>JAJLSQ010000023.1:157896-172745 GCA_030567715.1 Nakazawaea wyomingensis
AAAAAAAAAAAAAAAAAAAATTTTCTTAGCAGAAAGAAATGAATTGCCTGATTTGTACGCTTTGTTATCTTGTGCACTATTTGTTTTTTATTTTTTGCATTGGAGCAGGTAATTAAAGGTTTAATGTTAATAAATTTGAGTTAAGAGTTTAAATCTCAGATGAAGAGATTGTTCAATCAACTGAGGGAAGAAGGGGTCAAGCATGAGAGAATCTCAATACCAAGGCATGATCAAAGTAACATGGCGTGCAGATACATTTTTTGTCTAACTGTGGAGAAGAAGCTTTTGTTTGTTTCTTTGCACTCACTCCTTAATACTTTCATTCATTGCCTTCCCACCATACATTAGGTAGTGTGCTCATGACCCGATCTATCCCAATGAGGGTAGTCATCCCAGCAGGGGCAGAAAACATTTCTTTTTTTTTTTTTTCTCTCTGTTTTTCCCGCACGCCTGCGATGAGATAGATCGATCGAGCGATGGCAAAGTAAAAAAATTTGCCAGCCCAAGGTGGCGAGTACGGTGATAGAAGACGATGAGATAATGCAGATATACATATACATATATCTTTCAATTGGAGATCTAGCAACCTATAACCTACTTACCAAAACTCGATTATGATCAATTATAGTAAGAGTCATACATTTAAAGTACAGGTCAGCCCATCTATTCCATTTTTGTCTCTAGTTTCATTCATTCTTTAATATAGCTAATTAAAATCATGATTAATTGTAAAATTCCTACTCGCTTCAAAATCTCGATGAGATGAGGCAAAAGTCCCGTTTCACTTTTTTGCCTCTTGTATTATTACAGACTAAAAAAAAAAAAAGAAAAAAGAAAACAAAAAATTTTTTTTTTTTTATTAAACAAAAAAAAATATAAAAATCCATACCATTTTTTTTTTTTCTTTTAATTTAATTTTAATTCTATATCCACTTTTATTTTAATCCAATTCACTACAAGATCGGAATAGTTATCAATAATGTCGACTTTATATTCTTTCTATCAGATTGGTGATGAGACCAATCCCACCAATTCAGTCTCAATGGTTCGCAACAACACTAATAACAACAACAATCACGTTATCAACTCCACAATTATGAATAATAATAATAATAATAATAATCATATTGAAGATCATCATCATGATAATGTGCCACCAACTTGTATGACTCCAGTTGAAGAGAAAAAAACCACCTCGATCATCCAACAACAGAGGAAGTCTTCTGATCAATCCACAATTCCATCTCCACCTTTATCCCCATATCAAAGAAATACAGAATTGATCAATACCAAATCGACAATTCCAATCTCTTTGATCAATTCTAGCCTATTATTACAAGCAGCAGATCTGGATGGGTCTTTGCATAGAGAATTCGAACAAGGAGAGTTCCCATTGGAGAAATTGACTAACCGTAGCTTGTCAATTAATCCATGGGTTCATAACAATGATGGTAATTATAAACTGAATCATATGAATTTTTTATCCAATTATCAAATCTTTAGAAATACCAGTAATAACAACAAATATGGTTCTCAATATAGGGTTTCTAAGAAGTATAACACAGTTCCAAGAACTAGAAGAATTATTCATCATATCACTAGTGATCAGGATTCTTCATCATCTGATTTCGAGAAAGTTAGAACAAGACGTATGACTTCAAAAGAACAATCTCAAAAACCAATTGAAATTGCCACTTCTTCTACAACAAGAACTACAACACCAACACCGAAAAAGCAAAGAGTTAGAGCACCAAGAACTGAAACTCCAGTATTCAGCAATGTTGATTATACATCTATACCAGATTATTCTCCACCTTTATCAACTTTACCAAACAATAATAAATGTCTTAAACAAGAATGGAAGGGACAACCAATGAGTTTAACTGGAGATCCATTACTGTCCAAATTACATCCAGCAGAATTGACATTGGCTTCAATCTTGAGATTACCATGTTCAGTTTATTTAGATTCTAAGAGACGTTTATTTTTGGAAAAAGTTAATAGGATGAAAAAACATTTACCATTTAGAAGAACAGATGCTCAAAAGCTGTGTAAAATTGATGTCAATAAAGCAAGTAGATTATTTGCTGCATTTGAGAAAGTTGGATGGTTGAAAGAAGATCATTTTACTCAATTCATGTAATCTATCCATATCCATCATTAATTTGGAAAAAGTCACTCATTGAGTCATTGACTTCTTACATCGGGAAAAAAAGAAAAAAAAAGAAAAAAAAAAAAAACAAATTTGTCTTGTGCTACATTTAATACCCACAGTGGAGAAAAAAAATTAGATTCGGTTTGTTTTGCTTTTTGGGTTTTGGTTTTTTAATTTACATCAATCAATTGTATGCGGCATGTGGCATGGCGTATTTGGGGGAATATTCTTCTTCTTCTTCTTCATAGTGTGACACCTCACTAATTAACACACTACCTTAAAACATTATCATCATCATATTATTATCATTTATTATTTTGTTTTGTTTTAAATACTTTTTTTTATTCATACTTGTTGTTGATTTGTCACTATATTATTTTTTATTTTATTTATTCATTAGAGGTTTCTGGATTGGAGTGTTCAATGAATGGATGGATGGATTCATACACTTTTTTTTAAAAATATACACTTTACACACGGGGAAGGTTTAATCTTTTTGTTTGTCTTTGCTTTTTTTATTGTTAAAGTTTGTTTGTTGTTGGCTGTGTTTGTTGTTTCCTTTATCAGAATATGTTATCTATGGAGTTTGTTTCATAATTTTTTTTTTGTTGATTAATTTTTTCAATTGTTGGTTTAACTGTTTTATTTTTGTCATATTATTGTGTGTGTGCTGTGCTACTGATGTTTTTTTTATACATTTTTTGGGGCGTGGGAGCCTTTTGGATCATTTATACTATTATTATTAACTTTTACAATTAGACGGTTTGTTTTATATATATATCTATACATTTTTTTTTTTTTTGATTGGATCTTTTTATATACAACTTATATACATTTTCGAAAATGTGACATTGATTTTTCTATTTTCCACTATATTGTAAAAGAATCAGTTCCCGGTATTATTATTATTAAAACCAAAAAAGTTACTACCTTGGACACAAAGATAGATAGATTTATTGCCCTCTGTTTCTCTATCCCTCTCTCTCTTTCAATTTGAGATTCTACGTCTACTTAGGAGAAAACCCTTTGAAAAGCAAAAAAAAAGGGAGATTTTAGGTTTCTCTAGATCGTTCCATTATTTCTTTATTGAATGTAAGATCATGTAAGATCTTTTAAAACAATTCTCAAATGAATAACATCTATATTTTATAAATGTAATATATTTCTTCTAATGGATCCGAAGAACTTTAGAATATCTCAATTTCTCCTTATAACGTAACTTTTATTTTATTTCCACTTTCCATTGATTATATAGTAATTTTATGAATATGATTATCAGCTGAGATATGATCAAGTTTCGATTAGATTGATTCCAAACGACTTAAGACATAACAATCCCTAAAATAAAATAATTTCTGAGAAAAGGTAGATAGCATTATATATATGTCTTGTAATTTTTCTAAAAATTTCTAGAATAATGTTTACATCAAGTCTAATAGATAAATTGCCTTCCATAAGTGATCAAGTACACAATATTTGTGACTTATAAAGAAAAATGTGTGGATAAGCTTTGAGAGTGATAGATAGGGGAAGAGAAAGACAAAGAAAAATAGGTAGTGGAATAATATACATAATTTGCAAAGGTATAAATTTCTTTTTTTGTTCTGATGATAAGTTTTATTTTCTTTCTTGCTAAAATTATGAAATTATAATCAGACTTTATTGTAAATTCATCATCTTTACAGCATTTTTTGTTTAGAGAAAAAGTGTTGTTCGTCATTTCCCACCTCTGCTAATTTTCTAATGCCGAGAGATGTCTTCTTTTCATTTTTCCCCTCCAATAGTTATCAAGTGATTGAGTTTATCAAGTAGTGATTCGAGCAATTTTACAAAAAAAATTCCTGAACTTGAATCTTAATTTTGATTGACATAAAAAAAAACAAAAAGACTGTGTGGGATGGCGCTAAGTTTTAGTATAGTCCACAAGAGAGATTAGGATTCAGTCAACAAATAACTCCTTAAATTTGTTATAGATAGAAGTGGAACCCACTGAATTTTGGTCCCATTTCCAATAATGTATATATAAGTTCAGAGTAATTAAATTCTTATTGTTGCTGCCAGTAGAGATTTTTCTTTAATTGAAAAGATCGATTTGGATCATCTACGATCAAAATAAAAAAAGATCATTTTTTTTTTATTTGCCCATTTTTATGGACCAGCCTTATATCTATTGTGAGTGCGCGCGCGCGGCATTACAGTTTTTTTATCATTACAAGACACGACTTAATTACCTTTTCATAGATAGATTGATGGATAGAAAGAGAGTTTAGTTACATTCATTCCTAGCTTAGATGAACTATTTACTCGTTATAGGGGTTTATTTTCTCCTCTGACTTTATTGATGGCATGAAATAGGAAATTTAGGCATGCTAAGTGGTAGCTTGTACACTTGCGCTAACCAAGAAGTCAAACACCTGTATAAGAGAAGAGAGAGAGATGGCAGGTTGGTTAATGTATGGGCTGATAATACCTTACTAACTACTGAAAATTCAACACGGATAGATACAGAGAGATAGATATACAGAGAGATAGATAGATAGAAAGAGAAACACCTCGAAGAAATAGGTTGCGGAGCCCGACAATCTTCATTTTTTTCATGATCGTGGATGATGGATGGTGTTGTTTATTAAGTGGTAAAAGCATAGTAGAAAAAGAATATAAGAATCACACTATAGCGGTGAGTGAGTAGAAGGCTGGGTATATATATATTCTAGCAGAATCGACTAAAACAATCAATTAATTGCTGAATCAAGTAGTGTGTGTGGCTTGTTGTTGTATTAGGTGTGTTGAAAAACCTGCCTCCTCCACTTCAATGTGTCAATTTCTTGCCTCTTTTCTTTTTTCCCTGCTCTCTCTGGTATCGCACAAACAACACAGTTTAACTAGCGTCGATTCACTTTTCATCAATTAAACCAATTTCAATTAATTAATCAATTACTCTATCTGATCTAATATACCAACCAACCAACCAACGAACCAATCTCAGCAGGTACACTCTCTTACAGAGCTCATTCATTCGCTTAACAAAATCAAACATACAGCTCTGTCTGTTCTGCGCTCAAGCTTAAATTATCTTTTGTTTACGCTTGCCCCAGATAACGAAGAGATTGTTACGAAGAGAGACGCCTATATCTCTCACCTTCATTTCAAATTTAATCAGTTACAATATCAATATTTGCAACACAATCATTACAATAACTTATTTCAATAACAGAGTCTCAATAAGTTGTATACCCACATACGAATGACTGATCCAAATAAAGATTACAGCATTGATAACCTTGGAAGTTACTACCAATTACTGGAACTTGATCAACCTGGACAATCTCAACAACTACAACAACCACAAAACCAAAACCAAAACCAAAACCAAAACCAAAAACCAAAATCATTGCCCAGATCACAAGTGTCTATTCCAGGAACACATAACTCAAATACAACTATCACTTATGAGTTACCGCGCTCTCTGGACTTACTCCCTCAGCAACAATATACCCCTTTATCCAAGGAGACCATGCTCTATTCACAGTCACAGTCAGCTTACTCACAACAACAACAACAACAACAACCACAATTACAACAAAGTCAAATTTATGAAAGACAAAACTCTTTACAAACAATATTGATGTCACCTGTAACGCCCAATGGAATGATTTATCCTATAAGAGAATCACCGCAACTGGTGCCTGTGCCTAATCCTCAAATGTTTTCACCACAGCAACAACAACAACCACAACCACCACCGCCAATACCAACAATGACACCCGAAGCACCCCAACATCAAATAGATCAGAAAAATTCCAAGTTTGTTTTAATTCAACAACCATTATTGAACCACCAATATACCCAGAATGGCTTGGATTCTCAAAATTTACTATTATCTAATTCTTTACCACAATCGCTGTTACCCTATCAGAGCAATCCAGATCCTGCTTCATTCGAACAATTTAGACAATGGCAATACCAACAACATTTGTTAAATAATGATATTGTGCCCGTTTCATTTTACAATAGTCAATTTCAACAACAACAACAACAAAACATCATAATACCTAATGAAAATTCATCATCACAAACTCTGCAATTAAATTACGGAAATTTAGTTCCAGAGATACCCATTTATAGATATCTGCAACAGCAATCTTTGCCTCAAAATATGGAAATGATACCAACACCCCAAACAATACCGTTTGTACAACAACAACAACAACAGATTATGTTTCTGACACTGTATCACGAACAACAACCTGAAATGTTACAACTTCAACCCCAAATTTTACAACAAAAATCTTCAGATTATCAAACTTTAGTGGCTAGCCAACAGGAATCTCATAATTCTGATACCGTGGAAATAATACCACAAACCCTGGAACAACAGGAGAAATTCCCACTACCACAACTCGCATCCCAGAGTGTTGGACCGAATAATTATTCTAATATATCACACCAACAACAACAGAAACCAGTATATTATTATCCAAATAAGCAGCAGCTGGAAGATGTCATAATTGAGTCTCCACTGGCAGATTCTCTTGGAGAAGGAACTACCTCAATTAATGTAGATGATCTTTTCACATATGATCCAATCCATACTCCATTTGAAAGTACTGTGAATCAACCAATCATGAATGAAGAAGATATGATATCGATTGTCAATCAAGAATTGTCTCAGCTTGCTACTCCATTTAGTCCACTCACGGAATATGAACAACCTCAACCGATAATATCTCAACAACTGATGACTCCAAAGACCAACCCAAAGAGGAAAAGTATCAAGAAGACTAAATCTATGCAACAGATTCCAACTTCGTCCAAAGTGATAAAAAAAGTGGGGAATTTACACAAGTCTAAGAGCACAGTTTCTTTGGCATCACCTACTCCAAATGACACTCATACAAGTCCAGTTCTGTTGACTAATGCCAAGACAACCACAATGAAATTTGCAACAAAATCACCAAAATCAACATTATCAAAATCCAAACCCACACTGAACAATAACAACAATAAGACAATCTATTCCTTTGTCATGGAGACAGGTGCTAAAATCCTGAAGAGAGTTTCGAAATCAGCTGATAGTACACCCAATAGTGTTTCAAGAGTGAAGAAGTCGAATTCAACAACAACAGTAACAACAAGCAAAAAGACTGAGTCTTCAGCAGCATCGACAACAATTTGGAGTTCAATAACTCCTCTGAATTCATCACATAAACCAGATAATAAGGAGAAATGCTTTATGATGACACCACCGAGTTGATCTGGTATTTTTTTTGGGGAGGGGTTTTTTTGGAGATTTTATACGGTGAGGGTTTGTTATTCTGTTTGAATCTGAGATAATGGGTATAAAGACTAATTATTTAATAAAAGTTTTTAATAATTGAAAATTTCGCTTTTCAATCATCAGAATGGGTGATCATCAATAAAATCGCCAAAAGAAATAGTTCCCACCTTATATAGAAATAAATTATTGATCTAACTTTTCTGAGCAATGAGCTTTATTGTTGCATTTTCAAAAATTATAGTCATAATTTGTTTTAATACAGTAAAGATATTAATCGATAGTGCCATTCTTTTCTGTAAAAATAAATCATAAAATTAAATGAACATGAATGAATAAAAATAAATAGAATAAATAAATAAATAAATAGATGAATAAATAAATAAATAAATAGAATAAATAAAATAGATAAATAAATGAGTGAATGAATAATAAAGTCAGATGAATAAACAATCAAGTCTATTAAAAGCATCGAAATTTATCAAGTTCAAAATTCACTTCCTTTCTCTATATTTTCTTGGAATCCACTCGGCTTCACCTATAGGTTCAGTTCTTCTCGATCCATAAAAGATTGTACCCATATGACGTTCTAATTTCAAAGTGTAGTATAAACCAACCCCTGGGATGACCAAAAAGAGTAACGCAGCAGCAGCAGCCAGTCTCTTGTTGAATCTATAATATTTAGACATGTTCACTTGCAAAGTGTTGTAAGCTTCATAAGCTGGGTCCTTACGTAATACTGCAATGATGGAGAGCAATGTGTTAGAGTTTTGGTTCTGCATGGATTCAAAAGAAATGATTACTTACAGTGTTTCTCGTGTCCGTGTTGTGCCATGGTTGAATTGATGGATGTGAAAGATGTTGTAATTGGTTGGAACTCTTTATCTATACACTTCTTATGGCAATCTCATTCTCCAGATAATTATTGTTTGATGACACGTAAAACATATGAACTAAATGACAGATTTATGTGTACATTTTTTGTTTGTTTGTTTGTTTGTTTGTTTGTTTACAAAGAAAGATACGTTAGGATCACAGATAATAATAATATAGACAAAAGGACATGGCTGATATACGAACTACTTCCATATTGACAGAGCATTTCGGGTTCGCACCGATACTGGTGGTTGATGATGTGATCAACTCAGTGAACGAAATTATGTATAAATGTACCCAGGCTGTGGAAGACTATCTTACACAGAGAGAACAAGTTATGATTCAGGAGTTTGCCAAAAAGAATCAAGCTGATAGTCATAATGGGGATGATGATGATGATGATGACGTGGTCATGGAAGGTAATGATGAGCTGAAAACTACAGGGATACCAGAAGATGAGATTGAGTTAGGTACAGCCAAATTGGAGACATTTTTGGAGAGCTCAGTTGACAAAAACTTTGATCTTTTTGAATTATATGCCTTGAGAAATATCTTCACCATTCCTGAAGATCTTGTAACCGAAGGTTGGTTCAGGTTGGAACATCAGAAGGACTTGAGTCCAATTGGACTGCAAGAATCTCTGAGATTGGATAAAAATTTGGAAAAACTTCGAGTAGAAATCAATACCCAATTGGCATTGAAAAATTTATTAAATTTGCAAATGACAAAAGTGACAAGAATAAATAAGATCTTGAAAGAATATTCCGAGTCAACGAGGTTCATCAAGGAAAATTCAAACAATACCAAAATTGAGCCTTTGAAAGAAAACCTTCATTTCATAATATCAGAATTGAAAATTTTACTCGATGATATAACAAAAATTAAAAAGACAATCATCGATGATGAGGAATTGATACACAATTTCAAGTCCAAGATGCAAAAAAATAATCGTGATGAGTATATAAATACAAAGACAAAGAGATTATTGGAATCTTTGGGTTTACTCAAAGAGTGATTGAGTGGATGGATGGGTGTTTTTGATTTTGGTGTGTGGCTTTTTTTTTTTCTTTTTTTTTCGCACAAAGAGGGTAATTTAATAAAGGGGAGTTTATGAATAAGAGCAATTTGATATTTGATTTAAAAAAAACATACTAATTTATAGTCAACAAAGGTTGATCAAGCTTTTGTGTGAGCTAACACATTTACACCTTCAACACTATTGTTGTCATCACCTTTTGGAGATTTTCCACTGAAAACTTCAAGAGATTCATGCCTTGACTCGATCGAATCTGCCATACTTCTCAACTGTTGAGCATATGAGCGGAAGAAAGCATCGTAATCATTACCAAATTCATCTAAAGTCTCAGCCATCTCGTACAAGTCCATACCCATATCTTCACCTTCCTCTGTTGCTCTCAATTTCAAACCTGGAATTTTGTCAACGATAAACAAGATAATAGAGGTGAAAACGGCAGTCCATAAAACTATAGCACATATGGCGGCAAGTTGATAACCCAACTGTACAAAATTACCATCGATCCAGCCACCTTCAATTTCCGTAAAACCATCGTAACCAGCAACGGTTTTGGAAGCAAAGATACCAGTCCATACACCACCAAAGATACCACCAATACCATGAACAACACCAGAATAACTGTAATCATCTACAGAAATCCACTTGTTGAAACCCAAGAGACCACGACAGATAACTGCCGTGAGAATGGCAGATACAGCAGCGCCCCATGGGTAGACATATCCACATGATGGAGTGATGTTCACAAGACCAACAATGACACCGTCACATGCTGCATGAAGAGACCACTTACCTGTAAGGAAGAAATCCGTAACTGTATAAGTCATTGATGCAAATACAGAGGCAAGCAAGGTATTTGCAAAGATGTATCCAGTTCTGACATTGACAGCTAACAAAGTACCAGTATTGAAACATAACCAGGCACCCCAAATCAAGGTAACACCAATAAAAGTGGTCAAGGTGGAATGACCTCTGAAACTTGGGATCTTACCCGTAGTTTTCCAATCTTTTCTCTTACCAAGGAATCGACTATAGACTATTGATGCAACTCCACTCGAGATATGAACAGGTCCACCACCGGCAAAATCCAATTCACCTAAATTAAGTAACCAGCCATTTGCTCCCCAAGCCCAATACGCTTCTGGGCAGTATACGACGATAGTCCAAATGATGGCAATGACTTGACTCGGTAAAAATCTACCTCTTTCACCAATGGCACCGATAAAAATTTGTACTGTGGCAACTGGGAAAAATGAATTGAAACAAAAATTGATAATGGAAGGAATGGTGGCACCATCAAACAGACCAGATGCTTTCTCTTCGTGTAATGCAGCATGATCAAAATTACCAATCAACTTAGAACCTGATGTGGCAGATATTGCCAAAGAGTAACCAAAAAGATACCAGAGTATAATCACAGTACATGTTGTCATATAACTTTGAAATAAAACTTGAACTACATTTTTCCTTCTCAAGACACCAGTATAATACATGGCAATACCTGGGGTAATCAAAAAAACCATAACGGCACAAAACATGACATAAACCATATCACTGGTTACATAGTCGGCCGTTTGTTCTTCAAGTGTGAGATCTGCCCTTTTTTTCAACATCATCTCCAAAGAAGCTAAGGAGTTGGATCCGGCCATTTTCAAAAAAAAATCCAGGTAAAGGACAAATTAATCAATGAGACAGACTATTGGTGTTTTTGTTGTTGTTATTGATTAATAGGAAATAGTACCCAAAATATCGACAGAAGAGATTTGATGATGACTTTATATACTGGTCATTCATTACCTTTACCACAACTTCTTGGAAATTAAACACAGGTTGAACGGTAGGTGGACGAGATTACTTCCACATTCGTTGAAACTTCCCTGTTTCCAAGAGTTTTTGTGCTAGTTAGGCTTGGCTAAATTGATAAGGCAAGCAGAGCAAAGTAAACGAAAGCAAGGCAAAAGTAAGGCAAACCAAATCAAAAATCAAAACCCCAATCAAATAAAAGAACAGCAAAAAAAAATCGAGACATAGAAAACAACCTTACAAGTTTCAAGACATCACAAGCAATAACTTGTGGTGTTGAGGTTACAAGGTGATCTATGCGTGGGGATTTGCTAAGGGATCTTTCTTTTTTGATTTTTTCTTTTTTCCCCTTCTTTCTCTTGTTTCATTTCATTTCATCTGCTGAGATTGTAACTTATTTAGCACGATTTCTGCAACTACTTTATTGTTTATCTGAATATCATATGCCAACAGCAAAGATCCGCTAGTCGCCAAGATAAATTGTTAGTATATAATAAAATATTATAAGTCAGGTCGGTCTATCAAAGCTATCTGATCGATAGCCAATTGCAGCAAGGCAGATAAAGAACAGATAAGATAACAATGTCTTGGTGACACGGGTCACAAGCAAGAAATTGGCAGAAAGGGGCACGCCGAGAACATGTTCACCGAGGGTTCGATTTTTTAATTCCGAAACCTATCAATCAATTCAAATGGTGATGACAGGTTCCACTACGAGGTCAAGAATATATATAAATATATGTAGAATTATTTTTTGACGTGTCATTTGATATAATAAATTCCTTTAGAAAATCCAAAAATAAAAATATGGAAAATCTTTTGAGCGATAAATACAAAATGATCTCTAAATATATACTGAATAGAATTGAAATCGAAACAAAATAACACCTTGGAAAACGTTAACATAAACGTTAATTTTAAACCAAACTCTCTGAAATAAGCAAATATTAAATAATAGAAAGAATGAAGTCATGTCACCTAAATTTTTACCTTGGACTGAATGGTTACTGCCTCAATGCTATTGCTGTCGTTAGCTGGAGACGACCCTTCCAATACTTCAAGAGATCCATGCTTCGACTCGATAGAATCAGCCATACTTCTCAACTGTTGAGCATATGATTGGAAGAAAGAATCGTAATCATTACCAAATTCATCTAAAGTCTCAGCCATCTCGTACAAGTCCATACCCATATCTTCACCTTCCTCTGTTGCTCTCAATTTCAAACCTGGAATTTTGTCAACGATAAACAAGATAATAGTAGTGAAGACGGCAGTCCAAGCTACAATGGCACAAACACTAGCAAGTTGATAACCCAATTGTTTGAAATGGCCATCTATCCAACCACCTGGAATTTCTGTAACACCATCATAACCGGCAATTGTCTTGGAAGCAAAGATACCAGTCCATACTGCACCTGAAATACCGCCAATACCATGAATGACGCCAGAATAACTGTAATCATCCACTGATATCCATTTATTGAGACCAACCATACTACGACATATAGCAGCGGTGATAATTGCAGAGACAGCAGCTCCCCATGGATAAACAAAACCACAAGAAGGTGTAATATTAACAAGCCCTGCAATGACACCATCACATGCTGCATAAATTGACCATTTACCTGTAATACAAAAATCCAACAAGGTGTAAGTTATTGAAGCAAACGCAGAGGCAAGCAATGTGTTGACAAAGATATAACCTGTTCTGACATTGACAGCCAACAAGGTCCCTGTGTTGAAACAAAACCAAGCACCCCAGATCAACGTGACACCTAAAAAGACTGATATAGCCGAATAACCTCTATATTCGGGCATCTTACCTGTGACTTTCCACTCTTTTCTCTTACCAATAAATCTACTATATACGATAGAGGCAACTCCACTGGCAATATGTACCGGTCCACCTCCTGCAAAGTCCAATGCGCCCAAGTTAAGCAACCAACCATTAGCTCCCCATACCCAGAATGCTAATGGACAGTATACGACAATAGTCCAGACAAAACCAATTACTTGACTTGGTAAGAATCTACCTCTTTCACCGATGGCACCGATGAAAATTTGCACTGTGGCAACTGGGAAAAAAGTGTTGAAACAAAAATTGATGACTGATGGGATGGTGGCTCCATCATACAGGCCTTTTGCTTGTTCAGCATGTAAAGCTGCATTGTGGAAATTACCAATCAATTTGGAAGTGGAAGTAGAGGAAATGGCTAATGAATAACCAAAGAGGTACCAAAGTACAGTGATTATAGCAGTAGTCAGGTAACTTTGAAACATCACTTGTACCACATTTTTTCTTTTCATAGTACCTGAGTAGTATAAAGCAATACCCGGGGTAATCAAGAAAATCATCACTGTACAAAACATGACATAAACCATATCGCTTGTGACGTAGTCGGCAGTTTGATCTTCAAAAGTTGATTGGGCTCTCTTTTTCAGCAGTATCAAAGCCGCTGAAGCTAATCCGTTTGTTCCAGCCATTATGAATGAATCAGTCAAAGCAACAAAACAGAAAATGGATTAGAGTTTAGTAGTGATTTGATGAGATGAGACAACTTCAAGATTAAGAAAAGATAATCAAAGAAACTAAGAGTTGATGTGGAAATTTTTCAACGGAAGCGACGACCTATATATAGAGATATATATAATTAGATGAATTTGAGTATAACGAAGAAGTTTTAGTTTCAAAGACAAGGTTCGAATACAAGCTACAATCATATGCAACCGCACAAGATGTTGGTCAAATCTCTTTCCCAATAGGATGGAGACTAGTCCGTTTTCCAAAGGTGTATGTCTAAAAATGTATGTTTTGTCTCCTGGAGTTTCTTGGCCAACTGATAAGGAAAAAATTAAGCAAAAATCGTAAAAAAATCTTAATTAAAATAAAATAAGCCCCGGCGCCAGTAAGGGATGAATGAATAAGAAATTAACAAAACCCCTTGTCGAGCGAGCAAGCTAGCGATTAACACCGTAAGACACCTAAAACAAATATAACAAATACACTGATATGGTTATTAACTATGCCTTCCCGGTGGAAAACTTCACGTGATCAATTTTTTCTTTTCTGCATAATCGCGGAACTAATTGTGCTTGATGATAAGTGAACTTTCGTTATTATTAATAGTAGTGATATATCACCCTACATTGGATACAGATATGAACGAAGGAAGGACCAAGTTGAGGTCAAGTCCATTGGCGGTAGACCCTTCATTATTATCTCAATAGCATAAAACTAAAATATATTTCTTATGCCCCAAGCAAGATGTAGAGAGGGGCATGAAAGGATATTTATTCCCGATTTATCTCCATAGTGGCCTAGATTATTTCCCAAAGAGGAAAATAAAACCAGTCAAATAAATAACCTGTGATATCGGGATCCATCGAACTACTCCGATAACTATTGATTAATTGATCGATAGATAAATAAATAAACAGATGGATAACGCTATTTTTGGAGAGGGTCCTAAGAAGAGGTAGATATTATTATCATTTTATTATTATTTTTATTGTTAGCACTAATATCATCCTATCAGAACATTTTACTTGCTGATAGTGAATAGCAGGAGGCTTATCCAACGCTATCTACCTTTCTACCGATCTATATATTGGTCTATATATTGTTCTATGATATTTAACTATTACGTAAAGAAATGAACGAAAACAGAGACTATACCGATAATTAACAAATCAGTTATACGGTAAGC
>JAJLSQ010000024.1:0-146736 GCA_030567715.1 Nakazawaea wyomingensis
TATAATCGCAAAATAGCTTCATGTCGTCTGAATAACAATAGGGTATAATTACTAATTAATTGGAATTTCTGAGACGGGAAGGGGTTTTTCAGTACAACCTATTACACAAAACCAAACAATTTACTTAATCTAAGCAATCTAGTTCAAATTTGATAACTTCACTGTACTGATTATTTCATTCACACTGAATATGGCTCATTAGATTTCTCATGAAAGAGCTCTGACAAAATCAGACTTCAAGCTTTGTTTCAAAACATTGAAGTCCTATCATTAATCTGAATTCACCAGAAAGTTTTGTCAAATTTCAAGTTAGATTTCAGATTATATCTTAATTCTTTTCGACTCACTATTTATTCTGACCCCCAATTTGATATAATTGTTGGAATAAAAATTCAGATGCAAGGAATGAACTCCGATCCCAGTTTATTGTAGAGACTATACCGCCTCATATCAAAGTGAATGTCAAAGTGCTCAAATCAGAACACAGAAATAAAAGGAAAAAAAAGGAAAAAAAAGGTTGAACGAACCCTGCTCTTCATGGATTCTTCTATATATATTTATATATGTCACAGTACCCCAGTACTTTTTTAACATGTACTAAAGTGGAAATGAATAGAACCATTTTTTTGTTGGCCCAAAGATATTGTATATATAGTATGGACTCATCAAGAAAGCAACTTTGCCATAAGCATAACTGATTATTTCCTCGAAAACTATTTGAATTCCCACGCTAGGTAAATAATGTTGATAACTAACTACTCTAGTTTTTCTCGGATAAACCAAAGATCTGTCACGGATATTCTGAGTCAGAATGTTCTTGTTGCCCTAAATTACTCTAATAGGAAGTCAAATTTATTTCGGGCTGAAAATTTTTAAAAATTTCTGTTTTTCTTTTTTTTGTGGTTTTTTTTTTTTCTTTCAGAAAACGTAAAAAAAATAATATCCTGACCCATCGTCATCGAATGAACATCAACGAACATTATCATCCAGCTCAGAAGCAGTTCTCGTTCTACTGGAAGTTATTAAATACTTTCATTTTATTCAAGTTATCACTAATTTCAAACCGATAGTTACTCTTGTTTTTTTCAAAGCCCGGGATATTCGATTTTGATAGTATCTTAATTCTTTTTGTTTTTTTTTTTCAAAAAAATTAAATTATCAGTACTATCGTTTCCGTGTTTATAAGATACAGATACAATATCCGAGTGGCACTTTCAGTTTATATCGATATCTCATCTCATAAGAAACAACACTCTCAGTCATAACTCACAGGTCATGGAAGACGCACCATCTATATGGGATATCTACTCTTCTGCAAAAAAACTTTTGGCTTTATATCCAAGAATTGAAAATAGGTCCTTAAGAGAGAGTTGTAAACTATCTCAGAAACATAAGGACCACTTGCCAGACTTGAGTCAGGATAATGGGCTTTTATCACCCTCTAGTATTGGGGGTAGACAATATTCATCCTTGAAGGACAAGTCAGATAATATACAAGCTGGTAATAATACACCTACAAGTCCTGGAAATGCTAGTGGTTCAAGTATTAGTGATCAAACATCCAATGTCACATCGTATCAGGCACCAGTGGGACTCACTACAATAACACCTTTATCAATGACAGGGAGTCCAACTACAGCGACAAGCAGTATCAAAATGGAATCCAACAAGAACAATGGAATTTCCAATATACGAGACCCTGGTAATTCGTGGTTGGTCGAAGAGGGGAATCTGAATTCACTTGAAAACCTCACTGCTGTAAACAATACCCAAAAGGGTCTACAGAAATGTAAACCTGAGCTGGAAAATGTTGGAAGAAAGATAATAATGAACAATTTCAATTACAACATTGGTAACACGACAAACAAATCACCAAATTCTTTACCTGTTCTGTTCAGTAGTTCGGTCCCCAACAGCAATAAGAGGATTTCAATGAGTGGCCCTTCTCCAACTGATGACAAGTCTGGTCAAAAGACGGAGTGCTCCAATTGTCAAACAACAAAAACACCTCTTTGGAGAAGAGATGCTAATGGTAATACTTTATGTAATGCCTGTGGACTATTTCAAAAACTTCATGGGACAATGAGACCGTTGTCCTTGAAGAGTGATGTCATAAAGAAGAGAAATTCTAGAAGGGCTTCAGTAGTTTCAAACGTGAGTAGCGGTAGCTTTAACGATAAAAAGAATGACTACCTTGCCAGTTCAAGTTTTCCTAATTCGCCGAAATCATTTGACAACCTCAATTATGGTGGTAGTTCTGTATCGTCTCAAAGGATGTATAAAAATGTTCCGATACTACCAAAACCGGTATCTACAAATTCTCCCCAAACTCAAATGGCCTCATCGCTTCCTTCATCATCATACCCAACTCAACTGCAAACATTACCACAAAATATGTTCAAGAGGAAGAAGAGCTCGGTTAGCATCGCTGGGTTATCCCAAGGCTCTTCGCCTGCTAGTCCTTATGAATTCAATCAATTTCAACCCTCTCAGTTATCTCAGCAGCTTCGCAACAGTCAATCTGTTCTAGGAACAATTCCTCAATCAAATGAGTATGCAGTCCCCTCTTCTGTTGTTAGTTCACAGCAGATTTCGTCATCACAGTTTTCAACTAGCTTTTCTTCAACAAGTTTGTACAACGAATTCAATATGAAAAGGGGGATACCGCTGATGAGGAATGCTTCATATTCCTCGTCATATATAAATCCGGGAAGTATGATGAACGGTGAAGATAGTTATGGTGGTAGTTTTAATCAGGCTTCGGGTACACCTGAAGGTTTGAAAAGACAAAATACCCTTTCTATTTCTCCTAATAGTAAGAACTTGGATCTTGATTGGTTAAAATTTGATGTTTGAAAAGTTTTCTTTATCTTCTTTGCATGTGTTTGGAATGGTGTTAATTATTTATGACTTGATGACAAAAAGTTTGTAAATTAAAGGGCTTTACATAAGTGTGATGATCCTGCTCTGGTTTTTTTTTTATAATTTTTCTACTCAAAATGGGTTCAGCATGATTTTTGTTTCTCGGTTAATTTTATTTTGTATTTCACAAAGAGGACTTTCTTCGTTTATAACTGATTTTTAGAAAGGAAATTCATCAATGGTTTGATTTTTGCAACAGGATTGTAGGATATCTCGGATTTTCTATAATTCATGGCAACCTATCCTAACTAGTCTTCATTTAACTCTATCGTTAAAATGTTGATTTTGAGTGATTGGGTTTGACATCTTGATGCATACATAATTTCCCAATTGCATCAAATCTGAAGCAGTAGTCATTTCCTGTATATATATATATATATGATGATATCAACAGTTTATCTGTATTATAATTTTCTTCGACCTTTATTATAAGATCATAAATCGAGGATACTTCAGCGGCTATATATAGATTATAAACTAACTAACTATAAATTTTAATTTTGGAGGTCAACGCCCCAGTGCACTCGCCGAGAGATAGCTTAATACCAAAATAGAATATTGGAGATGCCTCATGAGGGCATTTAACCCATACTCTAACAAAACCAACTCACTAGTTTTAAAGATCGCCAGGAGCAATAACAAATTCTCCAGTTTCACTAGTAGTAGTGCGACTTTCATACACTTTGTCTTCAACCCAGATCTAGATATGATGCAATTGAAAGAGCTTGAAAACATGTTATGTTTCGTAATATCAACATCATGAGATAATGAAGAATGCCATAGAAAAAAAAAGCTCTTTTAAAACTCTCACTTAAGCCAAACAAAACGAAGTTAGAATATAGCTTTGAATTTTAGGAAAACAGATGAGAGTAGATTGGAACTGATCTTAAGGGCATCAAAAAAGTCCTTTATCTTTTTTGCTCATGAAGTTGAAGAATAAATCAAAACACTTTTGAGATAAAAAAAAAAAAATTGCAAAAAAAACCAGTATTGACATGGACAGGAATTGAACCTGCAACCCTTCGATGACACTGTAGAATATCTTTCAACAATTGGAGTCGAAAGCTCTACCATTGAGCCACCACATCATCCGGTGAAGTTGTTGGCAAACTTTATGCTTAATACCACCATCAGCTTAAAATATTTGCCCAAATCTGCCCCGAGATTTTGCCCTTATATGACCCAAAAATGACCCATATTTTGTTTTGCTTAAATTTTACACGATTTCCTAAAAAGTCTAAAGTATTGCTCTTTGTTACGATTACAGCAAAATAATGATTATTACTACAACAAAAAGTCGCTAATATAAATTAAAAATGGAAATTAGTGGTTATAGTAACTTTCTATTGGTGATCTGACAAAGATGTGAAGACTTGATGCTTGATCTAAATGAGAATAGAGTGCAACATCGAGCTTCACAGGCGGGTTAAGTTTTCTCAAGAGATACAGCTTAGAGATATATATAACAATAAACTCTTTGTACTTGTAAAAAATAAAAAGATGAAACTAAATGTAAAATAGCTTATACAAATTGTTCTAATAAAATCTAATAAAATAAGCTAGATAATCTTGAGATCAAATCCCCCAATTAATATCATTTTCGCCCGGGAGATTGTCTATTGATCTAAGAGGCCAATGATGGCAGTAGAAATCCTGAGTTAACTATTGCAGAATGCTCCAATTTGTTGATTATTCAATGATAAGTATTTGAGTAATGATATTTTAGCTTCATCTAATCGGTATAGACAGATTACCCTTTTAGATAGTCAAAAATAATACTAAAAATATAATGTTGAATGAATGATAAGGTTCGGATCATGCCAAAAATAGTTTTTTATAACTTTATATAGTCGAATAAGGATAATTAATAAAAAAAATGCCATATTTTACCTGCTCCTATCAGCTGAGAAAAGCTTCCAAACCTTAGCACATTCGACAAAAGTACATTCTGTAATGTGCTTCAATTTATGAACACCATTGATAATTTTCTTAATCTTTCGCTTTAGAAAAAAGTTATACATTGGAACTTGAAAGATTCAATGTATGCACAATTTCCCAAACTTAATGATATTTTGATATTTTAGAGATATGTGTCTCTTCGACAATCATACAGAGTTAAAAATCTTTTGGGATCATGTTATAATTAATTGGTTATCGTCTCTAGGCATAGAGCAATAAAGCAAAGTGGATTTTTTACTAAAGAATTAATGTCTTAATGTCTAATACAGTCTAGACGTTTAAGATCCCAAAAATGGCTGGACGTCCTTCCCCTTCAAAGAGTACTATTTCCAATTCTCAGATCTCATATCGGGCTCAACCTGATTCTAACATCAGAACCAGTTTTCAATTCAATCCACCATTGTCTTTGGACTCAACCATTTCATCGTCATAAAGGTGAAGACTCCAATGTCATTTTCTCTTAGTGACATCTCCAAGTCTACCACCTCCAATCCTACATCCGAGACCTCAAACATCTCCAATGCATGGAACAACTTACCTAAATCTTCAAAATATTCAACAAAGGGAAACTTGATGGCCATCAAGTAGAATTCTGTTTCTCTGAGAAGGATATCCATCCTTATTTTAAAGATGTAGCCATCTTATTTTCTTAGGATGACACTTTCTGGCAACAAGTTTTGGAAGGAATGCATGTATACGTTGCTTCCCAAGCATTCAAAGGTGTTACCATCATATCTTTTGACAAAAAGTTTTATTCTTTGGTCATCATCATCTTCGAAGCCACTTTTGGACCATTTTTTCAGTCAGACAACACCTTGAAAAAGCTTTGATTGGAAAAGGCACCATTCTTGATCGAAATGATAATGATTTACCTAAAAAATGGTATACAACCCGGAATTACTCCACGTTCAGACACCAGCAATTCCTCATATCATTGAGTTCAGCAAAATTTCCTACACGCAGATCCACATCTTAGAATTTAAACTAATTTTATTGAAAAAAATGTGAAGGGGGTATACAATTTAATGCCTGTTGAGATTTGTTAAGAGTGTCTGTCCTCAAGAAAATGTTTTTTTGATCGAATAGATAAGTTCGATTTACATCTTAGCCTATTATTTTGGGTAAAAATCTGGATTAAATATCTTATTAATAAATAATTCAGATCTTTGAAATCTATAACTATGATTGAAATAATAAAATAAGAAAGCTACCATGAAAGTAGTTACTTATGTTTAGAAGAAATCTCATTCTCTCTTCCAGAGGGCAGTATATACTTTTTATCAAACAATTTGCATGGTTTGTTTCAATGTTAACTGGCTGTTCCCCTTGTAGTTGAGCAATATAGCGTTTTCCAAGAGTCGTGCACAAAACAAAGTGCATTTTTTTCATTTAGTTTAAAAAAATCTTCCAATATATAAATTACAAATACTTCAAACGTATACAAATCAAAATTATACTAAAATGGCTTTAGGCTCACTTTTCGGTGGTTCAAACTCCACTTCAACTGCTCCTCTTTCAACATCAACTTCTTCAGTTGGCTCACAACAGATCAGAGAAAGACTTCAGAATGATATAGCACAAGAATTAGCTGTTGCCAATGCTACAGAATTGGTTAACAAACTCACAGAAAATTGTTTCACCAAATGTATACAGCAACCACAATCATCACTTAGCTCAGTAGAAGATTTCTGTGTCACTCAATGTTCAGAGAAGTATATGAGAGCTTGGAATGTAATTTCAAGGGCTTATATTGGTAGAATTCAACAAGCTACTAATTCTCATTAGAGCTTCATCCAAGAAAGATTAACTACCAAAGAATTTTGTCGATGCACCCGTAGCATGCACCGTATATACAGTTTTTCCATGACTATGGATTCAGTCATAGTCAGCTTGTATAGTTAGATTCAATAAAAGATGTGATTGCATACATGCACATTATAGGCAACACTTTATATTGCCACGAAAGAATGGAAGATTTAAAACATTGAATATCGTATAGGACTAAAGGTTTGCGTAATACTTAACGGGAGTCACATTGTTTCGAACACTTTGATTGCTGGAAAGATGTCAAAACCTTTTATGACTCCATATTTACTAAAACTATATTGAAATGAAAACTGACATTTTACTTTGTCAACTGAGGCTTGCGTAAAAAATTGTATTCAGTTCTTCTGGTTCATAAAGTAAAAAATATAGGACAGGAGTAAATACTATCAATCTATGTAGTGTAACCGCAACCGCATAATATTTTTATATTATTTTTACCACGAAAAGTGTCATTGCTTAAAAAGTTGATGAATTTAGAAACTTCTGTCATAAAAAAAATTTGATAAAAAAAAGTAACAAGTCTCTCGGGGGCGAGTCGAACGCCCGATCTCAAGATTACTAATTTTAAACGATTACAGTCTTGCGCCTTAAACCAACTTGGCTACCGAGAGGTGTTGTTGAATGTTTTCCGTTTTTCTTAAAATATACTCTATAATGTAATACCAAAATATCACGTGACTGTTTTTTTTATCTACAATTTTTCCCTTTGATGGCTTATCGACTAGGCAAGGTTTTTTTCCTGTTCTGGGAGACAGTATGAGAACTCAGCGATGATAATTTACTGTTAAAGCTCTTCTGAGCTTTTTTCCTTAGCCTCTAGTTGCCACATCACCTCTGAGATTTATATTTTACTATTTTAGATAGTCGTTATATAGCCCTTTGGTTTATATATAGGTAATAAATCCATATTTGATTTGATTTGATTTTAGTGTGGATCTCCGCTTTTAGCTTTGAATTTATTCGTAAATTGATGCAAAACATAAATTCTTTTGCCCTAAATGCATTCATGTCATAACCTGGCATAGAAGTAAAGTTTTGATACCTGATCTTGTTAGACTGTTGGGGAAATGCCTTCTTGAGGTATTAACTCTGATGTTCTATTTTACTATTAACTTATCCCCGGCAAGTGAATACCGACCATGGTGATCAACGTTACATGTTATAGTTAGATAATAATTTACATATTGCTGAGGAAGTATCCTCGAATCTTACAAAGGTCGTAGAGAATTATAATATTTAATTATACATATACATTAAGAATCCAAACCTAAATTAAAATAAAATAAAAATTAAACCAAATCCGAAATGTCAACAGATCAGACGCTAAAAGAGAATAAACTACAGTTCTTCATAGTGAATTTATAGCTAAATAATATTTTCTTGTTCCATTTCAAAAGGAGACTAATAATAATAATAAGAATGAAAAAAATCAGAGTCAACTAATCACTAATCCAGTCAATGATTAACAAATCCAGAAGAGAATTTTCTCAAAAATGTTTCTCGCAACAGGTGGTGTATAATCTGCATCCTCTTTCTCGATCAAACTCAAGCCAGTGAAACAATCAATTTCTTGGGGACGCTTAAATAATCTTTTGTCTCTATGAAGGATGAATGCAATGATAAATAATACGACAACAAAACCAATGGTGACGTAACAAGCAAAGAAAGTGTTAATATCCCAATTTCCCTTGATAAAGACAGCATATCCATTGGTAAGCGATAAAATACCAAAAAATGCAATTCCAGCATAACTAAACAGCTTTTGAAACCTTGGTCTATAAGGGACTCTGTCATCCAAGCCATGGTAAGTTATTGCTCTTCTGAAGTTCAAGTAAACCATACTGACAAACATCCATTCAATGAAACCAGAAACTGTAGATATATTTGAAAGCCAAGTGAAAACTGTGGCAGCAGAATTTGAACAATTCAAATAGGATAATGGGCAGAATAATCCTGTCACCAGGACAGCATAAACCGGTACACCAAAGCGGTTACATTTAGCAAATATCTTTGGAGCATCACCCTTCAACGCCATACTAAACAACATTCTTGATGCTGCATAATACAACGAGTTACCAGCACTAAAAGCAGAAGTCAAAATACTAGCATTCACAATATGACCCAACACTTTAATCCCAACCAATTTTATACCAATGACGTATGGGGAAGCAGAAGCATCTGAGGCACCTGACATCAATTGAGGATTGTTTGAAGGGACGATCACACCTATGACTATCACACCAATGACGTAGAAGAATGCCAATCTATAAGCGAAACGACCAGCTGCTTTTTTCAAGTTGTGTCTTGGATTCATTGTTTCTGATGAACAAGCTGTGATTAATTCTGGTGAAAGAACGAAAGCAAACCCAGATTTAATGATAGCAGTCCAACAAGCCAAGAACTTACCTGTATTTCCCGGTACTAAATGTTCGACAAAAGCCCCAGGATTTTTCCAATAATGAAAGCCTAAGATACCATCCTGGTTAGGGGCACCTCCGAAGAAGATAACAACACCAACAATCATAAGGCCTGTTAAACAAAGTAACTTGATAGTTGCAATCCAAAATTCCGATTCTCCAAAAACAGCTACTGGTAAGAAATTGATAGCACATGTAGCAACAACGAAAATAGTCATCCATACAGCAACATTTATGTCAGTCCAGTACCTGATAAGTAAACCACAAGCAGTAATTTCAGCAGGCGGAATCATAGCCATAGCATAGTACAAATTGTAACCAACAACAAGAGAAAAAGTATTTGAAGAATACTTTCTACTCAATGCATACATTGTTGCCTCACCAGGTAATGGTAAATATGTGACCATCTCCGTCAATTGGTTCATCACCGCATAGATGAAGAAAGACATGATCATATATGAGATCAACAAAGCCGCTGGGCCACATTGTGCCAAAGCTGAACCAGATCCAATGAATAAACCAGTACCAATAGCACCACCCAACAGGATCAACTGGATATGCCTAGCATTCAAACCTCTTTTTGTACCTTTGTCAAAATCTCTGCCTTCTTCCAAACTGGAAACGTCTCCAATTACCTCAACATTTATACCTTTCTTTTCCATACTTCCATTCGCATTGGAATGCAGACTAACCCATGGTGACATTTCAGACATTTTGAACAGCTGTAGTTATAATATCTACAACAGCGATGCTATGATTCATGTATTAAAACATTGAAGGATTTTCCATTCTTATATGCGATAACGCAAAAAAAAAGATTTGATCAAGATTTGGTGTAAATCTCTTATCAGCAACGCTGACAAAAAGAAAGAAAAGCCCAAGAAAAAAAAAAAAAAAAATAAGATAAAAAATCCTTGATGTGGACAAAAACAACCAAACATTGGAAATAGTAATTGTTCCACTGGAGTTAGGATCTTCGATAAATTTCGGCAGCAAAAAAAAAAACCTAGCTGCTGTTATCTTTGAAGTTAGATGGAAGTGATCAGGCCCACATGTTATGACATCATTACTGGACTTGAAAAGAATTGACTACTACTAAGCTACTAAGTATATAAGTATCCCTTTCCCTACCCTGAGACTTGATTACCTTCAACAAGATACGATCTCTCAACTTGAAGGCAAAAAAAGATAAACCTTCTTAAGTAGAATTTTTGCTTGCTTGGTTATTATACAATCATAGTTATCAATCTCAGATTTTTTGCTCATCTCTTACCAGTAGCAAGTATCATTTAGTCTTTGATATGATAAGAAAAACAGAGTTTCTTAGTAGTGTATTTTTTACCCATTTTAACCAATTTGAGCATGGCTTATGCCGTACTGATTCTTTAGGTCGTCGATAACGGGTATTACTACTTTCAGATTTTGTTATCAATCAATCAATCAATCATCAGAAAAATCAAGGCATAGCCGATGATCAAGCGACAACTGAATTGAGTATACCATCTGTCCATTATAGCACCATTACAAGAATATATTGGCTCCCCTTATCCAGAGCAGTTTGTTAAATATTTTTGATATGTCTTTCCTAACTAGTCTGGTGAAATCATAGATTTGATGAACACGGGATGGACAAAAAATGAAAAAACTTTTTTCGTCGCATTTGTTCAGAAATTTTTTTTGAAAATTACCGAGAGACCCATATTATCTCATCTACACATCTTGGAGCATTAGTGTACTTTGGAAAGATCTCAAAAAAGTGGGGTATGCTGCAGAGGAGTTGAGTAGAGATGGTGTAGAGATGTTAATTTTGTTGTTTTTCAATAGTAATTGCAAAGAAAATAACAGAACTTAAAATCCGCTCTGAGTATATCATAAACATTTTTTCGAGGAAGGGTCAAGCGAGAGTCATTCGTGAGATTTTTGAGTTTAAATTATGAAGACATTTTTTATCAAACAATATGAATTATAAATACTCTCGTTCTTGTTATGATAACAAAGATAACATCAGATCATTGCCTTATGTTGTCTAGATTTGATAACATTATCGATACATGGACTAGATCCAGCTTTCTCACATGTTCATTAAGTGCGAGCAGAGATTTCAAAATTATCTGATCTTCTAGGGAAGGAATTTCATTATCAAAAATTTTACTAGATGGTGTCTTATAAAGCATCACAAAGCTACTTTTCCATTTCCATCAAAGAAACTAAAAAATTGTTTTTATTATCCTTAAATTGCAAAGATCAAAACTAGGGTACCCCCAACCATTCATCTCCAACATTTAGCTTCTCAATTGATCTAATAGGTCCAAAAATAAGTTTGGCTCTTGAACTCCATTGTTTTCCTTTTCAAACATCCTACCTTGAAAAAATACCAAAAGACCAAGCGGTATAATAACTGCCAATAATGACAAGACATCATGTTTCGTTATTGGAGAGTCCATCTCTTTTTCGATTTCTTCCTGTGTGAGGTCTCCAGGCCTTGTGGTAACGGGATTCAACTCATTTTTTGGTTCTTCAACTGTTTTCCTTTGCCTTAAACTTGGTACTACTTCTTCATCCAATTTTCGAGGCATCACCATTTTTGATTTTTGATTGTTTTAGATATGGAGTGATTGATCAATGTGAATAAAGAAAGGCCAAGAAAAGAAGGAATGAAACAGGAAAATTGAATCTTCTTTTAAATCAATTTTTTAAGAGTAAACGTTTTGGGAAATTTTTTTAGTTTTTTTTCCTTATCGATAAAGATAACAAATTTTTTGAAGCAGGGTAAATAATAACGATGAAAGCCGTTCGTTTACTTTAGAAAGATGGTAAGGGATCAAAGGGTAATGGTGGTCTAGATTGTCTATATAGTGTGATAGAGCCCCTCTAAACATCTGAAATTCCGAACCGGCTTGTTCTCTTCTAATTCAACACATTTCCACAAGCAAGTTTGATACTCATCGATGTCTTGATAAATTTCGTACAACATGGATAAATACCAGTAGACTTCCGTGATTTGACAACTATTATAGCTGTACTGGAATTTTTCCAAAATAACTCTTAATCGCAACCGAGCTGCCTCTTTGTCTGCTTCATTAATAAAAATATCTCCGTTTTCCTCCGTGTTTAAAAGCAATTTACTCAATCCTAGCACTGCTTCTACATTCATTTCATCATGTTCTATAGCATTTTCAAATTCTTTCAAGGCCAACTTCAATCTTTTATTTGATAATAAAAGTAACCCAAATTTTGATCTTGTCTCAGAATTGACACCGTAAGTATTTTCCGCTTCAATCAAGCAATTTTCTGCTTCTACTTGTTGTCCTGCTTTCAAAAATAAATTGAATGTCCAAAGCCAGAGTTTTTGTAAAATTTTGTTCTCAGAAGTGGTTGTTCTATGCAGTGTATGGATTGCCTCCTGTCTCTGTATGTTAGCATTGCTGTGTTTTATCAATGGAACATTTGAAGTCGTCTTTGTCAATAATTTTTTCAAACTGTGACTCTTTTTCGATCTCGTTGAAGAAGTAGGCGATAAATTCCTTTCAGGAGGAGCAGAATTCTTCTCTTTCTGAGTTTCGAACAATTTGCTAAAGATAAAGAATAGTTCAGGTAAACATTCCAATGAAACAGCCGTATCCTTGTTCATTAAGTCAATTAAACTGATCTGAGTCATCTTCAACTCTAATATATCATATTTTTCTTCCAAAGATAGCTTGGATAAATATACTTCATCATCTAATTTAGCATTCATGAGTGAAATTGAATTATTTATTATACTTTCCGCATGTTTGTAGTTTTCTTCCGTCGAATATAACAAAACCAAAAAATTCCAGTACTTGAAGTTTTCCTTATCATTTAAACAACATAATTTCATCAACTTAATTGAAGATTTCAATTTATTCAATTTGGCATAAATCAAAGCGAACTGGAAGTAATAGTTTGGAACCATTATTACGTCTGAACTTATACAGTTCTGAAAGAAATACACAGCTTGCAGTAAGTTGTCATTTAATTCATTTGCTGTAGAAGAGCGGTAGATTGCAAAATATCTATATGACATCGCTAATGCATACCAAGCTTTTGAAACCAAATAACTAAAATCATCTAACGATTGATTTTTGTTCTCCAAACATGACAAGGAATCATGACTATAATTTAAACCTAAATCTGTACTGAGAATATCAATTAGTTCGGCCAATTTGGATGATACCCTCTCCAGGAAAATAATTTTTGATCCCCTATTTGACCCAACTGTAAGTTTTAAAACTTTTGTTGAAATATCTATAATGTCGAGCAAATCAATATGGATTCCCCTATGCTGCTCCTTGGATTTTTCAACATACTCGATATAGACATCAAAAGTTGGTTCTATATCATCCAATTTCTTTTCCAGCACTAGCAAACTTAAGTATTGTTTTAAGATCTTCAAATTTTGAAATGTTTTACTAAATGAAGTAGTCACGATTTCTTTCATTGTGCGTGTAGAAAGTATGAGATAAAGCTCATTATTTTGACATAAAGTGACAACAAAGTCTTCTATTTCATTGTTGATCTCGCTTGCCCTTGGGAACTTGTACTTAAGAAACTTAGAGTTAATCTCCGTAATATAACTCTGCAAGATTTTCAAAAGACCCTTGTCAAATTTAAACTGAAAATAGGATAACATTGAAATGATCAAGTTATAATTGTTGCCAAAAATGTTCTGCAAATTTTCAAATGGTACCTCTCTGCATAAAGGGTAGATTAAATCGAAAAGCTTCCTCAAATAATATCTATCCAGGACTTTTGATTTATCAGGATATTTACTAAGCAACTTACTTAATGTCGCAGCAGTCTTGGTCAATGTATCTCTCTCATTCAATTTTAACATAATCTTACAAATTAAGTAAACAGTTTTCACCGATTTGATATCAGTTAAATAGTGATTTATTACATTGATAGCATCCTTGTATTGATTTTGGAGCATTAGTAAGTATGATAGCTGACCAACTACGAATTCAAAGTACTCATAATTAGACACCTTATCTGTCTTTGTAATTTCTTCCTTTAGCAACTGAAATGCCTCCTGTGGTGGATTAGATTCAATCAATTCTGTCCTCAACACAGCATTTAAAACGTCATTATGCTCAGCTTGGTAATAACCGTAGTTAATATGGTGCAAGATCTTTTCCTCCTCGTCTGTGATCTGCATACTTGTCACCTCTTTAGATCAATGTTAGATATTCTTTCGCTCGTTTCAAGTTTTAACGTAATTTTTTTTTAACTTTTGGTGCTTTTATGAAAAAAATGTATAAAGATCGTTATTGCGTTTGCGGATGTTTACTAATTCAAACCAAAACGAATAAATTGAAGACCGTTTTTGACATATTTGTTCGAGGAACATTGAGAACGAACTTCGCTCCATCTATTCTCTTCCCCCTTTTTTTGGATAGGATGGGGATCGGATTTTGAAATTGATTTACTATTCTTCATTTGAGATATAAACTTTGAATTCTACACCACGTCATTCCTTCTTCATTTAAACTAGGAGCGAACTTGCAATCTTTCGAGTAACAGAGTTCACATCCCTTTTCATTGACAATTTTTGCTGCCACAATATTAAAGGGTCTTACCGTTTTTGCCAGGTTTCCCCAATAAAAAGAGCAAAATCAAAATAAACTAACCCCTGTTTATATCTCTCTCGCTTTGTAAGGGCAAGGCTTTGATATACTGTGTTTCTATATGAAATGCATCCTCATTAATAATGCCGCTTTCTCTTATTGTTGACCCACTTATTCAGAAGTGAAGCAGTAAGTATAAATCATACCTCTAGAACAATAAAGTAGTGTATTTAAATTCAATGAGTTCTGGGTGTGAGAAATTTTTTATAATGTCTGATTGGTGAAAAAACATAGTCATATATGGAGGAGGGAGTTTTGTTGTGTGAACAAGGTATTCAACCATTAAGATGACGACATTAACAGATCCAAAGCAGCAATATGAGTTGATCACAAGAGATCTCCAAGAAGTTTTAAACGAACAGATCATCAAGGAAAAGTTGGAGAAGGGTGAAACGATCAAATTGTACTGGGGTACTGCACCAACAGGTAAACCCCATTGTGGTTACTTTGTTGCGATGACCAAGTTAGCTCACTTTTTGAAGGCTGGTGTTGAAGTCAAAGTGCTTGTTGCTGATTTGCATGCATTCCTTGATAACATGAAGGCTCCTTTAGAGGTTGTTGAATACAGAGCACTGTACTACGAATGTGTTGTTAAATCAATTCTTAAATCTATTAATGTTCCAATTGAAAAATTAACATTTGTTAGAGGTTCATCATACCAGTTGACCCCTGAATTTACAATGGACTTGTTCAAAATGTCTAATTGTGTTTCTCAGAATGACGCCAAGAGAGCTGGTGCTGATGTTGTGAAACAAGTTGCTAATCCATTGTTATCAGGGTTGTTATATCCTTTGATGCAAGCCTTAGATGAACATTACTTGGATGTAGATGTTCAATTTGGTGGTGTTGATCAAAGAAAGATTTTTGTTTTGGCAGAAGAATTCTTGCCAACCTTAGGTTACAAGAAAAGAGCTCACTTAATGAACAAGATGGTCCCAGGTTTAGCTCAAGGTGGTAAGATGTCAGCATCCGATCCAAACTCAAAAATTGATGTGTTGGAGGATCCAAAAGAGGTCAGAAAGAAGATAAATAATGCATTCTGTGCACCGGGTAATATTGAAGAAAATGGTTTGTTGTCATTTATCGAATACGTCATAAAACCAATTGAGGAATTGAAACACGATGATTTTTCATATTTCAATTTCCATATAGATAGACCAGAAAAATATGGTGGTCCAATCACCTACACTTCTCTTGATCAATTGAAAGAGGACTTTAAAAATGAGAAATTGTCACCTCCTGATTTGAAAAGTGGTGTTACCGATGCCATCAACACTTTGTTAGCTCCTATCATTGAAGACTTTGCTACAAATGAAGAGTTCAGAACATCTCAAGCAAAAGGTTACCCAACTGTAGCACCAAAGGCTAAAGTTAAGAAAGTGAAGAAGGATAAAGGTTCAAGATACCCAGGAGCAACCCCTGGTACTGTAGACGAAGTTGCTAAAAAGATTGAAGAAACAAAGTTGGAGCAATGATTTTACAGACTATGTATTTAATTGAACCCAACGGTATTCTTATAATTGATGATTTAACTTCCACAGAATTATCTATTTTAAATTACTATCTAAATAGTTTCCCAACCACCAACATCAACATTATTCTCTAAAGCTCTAGTTATAAAGTTTGCTATATCATGTCCTAGCCATACACTTCTGATGAAGTTCGAGTAACGCTCCTTACTTAGGTACATAACATGACCATGAGTACCTTCTTTGTCTGTTTCGTAATGGCGATCAACATATGGGGCATCATAAAAAGAGCCGTTATCCTCGTGGAGCAACAAAAGTCTTGTATTTTTCGGAAGTAAAAAAATTCCATTGTCATCGTTAAAGCAATGTTGTTTATAATGCTGGTAACATTCTCCCTTTTGCGAGTCTAAAGTTAAATTTTGCATGTCTAGTATTTCACAGCAATGTAAACAAACAGCCGGATTCTTGATATGGTACAATTCAGAGGGATAATATAATTTTGTGAAAAAATCATCAAGCCTTTCAGGCAATTCCAGCAAAGAAATTAAACCGGGATATTCAATCTGGTAGCTACCCAATGGTAATAACAATGATGGCGCATTTTTTACCAAACCAACAAAAATCAAGTTCTCTGGTGTTCCCTTGCAAAGCATCAACACTAAAAGCTCGTTCAAAGTTGGTATTCTTAAAAATTGACATAGACGGTCACTTTCTAACTTGTCTAAACTGAACTGATCGAAATCAATTTCTTGTGAATTTGCAGCTTTGATAAAACCAAATATGGCACATTTTCTCAAAAAGGGTGTAATAGATCTCACAATCATAGAAAACATTTTTTTAAGGAAAATCTCGTCATCCAATGCTGTCCTGAAGTCTTCTCGACTGATCTTATAATTTTGAATGATATGATTGTACATACCTCTGCAAATTTCTTTGATGCTGGAATTATTCATCTCAGAAGAGACTTCCGGTAACTCAAGTATGCAGCTCAGTAACAAATCAAAATTGGTTACCACTCTGTAAATCAAAAGATAAATATTTTGTAGCACTTGAGATATAAAGCATGTACGAAGAATACTATTCGTTTTGATATCAAGATGTTTTGCTCCTTCAACTTCTAAAAACATTTCAAAAAAATCTGCAGTCAAAATGATGTCTTTGAGGTCTTCAGGATCTCCCAAAACTGATATTTTCGCAAGAGTTTGCTCAACGGCACTTATGAACTTTGAACTTTCTAGATCTCCACCCTTCTTCTCTCTCTTAGAGGACGTATACAGATTCATTAACTCGACTGTATCCCTGAAATTGCTGAAAACTCTTATAGTTGTGAGTAACTGATTGGATAACTGATTGATAACAACTCCACCTTTGTTGCTTTTATGAGGGACACCTCTCAATGAGACCTCAACTGATTCTATCGTCCGAAGTAAAATAGACTCAATATTCGGCTTCTCGAACACATCACCCAAGTTACCAATCAATCCTAAGCTGCTAGCTAAAGAATGCATTATATTAGTATGCATTTTTCTTTCACGATCAGGATTTATGAACAAAGTTTGGTAATAAACTGGAATCATATCGCCCTTTGACGATGTTATCGCTTCAGTAACGTAAGTATCCTTCAATTTTTGAAAATCAACCTTGCTAACCTCACTCAATTTTGAATACCATAAGTTACTCTCATCATCAGGGGCTAAGTATTCTGACAATTGAAGTCGGTTGCTTTGTGACATTACAGGTATGAAACAATTATTCAATGATTTGCATAATGGACATAAAAACTCTTGTTTGTCAAAATCCTCTGGTAACTTTCTTGTGATTTGAGTTGCTCTCTTTCTGGAGTCTTTATAATACTGCAAAAAACACGAGTAATGCATACCATGTGAACAAGAAGTAATAATATAATGATCTTCGATTAATCCATCATCATGAGGGAAAGCTGGGCCAATTACCAGCTCTTCCCTCTTTTGGTGAATAAATGAACGCCATTTCTCCGAATACCTTGGATCACCACCAAAATCCGAATTTTTGTTATCTAGATTTTCGTTGTCCGAAAAAGACTTAATGAACCAATATGGGTCATTGAAAGGTATGTGTCTAAACTCTGGGGAGTTCGTAATGCAACCCACAGTGCCAAATGGCTCCCCTTCCTTGTGCATTTGACATAAAATGCAATGCTCTTCTGGATACTTCCAAGATTTTCCTTTGTCACCATCTTCGAGAGAATCATCTTCCATCATTTCAGCATCACTTTGTTCCGAAATATTCGGAGTATCATTATTTGCAAGAAATTTATCTTGTTGTTTCTTGAGCTTTTGTAATATTTTCATCTTTCTCTTGTTTGCTAACTTCTTCTTTCGATCAGACTCGGCCTCTGTCTCCATAAAAGTGTCTACAAAAGTGGAACTTAAAATTTGAGAATCGTAATTTTCGACACAATGCTGCATGTGATCAGTAAACTCCTTAGGAGTTATCTGCTTGATTAGAAGCAGAAAGATAACTCTTATTCTTATGTGGTAAGGCTTGTACTCCTCTTGAAGTAGAATCTTGTAAAGAATCTCAGGAAGGGTGTACTCTTTTCCTTCAGATAAATGCCGCGATTGAAAGATTCGAGAAATAAATCTCCCTTCGTAATTGTAAATGCAACTAATGTGTACCAAATATAATGACAAATCAAGTAAGGTATCATTTTTATCTAACCCTTTAAAGGCAATATATTTCAACGTAATACTCAAGAAAGAGATAAATAGAGGTGATGTAGTGAATCTCAGTAAGTTCAGATACATTCCACTATCTTCATTGAGAGAGATAACATTCGGTTCCAAGCATATTTCATCCATAGGCTTTCCTGTTTTAGTATGGACTCTTTTCTTCAAAACCTCGATGGCTTCATCCCTCTTGTTAGAAGTATAATGAACAAAGAAGGGATCGATTTCATCGAAATATTTTTCCTTCAACTTGTAAAGGCCAACGTCATTATAAAACTTAGGAGGTATCAAATCGGCCACTACATCCAAGATACACTCGAAACGCTTTTCCGAGGCAATATGATCTGGAACTTCTTTTATCAATTCACTAAAGCTTAATGGTTTAAAGCACAATGCGCAAATTATTTCTTTCATGACCCTTGATTCGTTCACTTTATCCCCAGTTAACTGTTTCAAATGGGTATCATCTGTCAAAATATTAATGAGAAATAACAAACACTCTTCCACCATCAACGAAGTTGTATCTTTACCGTAGACAGAAGAGGAAAGATCGTTGTTGATCCAAGGCATCAATTCCCATCTTTCGAAAAGTGTAGCGGTTGTAAATAGCTCAGGCAAAGATGCAACAAAACATTGAGTCAAATATAAGTCTCTAGAATATCCTCCATCCCTAATTGTTGATTTTCTGTATATTTGCATTTGAGTTCTAACGCTGAATCCGTTCCTGACCCAGAAGCCAACTTTGATCTGTGATAATAATACAAGAGTTCTCAATGGATAATCAAACAATTGTAAAGAATATGACAATTGTGGGTCAATAGCCTCTGAGTCAACAGTAAAGTAATTCAAAAAAGTGTGCTCTAGCTGACGATCATTTCTGAAAAACTTATTTAATTCAATTAACCAAGAGAGAAATGAATGCAATGAGTGAATGAAGCTAACATTTTGCTTACTAACCTGAAAATCAATGATACGTAAATGATCATCTCCAAAAAATTTATACTTCAACGGCTCGAGTTCAACATCACTGAGACTTCGGGAGGGTCCATTGAAGTCAGCCCGATATGGGGCGTGATTAATATTTTCTCCAATTCTTCGGATAACTAAGTTTATCGCATTTTCAACGAGGTTTCTATTGGTGGTCGTGTCGGATAATTTGTTCATGCATCTTGATATACCTTCCATGAAATGACTTAGTATTGAAACTGCGTGAAAGTATATTGTGTAGTCGCTTGACTCATATTCTACATGCTCCGTTGCGGATCTCTTCAAGGTGGGACAGCCTTGAAATAGTAGGAGAACGTCAATTATTTGGTTTAACACATTTTCACAGAAAACCAGTTCAACCAGCTCATTTCTGCTAATAATGTAACTCATATCAAAAAACAATTGACACCATTTTCTGTTTTTGAGGTTTGAGAAATTGATCTCCAGAGAAATGTCAATTGAATTGGGACTTTCCACAACGTTTTTGGTTATGTAGCTGTAAAACAAAGCTAAAAATCTTGTAATGGAACCATGCCTTATGATATTTGTAGCATTAGACGGGCAGGTAAATAACTGAGTTGAAAGGCTGCACATCAGAGATGATTCAGCCTCTCTATCAGTGCTTAAAAACATTTCTGACACTTGGGGATACATATCAACATACTGGCAATTTATAATCTGCTTGTAAGTCAAATTTGATATCAATACGTAAATGTATAGATCGTGGAGCACTAACCTGATTGATTTCCAAAATCGTATATCCATGAACAAAAGATATTGAAGCCTTGAACCACGAAAACTTTTACCCTCATTTTTCAGCTTGATTGTTTTCACATCATTATACCCAATCTCTTCACAGAGGCTATCAGGGAGACTCCAAGTTTTATATTCAAAATCCCAATATTCAGGATGCACTTTGGCCACACCTTCTTGTATGACTGGTATAAGATTGGATTTGTCAAGCGACCCCACTTGATTAGAGCTAAAAAGTTGATCTGCGACACCGGAGTCCCATTTCTTCACAAATGCCTTGCAAACCAAGTCTCTAAATCCCTTATATTTTTGAAAAATACTTGACCTAGTGATATCCTCAATCCATTTGATGGCCTCATCCACACTTTCCTCTCTGAAAACATCTCTCATACTTCTTATTGCAGTGTTTAAACCAGTAGAACACAATATATTTTGCCTCTCGATCAATAGATCAAGGTCATCCGAACCAAACACCACTGCTTTGCCATAAGTCTCAACCTCTTGTGTGATCATGGTAGCAAAGTTCTTTAATTTTCCAGTTGCTAAGTGGATCCTACGAATAGCATCCTGTTGTTGCCTAACTTGGTCATTATACAACACCAATGCGTATGTTTTCGAATTGATGTCCTCCAGACCATATTTTGAAGACAACAACGCTGAGTTATCCGAGTAAGCCCGTATGAACTGTGGTGTTTGAGGGATCTTGGAGTACATGAGATTTGAATTTGCCATAACATCAACGATGTAATCTAAGATCACCTCGAAAGTTTCAAACAATGATTGATAAAAGTCATCAGCTAAATCACTCTCAACAACATTAGACTTGAAATACTTGCAATCCAAAGGAACTGTCCAAGCCTCTGGATCTCCACAGTCACAAACACCGCCATTCTCTCTTTGACATATATTTATATATAACTGGTGACCTTTATGGTCTTCCTCGTTGAAGCAATCTGAGCAAAGAGCACAAGTTTCATCAAGCCCACATGTCAAACAACGGTAGATAGGTTCCCCCACCCGAAATTTTCTAACGCAAGGACTGTTCGGATGAGATGGATCCATCATCTTGTGATCATGTATGATCCATGAAAGATTTTTCAGTGAAATATTGAGATCATCCCATGAACTACTCGATGTATAGTTCTCATCTTTGAACAACTCGTGTATGTATTTGCCATTGCTCGTTGCATTCCAATAGAGCAGCCGTCTCAAACATCTTCTCGTTTCTTCATTGAACACATATCCTTGCTTCCTTGGAAGATTTGCAAGATACTGTTTCAATTGACTAGAATCCAACGACATCTTGTAGTTTAAGGAAAACAATAGGTGTGAGTGAGTACCTCTCGAATATGATCTGCATTGCAATTCTCTGAGAGGCAAAAAAAAAAAATACTTAGTAATAAATCGAACCTCATCAAGAATAAACTATTACTAGCATATTACAAACCATGCCGGATGATCAACCGAACCTACTAAAGGAAGTTATTGCATTAATTCCAACTCATTGCAACACTCTCAATTCCATAGAAGATGTTGTTTTTAGAATTTTATACTACAGTCTTGCAAGAAATGGCGAATACCTTCAACTACTATTTCCAAAGTCTGATAAATCAAAATTCCCTGCAAGTGATCAAGGCTTACTAGAACTACTTCATACTGATATTTCTGGTGCTGATACTGATGGTGTGTATAGATTTTACAATGTCGATCAGCCTGATATAAATCCAGTTCACGAAGGAAGACCTTGTGCAAGGCAATTCAAACAAAGTGAAGCCATATATAGGTGCATCGACTGTGGATTCGATGAAACTTGTGTACTATGCTCCTACTGTTTTAATCCACTAGATCACCAAAATCATTCGGTCACTGTAAGTATTGCTTCGTCCACTAATGAGGGAATCTGTGACTGTGGAGATCCAGATGCATGGAATAAACCACTTCACTGTAATTGCAAGCAAGAAGCTAATATCGATGATCAGCTCATCATCGATAGACAGTTGGAAGAATCTTTTTATGGAACGATCACTGTTGTTTTGGATTACATTATAGAGATTATGATTCATCAAAATCATACGATTCCAAGGGTCCATGACACGTTTAAATCTTCTTATAACATGGAACAGAAGGTTATAGATGCCTCTAATCAGTCCAGCTTTCGAGACGTTTATGATGAGAACTCGTCTGAGTATTGTCTTATATTATGGAATGATGAATTTCATAATTATCCTGATGCTACATCAAGAATTCAGTCTGTGCTTAATTGTGATGGTTCAAAAGCTCAAGAGGTGGCGACCGAGGTTGATAAAGAGGGTCGTACAGTTTTATTGGAATCTTTAGATATCAAAGAACTATCTTCGGCTTACTATGTTGTTCAGCGTACTGGTCTTACTGCAACAATACACAGTAAAAGGGATGTGATAAAACAAGAAATAGCAAAACATATGGTGTCGTGGTTGAAGCAAATTGTCAACTTCCCAATATCGAAAATCCAAACATCATTGAGAAAAATATACTGCGAAGTTTTGACTGGTGTATATGACTTCAGTCAAACATCTCAGCCTTTTTTTTTGGAGAGCAGTGAGTTCGAAGACAATCTTGAACAGCATGCCTTTCGTGATGGTTTACTTACCGACGACAACAGATTACCAAGAGGTGGATTGACTGAGTTTGCGAAGCCCGAATATGACATAGCAAGCTTGAAAGACTCTTTGACTAAGTTCTTGGCTGAATCCACGGACCAATTGACAAACTCTAGATTACAGTATTTGCTTTATTTTGATATCAGATTTTGGAAAAAACTTAGAAAATTGGTTCACAATATTATAACCCCTGTTTTGGTAGCAGATCTTTCATTCAAAAATATCTTTGCGGATCAACTTGTGGAGATATATCCACATTTGTTGAACAATATGGCAAATTTGGATCGGGAATGGCTTTTGAATATTTTGAATGATGCAACCGTTCAGCTTTTCACCTGTCCTAGGACATCCTTAAACATCTTGAGAGAAGGAAAACTCATTAAAATTTTATCCCCAATAATTGAGCTTTTTGAAAATAATAGAAGTGTGATCACAGATTCAGGGGATATTTTATGGAAAAAGAGAGATATTGTATCCGATGCTGACCACCACGCACGAGCAGTATGGGCCGCTCAAAGAAAGTCATTGAGAGACATTGTTCAATTAATTGAGCACCCTTCTTTCACAACAGATCATCTATGTTTATTTCAGACAAAGAACATAGTCATTTTGGTTTTCTTCATTAAACGTTTCCAAAGTAATTGGAAGATCAAACGAAAAGAGGGTGAGCATGTTGTTAGAGAATCAACAGAATTCACCAGGTATTTTGAGTTCAATTCATTGATTTCAGAGCTTGTCAAGGCTATTGGTCAAATAGTCTTGAAAGCTTGTAATCTTGAAGATAGATCAGCTATTTTTCCTGTGGAGAACTCGATTGTGATATTGAATAACTATTTGCAACTAAATCATTCGAAAGAAAAATGGATAAACAAGGGTGACTTTAATATAATGGATTTCAAGGTTGCGAAACAAGATGTTGGTTTTATGAACCCTTTAAACTCGTTGCTTTCGTATTTGCTTGAGTATCTGAAAATAACCGATTTCAATATACTTAATAAAAAAGTTACGTCATTTAGCATGAACGGAATCCAAGCCACTACTGCTTATTCCGACTTCTTGAGAGTATCAGATGTCTCATTGAGAGCCCTTGTACTTTGTTCTCAAATAAAAATGGGATTTTGGGTTAGGAATGGAGTTTTAGTAGGAAGGCAAGAAGCTTTATACAGAAGTTCTTTGTTATCTGAAAGTGGTCTTTTCAGAGATATTCATCTTCAACAGGTGTCAATCATTATAGAGCCTTCACTAAAAAGATCGTTGTTTAATTTTTTGGATAGGTATGACTTATTGAACTGGTTTTTGAATAATGAAGAGTTAAAGCAAAATGCATATGAGGACAAAATATTTTATGCTTTTGAAGAATTTATCACTTTTCTTTATAATCTATACGTCTATAGATTGAGCTTCAAATTTGAACTTACTGAGGAAGAGAAAGAAGAAATAAAAATCAAAAACTTGATCAGTTATTCCTTATGTCATGGACTTTCTTCCTACTCTCAACTTGCAGAGAATTTTCCGAATGAGGTTGTTGCCCATCCCAAATTTGAGGAATTGTTAGAAGAATTATCGGAATATAAGCCTCCCCAAGGCTTGAATGATACCGGCTTGTACAGATTGAAGTCTTCAGTTTTCGAGAGTCTCGATCCCCTTAGTATATTTGTTGACTCATCTGATGTTCCGGAGATTGCCAACTCGATAAAGCATGAATTAGCTAGTAGTAAAAAAGTGCAGAGTGATGAGATTGTCTTAAATCCAGAGATTGTTAAGCTCGACCCGCTTGCTTCTAGTTTTAAAAGGATTGATGACTTTGTTAGAACCAATCACTTTGCAAAGTTACTTTACAAGCTCTTTCAGACAGCCATTGATACTGATAATGAGTCTTTTTTACCGGTTCTGTTACATTTGTTGCATGCAATAGTTTTAGACGAGCAATTTGAGAACTCGGCGGAAAGCCCTTTGAAATCTTTCATTGATATCCCGATCCCGAATCTTTTACTTACCATCAGTGAATCTACTACCATTGCCAAATCCAATGTGAAGAAAGCGGACCATATTTTGGACTTAATTGTTTTGAAGGACGAAAATGTTGTCCAATCGTTGAAAGATTCTTTTGGAGAAGAACACATACAATTATATAAGCTGATGAAAACTAAAAGTGGTGGTGGATTTGAAACTAGAGAGGAAAAGAAGAAGAGACTTGCCAAGGAACGTCTGGAGAAAATACGTAGACGGTTTGAAAAGCAACAGAACAAGTTTGCTGCAAAAAATGAAAACATTTTGAAGCCTCCTGTGGAAAAAGACACCGAAGGAGACATAAAAATGGATGATGAATCAGAGACGACTTCCAACACACATTTGAGGACCTGTATTATATGTCAAATGGATGAAAGTAATACTGAAATTTTCGGCTATCCCTGCTATGTCAACAAATCTGCAGTTTTTTGGCAGACGCCAATTGAAAATCCAACTTATGCTAAGCTAGCTTTCAATGAATGGTCAGATCAAAGATTAATTGACGAGGCCGAATTGTCTTATGGCAAAACAATAATTGACGATATCAATAACAAAAAAAGAAAGAGAACTGATTCCCATGCCTCGAATAACAACAATTTATCTAGCCATACGTCAATGTTTAACATTGAAAATGGAGAAGACGAAGATTCCGGTAATATAGATGATGACTTGGACTCAGATGCATTATCTGATGATCACGAGCAGGATCCAGTTGAAGTTTTGTTCGATGAACAATTTATTGATGACCACGGAAATATATTACCACAGAGCCCACGAGGTATGCACAATTATATCTCTTCTCATAAAAATTCTAGAAGAGCCAGTTTCTCAAGCGACGGTGACAATGAAGTTAGTTTTGGCAAACCTGTTGCTTCAAGATTTGTAGCTAGTTCATGTGGTCATGGCATGCATTACAGATGCTTTAAACAGTACGTCAAAAAACCGTCATCCTTCAATTTGGGTTTTCAATGCCCTTTATGTCGTTCCTTGAACAATTTGTTTATTCCAAGCTTTATTCTGCCAAAATCAACTCAATTTCATGATTTTAAAGGAGAACCATCAATTTACAAGTATAATCAAATTGTCTGTGAGAAAGAAGGGTTAAACAGTGATTCATTTGCCAAAGATTTAATCAACGAAGAGTTTTTAACTCTTGTTAACTCAGATACTGATATTGGATTGAGTTTGATGACCGATATTACAAGGATATTGAAGGAAAATGAAGCTCTTGAATATATTTACAGGGATGCTACTAATTACTTTGCGAACATCCAAAGTCTATCAATTTTGATAGGGAACACGATTCAAATGGTCGAAATTACATCAAGATTTCTGAATAAATCTGAGGATATGAACACAATCGAACTGTCTTCTAGTCAATCGGTGTTGATTTCATCAATGATTCAATTCCGCTCTTTAATCGGATTTCTCTCTAACAAATTAATTGACCCAAGGGCTCCATTAGCTCTAGAATGTGAAAATTTATGGCAGGAAAGGTTCTTGAACAATGGAGTTTTCACAGAGTTTATCATGTTGGTATTTCAATGTAATCAGTCAATACAAACTTTGGCTAGGTTGTCTTCCACGAAATTGTACACGATTGTGGTGGACTCTTTATTAGAGAGGTGTTCTCATGATGAGTCATTTTTGAATTTACTATGCATCAACGGCGATGAGGTCGTAGACAGAAGTGAAAACTTAACGGGCTTGAAAAATTTTATCATTGATGAGATCAATCCTTCTAGAACGTTTGCTTCAGAGGTTTTAGAAATGATTGTGAACTACGATCCTCCAGCATCAAACAAGTTGACAAATTCATTCTTGATCGGCTTTCAACAAGCTATATGCAGGTCATTGTTACCCTTTCACAGACAAATGTTTACATTCCTCAAAATTTTTGATCCTGAGTTCAAATTAGATGCCTCTGATACCAGTTTGTCCGTGAACAGTACTGTGAGAAATCAGATCTCTGCCATCAGCAAATATTTTGGAATGGAGAATTTCTCTGACCTACCAGATGTATTACTGGTAAAATCAAAAAAGTTGGAATCCAATGTTTTTGACAACATTTTAAGATCGAAAATTCCAAAGTTTAATGATGAAGGCTCTTTGGCTTTAGATTATCCTGGAGTCATCAAGCTAATTGATTTACCTAGTCACTTGAACAACTTTTTGAAAATGAATGGTTCGTCTAATTCGGGCTTGCAGTTACAGTACTCATTGTGCTTATTATGTGGCGAGAAAGTGCCAATGAAAAGTATTGCTGGATTATCGCATCGTGTTATCAAGCATTTTCATCAGGATTGTGAAAGATCTGCTAGCTTGTTATGTATCTTGATTAACCCATTCAACAATGCTTTAACTGTTATTTTACAGTTGCAAACTACACAAAGCGCTATTGCTGCATTACATGGCCGTCTAGATAAGGGGAAGGTGTTCAAGTACGTTTTACCGTCACCATATTTGAATAAACATGGAGAATCAAACTTTCGTGGTGGAAGCTTCAATGGTATTTTAAATGAGCGTAGATATGACGAATTGAATAAGTTATGGCTTAATCAAGGAATTTATGCATTTTTAAGTAGAATTGCCATGGACTCCAGAAATTTACCAGCATTCACTGGGGTTGATCCATTCACTACAGATACTTTCGTCCCAGATGAAGAAGACGAAGAAGAGAATCTGAACGGTTTAGATTGGAATTTCTAGAGGAATGTATATACGGTGTGACTAATTACTTTAATTAACAACAATCAAGAAAACCTTTTTAACTATATACTTAGTGATATTTCATTTGTATTCCTATGAATTTTTATCTAACTATCAATTATTATCTCACCATCAATTAGGACAGCACCATTGATTTGTCTTTCAAATATTGTTTTCAGTTTGTTAGGAATATTGCTTATCCAACGCTACTGAGTTATTTACTCTTCATCTTCTTCATCTGCATCATCACCAGCGAGTAAGCTAGCTTTCAAATCAGTCCATAATTTACCTTGGTTACGCTTATTGTAGTATGATGTGATAGCACTGTCAAATGATGCTTGGAATGCGAATGCACCTGCAAAAATGGTACCAACGTAAATGGCGTTTCTTTTGAAGAATAAATTGTTGATTGCTGAGTAGATGGACTGAAGAACGGATTTTTGTTAGTATAAATCACGTAGGAATTTGTGTAGCTTTTATCAATCATCTACTACACCAACGTTAACTGTTGTTTTTTCAGAAGATAGATGATATTTCCCTCATCGGGGTGCAAATTCGCTATTCTACTACAAGAAATAAAGTCAAACAAAAGCATTATATCCAACTGAAAACTGGCGTTGAAGTAGAATATACAGCTTTGAGAACAATCTCCTTATAGAACAACATCTGACTCAACACTTACCATTATGATTGTGATATTGTATCAGTTCCTTTCTATTAGCGTTTTACTTAATGATTTTTTTTCTTAAGATTCTAACGTAATAAATAATTGTAAGAAATTGATTGGTGAAAATTGCGTACCCGTAAAATTATAATGGCAGCAGTTGATAAATTATTCACTACTACTTTGGAACTTGGACAAACTACAAAGTTAACCGCAGGAACTAGATGTATAGGACAAATGACATTGAAAGGTTGACAGTGTTAGAATGTTGGGCAAATGAATTCATGAGGTATTAAATTCTAATGATCTTTTTTACTATTAAATTACCTCCGGGGAGTGAATACGGACTTTGGTGATCAACGCTACATGTTATAGTTAGATAATAATTTATATATAGTTGTAGAAGTATCCTCCATTCTTACAAATGTCGGAAAGAAGTATAATATTAAATTATACAAAAAAATTTATGCAGTATTCCATATTCTTACATCATACAGTCATAAAATTTTTATATGACTCTTTTACTGAGTTTATGCTTTAAAGCCTATTTAATTCACAGAAAAGGGGAAGAATTATTAGTATTTTTATCTGGCAATTTTATAGGCTATCAAGATGAAGATCGGTAAAATACGAAGAACAGTATATTCTCATGTTTTTTTGCATACAGCTAGCTGTCTTTATCGATAATCTTTGAACATATGAAAGTCTGTTTATCAACCATCAAATAAAAAACATCAGTTTCGATTGTTTGAGAGTATCATTACTATTCATAAACTTGAAGCTATCAGTTTGACTTAACATAGTCTAAATTTTCTTAAAATGATGAAAGTGTTAGTCAAAATCAGTTAAATAAAAATTTAAATTATTTCTTATATGCAATATCTACAATGAAAGTTTGTTCGAAATTGAGATTATATTATGCTATTGCTTGCTATCTCTTTGCTAAATGATCCGTTTCTTTCTACACTATGTAGTAGTTGATAAAAGCCACTATCGATACTTTATACAATAAATTAAAAAGATAAGAAGTTATCTTGTTTCATTCATCTTTAACCCCTTGGTTGACATATCTTTTTGCTTCTAATATTTGATTCCATTAAAAGAATGGCCCTATAACCCCTGAAGATATTTCCTCCTTTGGTTATTCTCTTCTTAGAAAAATTAGATTTGGCAAGGAAAAACTCTGTGTTTAACTAGTTTTGATACAGAGAAATAATCTGACATAAAGCAGATAATGCAAGCAATCTTTCGTTTCTAGCCTTTTTTGGCAAAAAAGCTTTGGAAGACAAATATGCATCTATAGCTTTCCAATGTTACAATTTTTGTTTATAGTTTATCCTTCACCGTAGATGTATCCTCGATCTATTTTCTTAATACGCAACTTTGATACTTCCTTTTATGAAGCCATGGTTCGGATTTTTGTAGTTTTTGTAAATCAAAGAAAAATTTACTACCAAGATACAACCCAGAGAACCCAGATGGCTTTATAATGACTATCTAAAATTAGTAAAATATAAATCTAAGCGGTGATCAAACAAATTTTTTTTCGCAATAACCAAATGTGGAGTTTTGTCAAATCAAATCACATCTCTACACCACTTCTCCAAGTTGTTTCTAGTTCAAATTTATTTCATTCTCAAGGGTTTCTCAACCCTGATCTTTCACACTTTTCATTTTAAACCAATTCCTCACTTTTTTCCCCCATGGCCAGACATTTTTATTCTAGATCTGACAAAAATGTGAAGATTTGATGCTTGATCACACTCTAAATGAGAATAGAGTGCAACATCGACCTTCCCAGGCGGGTTTAGTTTCCTCAAGAGATAAAGCTTATAGATATATATAACAATAAACTCTTCGTACTTGCAAAAAAAAATATATATATATATATATATAGATTTTTTACTTATATATAACCCAGAGGGCCATATAACGACTATATAAAATAGTAAAATATAAATCTTAGCGGTGATGTGGCAACTAGAAGCTAAGGAAAAAAGCTCAGAAGAGCTTTAACAGTAAAGTATCATCGCTGAGTTCCCGTGACAGTTGTGCACTACAAATAACGTATTTATTTCAGCATGTGAACAAAAACCGTTTTTCTGGACATCAAAAAGCCTGGCTAGCTCAATCGGTAGAGCGTTTGACTCTTATGTTTTCAGATATCAAAAGGTTGCGGGTTCGACCCCCGCGTCGGGCTTTTCATTTTCAATGCCTGGCTAGCTCAATCGGTAGAGCGTTTGACTCTTATGACTCTAGATATCAAAAGGTTGCGGGTTCGACCCCCGCGTCGGGCTATGATGTGAGATCACTTATGGATAGTCTTTGTTGGCTATTCATATTTTTTTATTCCCTGAATAGGTTTACAACGATAGATGTATCTCTCACCAGAGAAGATTACTTTTAGCAAAAAGAGGTGGACGATACAATTTTTCATCAGATTATTCCCCACAAGAATTTTGCTCATTTCTTGTATTTTCTTTTTTCGTGAAAAATCGAGTGGTCACTGGTGATACGATACCATCTACTTTTTTGAGACTGAATATTAATATATATTGAGTCTAGCCAAATTAGAGATCTGACACTAAGGGTATGAAAGAGAATGCTTGCAAAATTTCAAAGCTGTGGAACGAGGTTAATTTAACTTGTCTTAATTTGGGCATAACAGCTCACAGGTGGTGACGCGTTGCATTGAAGCCAGCAATTAGTATTCCTATTCGGGTAAATTAATTAATTATTCACGTACTCATTTTTTTTTCTTTCTAAACCGATTTTCATCAATTACCAAGGCACGATTAGGCATCAAAAGCAAAAAAAAGGATCTTCCTTCATTCGAGTTAAGAAATTTGATACATTGAACATCAAATTTGACTTTGTCTTTCTTTGCTACATTCCTTCCGTTTATTTTATTCGTCATTTTCATCAAATCAATTATACTCTATCCCAAGTATTCTATCGAAGTTGTGAGATCGTCCTATTTCATTCACAAATTCAACTGGCACTGCAGTATATCAGTTATATTGAATTTTTAAAACTGAAATAATTCGCACACATAAGAATGATGCTGTTTTCCATTTCTGAGCACAACCCAGGGCACCATTCCACATCTCAACAACAACCATTGCCCCCAAAGAAGCGTCGTGGGAGACCACCTAAGGGTCAAAATGCAGGAAATTCACCTTTAGGGCTCCCAAGTCGAATATTTGCAACATCTCCACTGGCTCTGAATTCTGCAGCAGCATTGAGTCTGGGATCACCAGAGGTAACATCACCACTTATGAGAGTATCTCCTGGTGGAAATAAAAGGGGCATATCCGATAAGGTTACTCGGAGTGGTCCAAAGAGTAAGAAAAGCAAGTCACTTCAAGCTGAATATACACCAACAAAGTCGTCTCCTTTAACTTCCAGAAATGACGGAACTTTCATCTCAATGATACCAGCAATATCCAAGTCACATCAAAAGCTTGCTGAAATTACGGGTAAAAAACTTAAACAGCAACAACAACTACAACAGCAACAGCAAATGCAATCGCCCGTTGAACACAACTCCAAATCTTTTAAAAATCCATTTTTGACACCAAACCCAAATAAATATCAAATGGATGAAAATTTACTTTTGAGCTCACCCTTAGCAAATTTGCAAAGACCATCATCGTTTGCCAAACAACATGACGACAAATCTGACATTACTTTTGGTCAAGGTGAACCCTTAACGCCGGCATCACAATTCAATTCAATAATTCACTCTTCTCCAGTGTATCAGAGTTATTTCAATGAAAATATGAGTAATGGTCAACGACTTTTCAATTTTGACTCAACATTCGGTAAATTCGATGAGGGACTCATTCCATTAACTCCAAATAATAGAAATAGTTCACTGTCAGCTATCGAAACCATAGGAAGGAGTATTTCCGGTAATTTCAAGCTGGAGACAAGTGAACCATTGAGTCCATTTCGCCAATTGGTTTCCTCTCCAGTTAGACCAGAGGAGTATATTAAGAAATCATTCTCCACTACAACTTTACCAGTATCATCTGCACAGAGCTCAAAATCTACCCCGTTATCCTTGAAATCACATATTCAAAAGAGAAAGAGTTTTACACTTTCTTTGAAAATTGGAAATGATGGTAAGGCATCTATAGCAAGAGAGGAGAAAATCGAGGAAATTGATGACAATCATTATTTGACACGAAACCAAATAAAGGCTACACCAAGACAAACAATTAGACCATCGTTGATGACATTGAGTTCTTCACCTGATTTGATAGGCAAAGAAATACCAATAAGAAATAACTTGAGAGAGCTTCTTATGAATGGAAGGGACGGCAACGATAGCGAAGACGAGGATGAAGATGATAATCTGCTCGTCAATAGTTGTGAGTCAGATGCTAGAAATGCCTTGATGAAGGCATTTAGAAGAAGTGTATGAGCTGCTGATGGTAAAGGGGTTTATTTTAAAGAATATTGTTTTTTTTTTTTTTTTTTTGAATGTTTAATTATAATGTTGTACTGGTGGTGTATAGCATATGAGTGGTAAGGGTTTTTTGAGACAGAAACTTTCTTATGGGTTATGTTACGTTATGTTACGTTACGTTGTTCTTTTGATTTTTGATTTGATTTGATTTTTTTTGATTTATCAATGTTTGTTTATTATCTTCTTCTGAAATGCGTTTCTTATTTTATTTTCTTCCTGTTCCTTTTTTATTTAAACAATTTAGTCACTCTGTTCTGTGATATTATAGTTGTATTAATAAATGAGCATCCATGGATATGGTATATTTTTTGAACGTTAACAACTGACTGATTGATATGCAGTAAGTAGTAAATGTCATAGTGTGTTACTTGTATTTTCCCTAATTGCATGCATTGATATCAGATAAACTACTTTTAAATACATGAATCCGGGTAACTAATTTTTTCATCTTTTTTTTTTTTTTTCGCTTTTTGTACGCAAAAAAAAAATTCTCTGCTCTCATTTTTTTTTTCGCAAAGAAGAAGAGAAGATGAAAATAAAATTTTTCATTTCATAATTAAATTATTCTTATATTCTTTGTACTAATTATACACTTTCGAACAACAACAAAATGTCTCACAGAAAATACGAACAACCACGTCACGGTTCTTTAGGTTTCTTACCAAGAAAGAGATCCGCCAACCAAAGAGGTAGATGTAAATCTTTCCCAAAGGATGTTAAATCCAAGCCAGTTGCTTTAACCGCTTTCTTGGGTTACAAGGCTGGTATGACCACTATTGTTCGTGACTTGGACCGTCCAGGTTCAAAGATGCACAAGAGAGAGGTTGTTGAGGCTGTCAGTGTTGTTGATACCCCACCAGTTGTCGTTGTCGGTGTTGTCGGTTATGTTGAAACCCCAAGAGGTTTGAGATCATTGACCACCGTTTGGGCTGAACATTTATCAGATGAATTGAAGAGAAGATTCTACAAGAACTGGTACAAGTCCAAGAAGAAGGCCTTCACCAAATACTCTGCTAAATACGCTCAATCAGCTTCTGAAATTGAGAGAGAATTGGCTAGAATTAAGAAGTATGCTTCTGTTGTCAGAGTCTTGGTCCACACCCAAGTTAGAAAGACTCCATTATCTCAAAAGAAGGCTCATTTGGCTGAAATTCAAGTCAATGGTGGTTCCATCTCCGAGAAAGTTGATTGGGCTAGAGAGCACTTTGAAAAGACTCTTTCAGTTGACAGTGTTTTCGAACAAAACGAGATGATTGATGTTATTGCTGTCACCAAAGGTCACGGTTTCGAGGGTGTTACCCACAGATGGGGTACCAAGAGATTACCAAGAAAGACCCATAGAGGTTTGAGAAAGGTTGCTTGTATTGGTGCTTGGCATCCAGCCCATGTCCAATGGACTGTTGCTCGTGCTGGTCAAAGAGGTTACCATCACAGAACTTCTATTAACCACAAGGTTTACAGAGTTGGTAAAGCTGGTGATGAATCAAGTGCTGCCACTGAATTCGACAGAACCAAGAAGACCATTACCCCATTGGGTGGTTTCGTTAGATATGGTGAAGTTAACAATGATTTCCTTATCTTAAAGGGTTCTATTCCAGGTCCAGTAAAGAGAGTTATCACATTGAGAAAATCTTTGTACGTTGACACCTCAAGAAAAGCCTTGGAACAAGTTAACTTGAAATGGATTGATACCGCTTCTAAATTCGGTAAGGGTAGATTCCAAACCCCAGCTGAAAAGCACTCATTCTTGGGTACTTTAAAGAAGGATTTGGAAAAATAAGTTGATTAATTTGTTTTTCTAGTGACTTTTTGAAAGTTTTCAAAAAATAATTTTTTTTTTTTGGGATAGATGTATAGAAAAATAATAAACAATTCTCTATATATCAAATTTTATCAATGTTGTTGTAGATTGTCGTAAGTTTTACAGTCGTCGCTTGAATAAAAGTAAAGATAGTATTTCAAAAGATGCGGTAAAATCCCAAATAAAAAGCATTTCATACATTTTATTTTTGAAACATTCTAAATTCCATCTCCATAATTTTTACTTTTTACTTTTGCACCAAGATAAATATCGACTATAGTAGAACACCGTGGTACCCATGATCCCAAATAAAATCAGGATGTCTTAAAGGAAAACCCCGTTTCTTGTTATGTATGGGGCCATAGACCAGACGGACGCAATCACGCAAGATGTATCAATAATAAAAAAATTTAATCCTTCCAACATGAATTATTTCACCCACTCTCTTTCACATTCTGATTTTCTTCCCTGGACAGAACGACAGTAATATTCTAGGTCAGACATCAGTGTCAAGATTCAATGCTTGAATGTACTCGAATTGAGAAGAGATTGCAACAAAGCTCCTTCATTTCTCCAGAGGTAAATATATATAACAGTCTGTTATAAGGTCTAGTACTCTCTTAAGTAATTACTTCCTTTAACATCATATCTCTATCTCAGCCATACCTTGGTATGTCGAGATCGAGAAACTACTTTTATTATCTATTTTCTATCTATTTTCTATCTGAAACACTTCTATTGTTTCAAATCTCATTTCGACTACTCAGGTCATTGCCGCTGCTAACGTTTGATCTACTTTTTTGAGACACAAAAGAATAACTATGATATAAAAGCCACGATTATAAAAGCCATGGTAATTCTCTTCTGATCTACGATCAGAGTCCTTTTTTTATAGATTAGGGAGTTTAGAGAAGTAAGGCCAGAGCAACGCAAAATACATATTATCAATCTAACACAATTATCACTAATTAGTCTAACACAGTCAACGTTTGTAATAGTCAAAAGAAAAAGAAAAAGAAACCCATTAAACAATTAATAATGTAGCAATAATCACAACCCTCTTTGAAGTAACACAAGATTGCTATCAAAGATGAATACAATAGATTGGTGCATACATGCTCACTATTAAAGGCATATGTTGAATATCAACCAATCCCCTCTTTTATTTTTTAAGCCGAGAGGAAAAACTCAGTTCCAATAGAGTTCCATGTATATATAGATTATACACTGCTTTGCATTCATTTAGTAGCAGCTTGGCATTTAAAGTATTTACATATATATGAATCTGAAATTGAAAACGCAAAGAGGGTAATATACATGAATTTTTTTATCTTTTAACAAAATTTCCCCTCTTCAGTAGGTGGTGGTGCATTCATTGATTTTGTAAAATCAAGTGTCAAAATTTACTTATGGTGTAAGGAAATTGGAACTTTTGATTGAGATATCATTTATTTTATATTTATTAATTAAGCAGAGATCTATACTCGGAGGGAGTATAAAGATGTCTATTTATCAATCGTGGTGATGTTTGATATTTCCATTTTTCAAATAATTTCTGGACTCAAAGATGATTACATTCTATGAATTTGAAAAGATAGAAATGGGTCAGTTATCAAAAATTTCATTTTCTACTGGGCTGCTCATTTACCTGTATTCACCATTTGGTCACAATTTTTTTTCTCTATGAAGTTCGAAAAAAAGGCTCTGAAATCACTGAATTCAGGCTGGCCAAAAGTTTTTTTTTTCTCAGTGTGTACGTACCTGAATTGCATGCAATCTGTGATGGGTTTATATTTCTTGTACACATATTGAAGTCCAAATCTGATAAGACAAGATCAAAAGGTATATGTGGTGAATGATTCTCACGAAGTTGATATACCTTTGAATAGAAAAATCAAGGTTGAGTGAGTGAATGTGTGAGGGGTACTAGATAATTTCATTGAGCATTTTTGCAATTACTTCTTTAGTCGCCTTTTTTTGAGTTGGAAAAAGAAAATTTAGCAGAGGGTAAGAGATCTTTGTCAGCATGGTAGAAATGATGATGTGGCTGAATTTCAATTACATTGTATAGAAAGATATAGAAACCTAATTGGTCTAGATGAATGAATATGGGGTGTATTTCTCTTTCTCTCTGTGTGGGGCGTGGGGGAAGAGAGAAAAACAAACACCGTAAAAATAAGGGCTGCAGATGGTCACTGAGCTGCTGCGGAAAAGAAAAGAAAAATATTATTTTATTAACAGATTTCTATGAAGGAAGGTGGTAACCAGTGACTGTGATAATAAGAAAGTAAGTGAGATATTATTATTAATATTATTATTAGCAGTAGATATTCCGAGTTTACTGTATCTGTGTGCCAATCAATATTGGTTACAAAATTGGTTACAAAATAATAATCATCGATTTATTAAAAGTTTAACTTGACATAATCATATATCTAACACACGTGGGCACCAACCACTCACTATGGACGAGGGTAACCGGAGATGAATGGTTGATGCTTCTTGATGGGATGATGATAATAAAGATGAATGATGAGTTAGGTAGTCTTTCCATCAAATGACACAATGTTTGATTAAAGTAAAGAGGCTTTATTTAAATATGTCCGGATTAAGCAAAAAACCCTCAGTGTTCCGTTCTGAGCAGCCCCAAGTTACTTAATATGGTTAGACAGTGTGCGTGACTGGAGACGGAAAAATCTCTTTTGTTTCTTCTTTTTTCTTAGTGATGTATAATTATTATTATGGGGAGAGGAGGGGGGCAAAGGAAGAAGATCGAATATGCACTACTGTTTCTATCTATACGAACAAGCATCTTTATCTATAATAGGCCCGTAGGAATTAAACTGTTTGTAATAAAAAAAAAAGAATAGAGAATAGAAAATAGAGAGGCTTAGTATTTTATCATCAATTTCATTTAAAACTTAACTATTTGTATTCTGTCTATGAGAGGCATCCCACTATCATAGATAGATAGATAGGTAGGAGCATAGATAGTATCATAGATATTCAGTGTAATGTATGACCTATAGAGTATAAGTTACTGATACTTTATTATTTTCCCCCATTTTTTTTTTAGCAGTCTCTAATAACTCATCATCATCATCATCACATAGTACAAGAATAGAAGCAATAGGATTGGTTGTTGTTTTGTAGATCATTCGAATAATACATAAATAATAAAAATGATTGATGAATAAATTTCTGGAGTAAAGGATTTTTTTTTTTTTTGGTAAGTTTTACGTGGGGGAGGATTTCAGAATAAACTGTACAATAGAGATGAGAAGATGAGGAAGGAAAAAAAACAAAAAACAAAAAATCAAGTGATTGATCAATTGATGATGTTGTTGCGTGAGCATATGAATATTATTCATTCAACAAGCAACAATACACGCATGTACTGAGTTGAAAAACTATTGGACTTATATTTTGAAGGATGTACGGAAAGATAAATGTTTTTATGAAATTATGAAAAGAGGAGGAGAGAGTTATTATTACCGAATACCAAAACGCATATATTTAAGATGATTGACAGATAGGTAGGTAGAGATAGCAAGAAGTATTATATGTGTGTTAAGTTAACTAGGTTTAATTCTAAAAAAAAAAGGTTTCTTCAATTGCATTACCGTGTATGCAAAAGGAGTAGAGATTTGTGGTATGTATTTATTCTAGATAGATTGGCATTCTAATAATAAATAATCTTTAAGGATTTCATTTCGAGATTCTTTTTTCTTTGTTTTCAGAACAGCCAGAGCATGGGTAACAAACAAAAAAAGAAATTTAAATTAAAGAAGGTCAGTCAGTCAGAACAAAGCAATGGAAGGGAAACACACAGAGAGATTTATATAAATATACTTTCGATGCATCTATATTTCAAATCGTAATCTACTACTAGAATATTCATATATCTTAACTAAAATAAACCAATATATTACACTAATATTAATCCCACTCATACATGTCTGATTCGCTGATGAGGTTTTATGATGACTGTTTCGTCACCAAATATAAAAGAGTAAGAGGTCTTGTATCTCAGAATTCACATGACTCAATAATGACCTTGGGTAGGAATAACAACAAGCAAATCGTGACAAATAACGTAGATTATTTCTCATTTAAATTGACTGAAAACCAATTATATCAATGTTGGAAGATTATTCATCGTAAACTGACGATGAAGGATGTTAAGGTTTTAAATAAATCTCAATATAATGAGAATTTATATAATAATGTCGAAGATTTGATGTTGTTAATTCCGTCAACTTCTTCTAAAAGATTGGAAAATTCAGCTTGGAGGGCTTGGGCAAAGGAAAGATTCCAATTGGATGAATTAAATCCTGCTGAATTGAATTGGTATAAAGAGAACGACATCACTTGGTTATATGGTCCTTTGATCATGAACGAAAATGAAGATGATATTTTCAATACATCATCAAAGATGAACCTCAAATCTACAACGAAATTTGGGGCAACAAAACCTCAAATCACACCATCATCATCAACACTTACCAATAACAACAACAACAACGATACTAGAAGTATTCATAGAACGTTATCTTCAGAAAGCTTATCTTCATTATCGTCATCCACCGAGTCGATTTCCTCCATGGACACAGCTTCAACCTCCATAACTTCTGAAGATTTAACAAATTTCCACTCAAAACCGGTTATGAAACCAATTTTGAAAACTTCTGGCAACCAATTTGATTCACTTTGGAAAATGGGACAAATTGGATTTAATTCTATTTCCAATTCCGAGGAAACTTTGATTGCTGGTAATGATTCAAAAAGGAAAAGAGTTAGTTTTAGTAATGTTATGGAGAAGCGGGAAATTATTGGAGAGGAGATTTTTGATTATAATTTGGAGTTTATCGATAATGAAAGAATTGGTTGTGGCTATCACTACAATTTATGATGAATGTGAACCCAATTACCTTATCGTTAAGATTCCTCTTTATGAAGAGCTTACCAACTTATAATATCGTCATCACCACCATTCATTTTTATTTTTTATTTTCACCAAATGAGATATATATCATTCATGACTATTTATTTATTATTATGACATCATTCAGCATAACTTATTTTTTTTTCTTTTTCTTTTTCTTTTGCTCACCACTATTGTCATTTGCATCATCAACACCTTGAATCAAACTGTTCAAATCAATATTCAATTCAAAATTTAAACATTTTTTTACCTTTTGCCTTGCTAGGCAAGAATTCCCAAGAGTTAGCATATGCTGCATTATAGAAGACTTTCCCTTAGCCAAAATCTTAAAAACAAAACAACAACAATAATAATAAAAAAAGTTTTTGACTGTTTAGTTTAGTTTAGCTTCGTTTAGTTTAATCCTTTTCATCTTCGACTTATCTATTTTAAAATTTACAACCACAATTATACTTTTATTTGTAAACTTGATTAAATCTGTAGTAAATGTAAAATTGGTTAGGCCTCTCTTAAAACTTGTCAGCCCTCCCAAGGAAAAAACGGTCAGATACAATTTATCTGTTTTATCCTCGCTTGGTTCCTCAAATCAATAAACATAATAGAGATTAGGTTAATTGAATAAAGGGTATAGTTCTTATAACGAAAGAAATAAGTAGGCAAGATGAAAAAGATAATAGGTGAACAATATAATTCTAATACTTAAGCATAATTTTTATGTTTTAGGTATGAAGAGGTGTGAAGAAGACAAAACCAGTAATTACCGAAGAAAGGACTTTGCATTTTTTTTTTGTACAAGTACAAAGAGTTTATTGCAATTAAGGGTCCAATTGACACATTAATTACATACATAATAACCCATAACCCACCCTATCCCAGATCGGATATCCTATCTCTATTGCTGTTTCAAAAAAAAAAAAAAGAATTCATGTGTCATGTACCTTTTGCTAAATTTTACCCTTGCCTTTGCCTGCTAAAACCATTTTGTAACCTAACATTCATAAAAAATCCATTCTGATTTCTCAAATATCCTCATTGCCTCTGTTTCATTTCATACTAATCTATGCATCATTACTATTATTATACATATATACATCTTTGAGTAGGTCTGACAAACAAAAAAAAAAAAAAAATTAACAAAAGATCATATGTGGGGAACAAAAATGCAATGCGGAAATTAAAAGAAAAAGTTGCTCCAACCCTTATCGTAATTGATCAATAGCGCATCAAGCAGCGGATACAAGATAAATACAGATGAATGTACTAACGAATCCATTACTCAGAGGATAAGAGAGGGGAATAAGCAAATCAATCTCATATCCCCAGTAAGGAAGAAGATGACCACCATCTTGACGAGATAGATTAAAAAATAGAAAAAGAATACCTCATTCTGATTACCTTGAATATTTGCTTTCATATTTTTTTTCAACTATTATCTAAAAGCAAGCATCAACAAGTTAAAAATCTTCAAATTAACTGATTTATTAATTGAATTGATTGTTGCCATTTTAAGTCTGTGAAATAAAATTCACATTAATTAATATTATATGCAGAGTCTATTCGATATTATTTGAGTCACCTCATTTCCGAGGGAACCGCCGCACAAGACAAAATCACAACCTCGGGATTTGTTTTTGAAATCGGAGAAATAATAATAATACCCTCCAGCATAATGTACAATTTCATGGAACAAATTATGAAGTACTCATAGAGGATCTTAATCAATCAATCAATGAAAAGATTATTTTTATAAAACATCGGAGTAGTAGTCAAGTAGATTAAATTTACATCCATTTGCTATTGGCTATAAACAGAATTATATTTAAACACGGCGTATTCAGTCCTGGGAGATGCAAATTTTTTATCATTATTCAACATATACATTAAAGAAGACGTGATGAACGATATATATATAGAGATGTAGAGATCACAAAAAAATATCCATTAATTTAATGACAACTTCTCTAATATCATCAATTTGAATATTAATATTTGCCTTAGAACTCAATTTGGTTCTGAATGCAAACATTGTTGATTTGAAAACATTATTAATCAACAATTGATAATCTTTTTCATTAGAACCAACATTTCTCATTCTCAATTCTGAATTGATAAATCTCATTATGGTTTTTTTGAAAAAATCGTAATCGGATATCTTACCACTACCATGATCTGGATTATCTGGTGTTATTGACGATGATGATGATGATGATGACAGTTGGCTCATCATGGTTGCTTGATGTTGATGCTGTTGATTATTATTAGAATCATTTCTGCGAGCAACAGTTGCAAATGGATGAGAATTACTGGGTCTGCTTATAAATTTATTTAATATATCATTTTTATCCTCTTTCTGTGGTATCTTCATCTTACTCGTGGTGGTATTAGAAGAGATTAAAGACTCGATGAAAACTGGTTTTTGAGTCAATCCAGTGGGTCTCTTGCAAGTTTTGAGAAACAGAGCAATGAAATAATCCGATAATTGTAACGGTACCACTTTAATGATGAATGATGAATCTGTATCATCATTTCTAGTCACATAAAACAAGAGATAAAATTCCTCTTTATCGATATCAATCTCCATTGCTGTATCCGACGTGGTTATGGTGGAATCATTACCACCATCATCTCCATGGTTGATGACACCCTTAACCAACAATCCAATATCCTTTTCAAAAGTCAATGAAATGATTTTTTTGAAAAAATCCAATGAAGAAGCATCTGTTGTATGTACATGGAATGGAGCTCCCATATAATACCATATGGGGAGTCTAGAGATCTTTATGAATGATACTGTGGTGAATGATTGAAATGAGTTAAAATATGATGATATCTTACTGGTATACTTAAGTTGTGATGAAGAAGAAGAAGATGATGATGATGATGGTGATTCCTTCCCAAAGATTTGAACATCGTTGATCTTTTCATTTGGGAGTTTATTTATCGAATTATGTAGTGTCAAAGTCGCTATATGTTGCACATCATTCATCACTTTTCTCTATTTATTTATTCAAATAAATGGTGTATTCATAAAAGGTTCAGTAAAAAGTGTACGTCATATCTAGTTGATCTCAGGTGAAATAAAGATGACTTGACGCGTGTTGGTGAAAGTCGTTTGTCTTGAATCAAAAAATATTCAAAATGGTTTTATTCTTCGTTCTTAATTTGGGGAAAGATCGGGCAGAAGATAAAAAGGGAGATAGATTTAGATATATAGATTTGGATATATATATATATATATATATATATATATATACACAATAAACTTATTTTTATCTATCTTTCTTATTCATATCACTCAGCTGATACCCATACACTTCTCTTAGCTCGGCTCATTTTTTTTATCAAATAACATAGATCTACCAAAAAAAAAAAAACACACAAAGCTCATGCGATTACAAAGATTTCTTACTAATATTAGAGATGTAGACAAATAAATGGAGACAGATTTTCTTTCTAATCTAGAAAGCATATACAGATAATAAAACCTTGTTCATTTGGATATCGTTATTATCCTTTGATAACAATTGAATGCCTTATATCTCTTCCGTTCAATTAAATCAATTAAATCAATCAATTGTGTTAACATTAAGAAAACTGTAAAGGGAAAAGAAAAAAAAAATCAAAAAAATCAAAAAAAAAAAAAAAAAAATTCAAAAAAAGAAAGAGAGAACAAAATTAGGAAAGAGCTCACCAACCAAAAGAACAGCGGCGAGACAGTGATTTGGTTAGTTAGTTTGGTTGATTTGTCTATTCATTTTATATCTATTTAAATACTTATCTGACTAGCTATACATATAGATAACCTATCAAGTCATAGATTTCACCGATCACATCATCATCAAGATCACATTTGTAATCAAACATTGAGCTATCTATATATAGAAAAATGTCCGTGGCACATCGAACATATTCTGTATCCAAAGTGTATGCCAACGCTAACGAGATTAGACCAAGAGAATATTGGGATTATGAAAATTATACTATAGAATGGGGTAATATATCAAATTATGAAATCATCTCCAAAATCGGTAGGGGTAAATATTCAGAAGTTTTCACTGGGGTGAACATACTAAATAATAAAGATTGTGTTATTAAAGTGTTAAAACCTGTAAAATTGAAGAAAATATACAGAGAAATTAAGATTTTAAAAAACTTGACCGGTGGTCCAAGTATAGTCAGATTGTATGATCTTATACAAGATCAAAACTCCAAGATCCCAGCTTTGATCTTTGAAAAAGTCAATAATGTCGATTACAGAGTGTTGTATCCGAAATTCACTGTTGATGATATGAGATTATATTTCACCCAATTATTGTGTGCTTTGGATTATTCCCATTCGATGGGGATCATCCATAGAGATGTCAAACCACAAAATATAATGATTGATCCTAAATTGAAAGTTTTGAAATTGATTGATTGGGGGTTGGCTGAATTTTATCATCCAGGTACAGATTTCAATGTTAGAGTGGCATCTAGGTATCATAAGGCTCCAGAGTTACTTATCAATTTACAACAATATGATTATTCGTTGGATTTATGGTCTGTAGGAGCTATGATTGCCCTGATTGTCTTTAAGAAAGAACCATTCTTTAGAGGTGATTCAAACAATGATCAATTGGTTAGAATAGCTAAAGTCTTGGGTACAGATGATTTGCATAAAGTTTGTAAAAAATATGGGATCAAGTTGAGTTCCGATTATGATGATATCTTGGGGACTTATCCAAGAAAGCCATGGTCTTCATTCATCAATGATAATAATAGAGCTCTTTCATCGAATCCTCAAGCTATTGATTTGATAGACAAATTAGTGAGGTATGATCACCAGGAAAGATTGACTGCCAAGGAAGCCATGAAACATCCATTCTTTACATTATGAGAGCTTAGTTTTCTTTACTGGTTTTGTTTTACTTGTTTTGTTTTTGAGTTTTTGATATCTATTGTATTTTTTTTTTTGGTCTTAATCGATTCATTCTTCTTAATAATTTTCTCTTTATATATCTAGAAAAATTCCATCGAGTTGCTTTCAAACGATTACCAATAAGATAGTGGTAGTTTTTGTAATATTTTTTGTGAGTAATTACGAGTTTTGGCTTATCTATTAAAAGAAAAAAAAACACAAAAAAAAAAAAGTTGAAGTCATTAGATAGTGGAGAGAGCACAATATCATTCCAAAACTATATCAATCAAACATTCGGCTAATCATCATCAAAAATGACAAATTCCGATATTCTTTTGATTGGTCTTGACTCTGAAGACTCCTCGATAGGATATGACTTTATCGATGACGCTAGCTCCAAAATAGATTATACCCTTATCCAATACATATCATCACATCAACATCTCAATTGCCCTATATGCCAGCTTCCCTTCTTTGATCCATATAGCACTCTGTGTGGCCACACTTTCTGTCATGTTTGCCTAGAGGAAAGTTTGAAGATGACAGGAATGAAGTGTCCTTTGGATAGAAATGTTTTAGATTTCAATTCGGAAGGAGATGTGTTCCCCTCACCTATAATAATCAAAAACTTGATCGATGAATTGATGGTGAAGTGTTTGAATGAGAAAAGAGGATGTAATTGGAAAGGCCAGAGGTGGGAGATCAAGAATCATTTGGTAAGCGATTGCAAATATACAAGATTTAAGTGTAACTTTGATGAAGATTGCTCAAGATTAACGGAAAGAAGGTTTTTGGATGAGGCAGATAACCAATGTGTTCACAAATTGGTTATATGTGAGTGTGGCTCAGAGATGATGAAATACAAGATTAAGAATCATCTTGAAACCGAATGTCAGTTGATCACATCTCAATGCAATGGTTGTAACTTGTCATTTACAAGAAGGGAAATTAAAGAACATGAACTGTGTTGTGAGAAACAATATGTCAAATGCCAAGCATCCAAATTCGGTTGTGATTGGAAGGGAACGAGGTTATTGCTTGAAACTGTACACCAGCGTAATTGCCAATTCATCAAACTTTCATCCTATTTGGAAGAACAAGATTCAAAATTATACAATTTGTCAGAGACGAATAAATCTTTGCAAGCTCAAGTATCGACAATACTAGACTCGGTGATACAGGGGAAAGTGACAAATTTGGGCTATGGCTTGATATATGACGAAGTAGGATCGACCTCGTTGGTGCGAGACTCATCATTTTCCGGACGTGGCAATAACGTCAGAGGCAGCTCCCAGAATGATGATGCTGCTGCTGCTGCTGATGAGGATGAAAGAATACAGTTGTTCATGGAAATGGGGAACTTGAAAGAGGAAATGGCCAAATTGGAGATTTCTATTCAAGAGCAAAAGACAAATGTTTTGAAAAATTTGATAAATGATAATATGAGGATGAAAGATGAATTGAATTTTCAAAAAAATTCAGTGACTAGTATTCGACAACAGATTCATTTTTTGATGATGGAAAGAAGGAGATCAAACAGTTTTTCTCACGGTTATTCAAGTCATAGTAGCGATGATGAGAATTATTCCACAACTTCACTTAGTGGGATTAAATTATAATTTAGGTGATTTTAATATATTTAAGATTATTTATGAGTTTAATGAAATTAAGAAAATTACGATATCTATTATTTCATGTAACTGAGATCTAGGGAAACAATGGAAAGTGATATAATGTATTTTTCAAATTTGATTTGTCTCATTTTCAATGACATAGCCTTATCCAGGACGAAAGGCAGACATTTTCTGGTTTCCTATCTTGTAAGTGCAGTTACACACGATAGGGGTTTGTTAAGTTCACAATGCGTAGAAAAGTCGCTAATATTTTAGCTTTGTCTTAGAAACTATACTTTGGGTATTGAACAGCATATATTAGTCATTTTTGTAAGGAATCGCAAAAAGCTGACAATTTTATAAAGTTGTTATTATTACAGAGTTGATATTATTACAAAATTGACATTATTACCAAATACTTCTGACAATTCTACCAAGATATTGTCACATAAAAAGAGGATTTTAAATTTTTGAAAGCTACCAGTTTTGTCAGCGACTTTTACTTGATAATCTTCTTTATATTGACAGGTGGTATAATCTATAAGCTAGTTATAATCATCACAAATCAGAATTACTATTGGCTAGCCTGACAGTGTTATTAAATTTTAACCAGAACTTTTAACTCATTGCCAGTGACTATATCTAGACTTAAATTGTCGACCTGTGACAAATTTTTTTTTCGATAACTGACATTTTTTTGAAGTATGTATCCACCAGAATCTGTTTGTTGAGTGGTAACTTTATTGATTAATTGATTTAAAAAGCAATCTACCACCGCCGCAGATCTAAAGGTTATTATTATTTATTATTTATTATCAGATCGCCGCGTCGCTCTATTTTTTTGATTGTTGTAGCCAAACAAAGAAAGAAAAAAGCCAAAAAAATTAATAAAACAAATTGTAAACAAAGAAGATCTCACCTCAAGCCATAGTAAGAATTCAATCAACTAGATCCAATTTTCTTTGCCGAGAAGATCACCGAATAGGTTTCTATCTAGTTGTGTAAGCGATAATAGTTTTGAATGTCAACAGATCGACCTGCATCAAAGATGCTGAATAACCATTCAAGGGAATTGAAAGAAGTGAAAAATTTAATCAAATTTGATTTTGACATCAGTTGCAATCACATCGATCATGAAGGATTAGTACCATTGAACACAAAAAGACAAAGAGCAGATCAGGATTCTTTTGCTAAAAGGCTCGTTGGTGCTTCTTCAAGGATCCCAGCTTCAACTATACTTGATAGGAACGTAACTTATCGTGGTCCGAATTCTTATGAGAAATCGCGAGAGCCAGAATTTCGAGACCATCCAAAGAAGATGACCCATGGAAAAGAAGATAAAGATCATGGAGAGGAAGAAGAGGAAGAAGAAGAAGAAGAGGAGGAGGAGGAAGAAGAAGAAGAAGAAGAAGAAGAAGAAGAATATGATGATGATGAGGAAAGTGATTCAGATTACCAGGAAGAGAAAGTAACCGAAGTTGAGGATGAATCACTTGAAGAAGAATACGATAGTGATTTCGATGAGAAAGATGATGAGAAACTAAGGAGAAAAGATCTGTTGATGCTGATTTTCAGATCACCTGTGTTGAAATGGCTGGTCCAATGCCTTAGTTTTGTTATTTGTATCATATGCATAGCTGGTATGATAGTCAATATTAACTCAAGAAGCAACAGAGGTGGAAAACTGTTTCGTTATAATGATTATATTCCGATTGATTCACTAACCGAAGTGAACTCAAAACTCAGAAGCTTTCAAAATCAGTTAGATGAAGTGACTTCAAGGCAATATCTGCTGGCATCAGATAATGAAAAAGTAATGGATTTCTTACAGAAAAATCAACAGAGTTGGCAGAATATCAATAAAAGGATATCACATTTGGAGACTCATTCATCACAAGAAACTATAGAAAGAGAGTCCTTGGGTAAGGAAGTCAATAACATTTATGTTAACCTAAGAAAACAAGAGCATCTGTTGGGAAGAGTAAAGGAAGATGAGCTTTACCACTCCAAACGGTTGAATGACTTTGATACGAACTTGGAACTTTTGAACACAAAGGTTGAAGACTTGACTAGTTTAAACTACAAGATGGATGAGATTTTCTCAAATTTGAAAGAGGATGTGCTACAATCTTTGATCGATAAACTCCCTTCTGTATTACCTATAATAAGTACATCCGAAGGACAGATACAGATGTTCCCAGAAGTATATGATTATTTAGCGGAAGTGATAAGAAGTACAGTAACTCACCAATTGAACTTGATAGATTTGGATAACATCAAACTGGAAACTGATATGTCTTGGGAAAACTTCATAGAGCAAAACGGAATTCAGCTCAATCAATATATGACGCAATTTATATCTACAGATTTGAAGATGGTTAAGAAACAGGATTTTGAACTGATATTAGTGGAAAATTTCAAAGCCAATAGAGATAAACTCGATAAAGAATTACTGAGAATTCAAAAAACTATTGATCAAAATGTGAATCTTTTGAACTCTAAGATTTCGAGACTACTGCATGTTTCAAGTGATGTTAATGATTCAATTACTCCTACATCAGAAATATTGATAGAAAATTTGATTGATAAGAAATTAGATGAACATCAACTGAAGATGAACGAGAAAGTCAATTATGCTGCAGCTGATCAAGGACTGAGGGTGATCAAGAAACTAACTAGTGTTAGTCTGAGGAATATTATCAGGAAGAGGAAAACAATTTTTGAATATGTCGCATTTGGTTGGATTGATTTTTTCAAAAGGATGGTAACCGGTGGGGAATCACAATCTCTTAAAAGCATTCTCGAACACCCTTCCAATGTGTTGTTAGATAACAAATCTTATTGGGCATCCTTACTGGAAGATTGTCACATTGGCATCAGATTGTCTAAAACCATCATTATAACCGACATACTATTCAAACATCCGAGAAGCGAAGATGCTTTGATGTTGATGTCATGCCCAAAAAAGATCTCTATCTATGTGAAACCAACTAATAGACAGAAAGAATTAAAAGACATTTTCAGTTCAAAATTTGATCAAGAATTCATCAGTTCCGATTTGTCGGGATTTACCAAAATTACAGAGTTTATTTATGATATACACAATCCCCATATTGTGCAATTTGTGCCATTACCAGAAGATTATTTGAAGCTCAATATTGAGGTTAATGAACTTTATATCGATGTAGAGAGCAATTGGGGCAACAGTTCTGTTACAACTTTACATAACATCGAAGTGTTTGGTGTGAATGTTCATAATATCGAGATTGCTAGGAAATTTTTGAGATTAGACAAGGAAGCTGGAACAGATGAAGTTCTTGATAAATTGAGAGAAAATTTGGCGAGAGGTGCAACCTATTCGACTCATGATTCGACTGGATTCGACTTCAACAATGAGTTGGGGCTGGAGTTATAAATACTGCTATATAATAATTTGACTTTTGTAAATATAAGTCTAATATATCTCCTGCTAATAAGATCAATATAAGCCCGAGCAATTATTTCTTGATATCATACCAACCTATCAAAAATACACATAAAGTGTTCTGTTTTTGAGAACATCTATTGAAAACCTTCTATGGTTAACTGGAGCACTCAGTAAACCGACGGAAAATTGAGAAGCTGATAAGAAAAAAAAATCAGCCACTGATTATATAACTTTTAAGCATTGGTCAAAAAAAAAAAAATCAATAATTATCTTATCAACTTTTAAGTTCATACTATAACAAAGTTTTAATTAAGTAATGTCATTCAAAGAGTTAACGGATCTGCAATTGAAACAGTTTCTGGAGGAAGGATGTCTCGCGATTCCTGGCTTCTTATCTGCTGAACAGGCAGATCTGCTGGTGAAAGAGGCTGACACATTACTTAACAATTTTGATTTGAAGAACCATCCAATGACTAAATTTGAAACAACTGGAGATGAAAATCATGTCGGGGATGATTATTTCTTGAATTCATCAGTCAACATATCGTTTTTCTTTGAAGTTGATGCTTTCGATGCTGAAGGAAATTTGGTGAAACCAAAAGAAAAGGCAATAAATAAGATTGGTCATAATCTTCATTCATTGAATGATTTCTATTACAAACTTTCCTTTGATGAGAGAATCCAAAGCATTGCCAAAAAATTGAACTTCAAAGACCCAAGACTTTTGCAAAGTATGTTGATCTTCAAACAACCCGAAATAGGTGGTAAGGTTCCATCACATCAAGATTCCACTTTTTTGTACACCGAGCCCTTATCAGCAATTGGATTTTGGTTTGCCTTGGAAGATTGCACACTTTCTAATGGATGTTTAAGCTATTATCCTGGTTCTCATAAGAATTTTCCTGTTACCAAGAGAATGGTTAAAGATTTTGAACATGGTGGAACAACTTTTCTAACTACACCGGAGGGAGAAGAAGTCTTTAAGAATATTGGAGAAGAAGAAGATGATAAAAATAGAGAAAACCCAGATAATTTTAAGCTGGTGGAAATTCCAAAAGGCTCTCTAGTCTTGATCAATGGATCTGTACTTCATAAGAGTGAGAGAAACACCAGTGAGAAAAGTAGATATGCTTATACGTTCCATATCATTGAGGGTGAGAACAAGTATGATAATCTCAACTGGTTGCAAGTTCCTCCTTGCAAAGAGGGTGGGACCAATTTCAGCAATTTGTACAAAGGTAATAAAGTTGGTATATAATTTAATCTAAATAATATTCTAACATGAATGAGAATTGTACAAGCTCAACCGGTAAGAAACTGTACAGCTGAGTTTTGATTTGGTACATAGTGGGAAAAATATCGGGGTAGACACTTTAAGGCATTGTCTCTTCAAAAATGTAAGATATTAATAATAATAATAAATATGAACTGTACTTATTGAATCTTGTAAATGCAGTTTTGATTGTTCAATTTTGTGGGGTTTTTTTCTCTAAATTCCTTTTCCGGGCCGTTGAAAGCTTTTTCTTCGTTCCAAATAATTGTTCAAGAGAGCAAGACCTTTTTTTTTTTTGGTGTGTAGTTTTACAGGAGGGTATCACTAAGACCTATTGATCTCGGCTAAGCGTAAAGTGCGACATAAAGAGATTTATTCTGATACATATCCATGTCGTCTTCAGAGAAATCAGTGGAGAAAGGACCTCCTCCAAGATACTTGGGTTTTGTGGCAGGAATCTTTTCAGGGGTTGCCAAAAATGCTGTGGGACATCCTTTTGATACAGTGAAGGTACGGTTGCAAACATCAGAGGGGAGGTTCAAAGGCCCATTGGATTGTGTATATCAGACATTCAGAAAAGAGGGGATCAAAGGTTTTTATAAGGGATTCACTCCACCTTTATTCGGATGGGTTGCCATGGACTCTGTCATGTTAGGATCGTTGACGGTATACAGAAGATTTTTAAATGATAATTATTATCACAACGAATTGGACAAAGAAAGTGGACAACCCAAGTTACCGATCATTGGACATTGTATTGCTGGACTTGGTGCCGGTTTGACTGTCAGTTTTGTGGCGGCACCGGTAGAAACAGTGAAAGCTAGATTACAAATTCAATACGATGCAGGCACAAAGGCATATACAGGTCCGATCGATTGTGCCTGGAAATTATTCAAATATGATGGGTTGATTTCATTATACAAAGGTTTAATACCCACTATGATTTTTAGGTCAAATTTCATTTTTTGGTGGGGATCATATGAAATTTTTACCAGATATTTCAAGCTGAATACCAATTTATCGAACCCTTCGATAAATTTCTGGGCAGGTGGTTTGAGTGCGACTGTCTTTTGGACAACTGCTTATCCTTCTGATGTTGTCAAGCAAGTGATTGTCACAGATGACGTCAAGAATCCAAAGTTCAAGAAGTACTCTGATGCTGTCAAATTTGTATATAATACCAAAGGTGGGATTAAAGGGTTCTTCAGAGGTTTCACACCCTCAATATTGAGATCATTCCCTGCAAACGCAAGTGCTTTAGCTGCGTTTGAATTCGTTTTAAGAGTATTACATTAGATTATAGATTATGTTTCTTTTTATTTTTATTTTTTTATTTTTCAGGCTTACTCTTGTGTTCAAATCATTTATCATATAATTATAGTTTCTGCTCTCCATATGAATTAAAGGATTTAAAGCTGTACTACTCTATCAATTCACCTCATGACTGCATCGGAAGATCTTTTGAATCATTAATTTTCTCGTCGTCGAGGAAGCTGTTTGCCTCTTGAACATCATCTTTCTCCCAGGGCTTCTTTCTAGGCAGAAGTTCCAGTTTAGATACTGGTTCTTCGTTGATCACGTCTGGTATCTGTTTGATTCCAGGTACTGGTTTACCTTCTAGTATCAATTCAACAATCTTTTCGTAGTTAGAAGAGTAAGGGACTTCTCCGTCTTTTGAGATCTCTTCGATTATTTTCTCTTTGTTGGCAATTTCATATTTCAGTTTCCACTCAAAGTAATCATCCAAACTTAATATGTTCTTAGTTTTCTCACAGAAAAAATACACTTGTGACTGTAACATCAACTGTTGTTTTATAGACTGTTCAATTTGATTTGTTTCCTTGATTTCCGGCTGACCTGGTTGTAAGTTCTGATTATGCTGATCTATAAAAGATTCAAACACCAGATTCAAACCTTCCTGATATTCCGGAAATTCAGCAAAATTGTAACTGTAAAATTTCAAGTACACCTCCTCCTGCGGATCCATAGTCATGTATCTTCTCAGGGCTGATCGATTCGATGGCAGTTCAAATGTGATGAGATGGCAAACTTTTTTTTCTTTTTGCCTTCTACAAAGTTACAGATTCTCCTCTCGTACTTTTGTATTAGTAGGATTTACTCTTGGTTATGAATGGGTCAAGTAAGCAAACTTCCACGAAATTAGCATGAGTCTTATCGGGAAAGGCTTCTTCTTAGACTGAAAGAGCTCCATTGCATGAAAACTCTGGTGCTCGCTTTGGCTACCCTCTCTCTTCCTTCTCTAATTTTTTAGAGATACAGAGCAAAATTACCCGTTCAGGAAGTCAAAACGCATAGAGGCCTTTTTTTCTTCTTTCCACTCACAAATCACTAAGTAAGTAAGAGACACGAAAGAAAGAAAGGACAAAATAGTAAAAGTTGTAAAAACAAAAGGTAGACAGACAGTTAGTTAGTTACTTCATCTATGCATGGTAGAGATATACAACCATGAGTGACGGCATAAATAGGCATAAGTCCACCAGATGGTTACAGAATCTGACCACATCTTACGGGGATGAATGGGATAACGAAGATGATTCTGAAGTGGAGGAATTCCTAGAAGATGAACAGCTAGAGACTGATGACAGGGCGCACTCTGACAGGTTAAACAACCCATTAATAGAGCCCAATATTGTGAACGAACTCTTGGAGTCCATCGAAAATACTTCACTCAATGAAGCTGATGGCAATGATGACAAAAGCAAAAAAGCAAAGAGAAGTAGCCGGTTCTTCGTGACAAATCCAGACGTTTCAGACTCAGAAACTGAACCCAATGATTCGAAAGATGGCGATTACGAATTTGATTCCGAACCAGTTCAGAGGGCCGATCAACAACATGGCAATAATGGAACTTTACCAAACCATACTAATACACCTGAACTAAATTTGGAAGATACCGAATCCAATTCATACAATGATATCCAACCAACACTTCCACTTAAAGTTCCATCTAGAGGGTCATCAAGAAATCCATCAGTCAATTTGGATGAGAACAACAACAACAAGCTAAATTCGACCAAGAAAGAGAAGTTGAATTCAAAGGACTACTCTAGTATAAGTACTGTTATGAATGATTATTTAGAGTCCCACTTTTTTGATGATAATACCGATAAGGGTGATAATGTCGTCAAGGAAAGGGATTACACACCAGAAGATAATAAAGATGAGCCTGATAATGAATTGAATAACAATTATGATAGTGATGTAACACATCCAGAGGCAGCTGCTGATCTCACCCATTCACAGAAGTTATCTGAGAACGGAGACTCTTTACTAGGCAATGAACTTTCGGTGACACCCGAGGGGTACAACCTTTCGAAGTCGGTGTCATCTGGATCACTATCTACTGGGAGTTGGTCCGTCAGGAGCTCTAATCAATTTATGAATGGGCCCTCATCTGCACGGAATTCTTTTATCGATAAATTAAAAATTGAAAGAAGGAGAAGTGGAAGCAACTATTCTGCTCAGGAAGTGATAAAGGAAGTGGACGGAGTAAATGGATTTCATCCACAGACTGAAAAGAGTAATAATGATGACTTTGTTGATTCTTCTTCAGAAGATGATGATTCTATAAAATTTACACCTGGCCAATCGATTAATTTTGGTCATTGGAAGCCGAATACCTCGACATATCGCAACGAGTTTGTAAAAGACACGAACTATGATGATTCAGAGAGTTACTTGCCCTCAATTAAAAGTGAGAATGAGGAGTATGATGATTCGTACTCAATGATGACAGACGATGCTAGCTTGATATTTTCAGCTGAAGAAGGTCATTTTTTCACTAAGCCACTTTTTGATGAATCATCATCGCTGGAGAAATTACTGTCAGTAGAAAAGCTACTGAAACATACCAATGAAAGTTTTTCTGAAGTTGCCAGCAGGGTTGATTTCAGCGAACAATTTAAATCTTTAGCTGCAAATGATGGAGGAGATCATAAATCACTTGCAACCAAGCTGCAAGATGATGATTCTGATAGCAACGCAACGGAAACAGAGTATGTTGATGGAGAAGAAGACATAAGTACAGATGTTGATGAAGGCACAACGCTGGGGTCAATAGCTGATACTTCAATTTCGACAGATGGGATATCACAGGAGAGGGCTCCTGTAAAACAACGGTATTCGAGTTTATTCTCCACGGCTGATGAAAGTAGCACTCAAAGACAGGCTAGTTTGAATTCATCTACAGAACAAAGTACTAGAAATGTGAGTGATTCTGCTCCATCTTATATAACAAGGGAGACCTCAGCTACTTCAGATATAGCAGAACAGTCATCCAAGATAGGTACTAAGCCCATTACTACAGTGAGACTGTTTGTTGCGTATGATTTCAAGCTGATCCAATCTTTGAGTAATCCGGAGAACAGGATTACCGAGTTGCGAAAGTTGAGAAAAGAGGAATCTGAGGTTGACACAGGATTACAAGAATGGCTCGCGAAGGAATTAACCAAAGTGTCATCAACAACAGACACCTATGAGTCTTTGGGACCTATAACGTTGAACGCATATAAGCAACTGACACCCACAACCCATTTGCATAGTCACTCTGTGACTGATATGATAACGAGAAAACATAGCATAAATTTTGGAGGTGTTGTTGGCCATGGTAGATTGAGATTGAACAAAGTTGGAGATCATGGAGGGAATTTGGCGAAGGGAATTTTTAACAGGGGAAAGAAGATAATGAGAAATAATAGCAATGGAAGTGCTATGGAGGCAAAATAAGTCTATAAACGATTGAAATACAAACAAAACATACACACAGAAGATTGGAGAACAATCACATCACGTCATCCCATGATATTGACAATCGTTTTTTAAAAATAATACACACACAACATGATAAACCTATATGTTTTTTTTTTTTTTTTAAAACATATTTAGCTAATAATAATAATAACTACTTATTTTCCAATTTTGATAATCTTTCATTCCCATGCCTCCTTACTTCTTCATCCATGATATCTCTAATTCTATGACTTCCAGCAATGGCAATACTTAAAACTTTTTCCAAGTTATCCAATGGCATTCTATTCTCCAACAAAAGCATTGAAAGTTTTTCAGATTTTCCCACAACACCTATCGTCAAAAAAGACAAATCATTTTCTTCCAAGGTATTCAAGTCCAACAATGGAGTTACATCATACAAACCTGCTGAAACTGAAGAGATATAGTCATACATCGATATTCCGGCATCAATTAAAGCCAACGTTATCGCGTTAGCACAAGAAGCAAGCAAACCACCATCCTGAGCCAAGACGTTCACGGTGATATCGATCAAAGTTCTTGGATAGTTAGTAATCATTATAGCCTGTTCAAACGTCCGTTGTAATATTGTATTCAATTCATGTATTCTTCTATCACTTCTACTCCTCTTTTTACGCTCCACCGTACTAAAAGTCGCAACATTTATGGATATATTTATAGTTGCCTTTGTAGTTGATAATTGAGACCTGCTCAAAGGTTCCATAGGACCATTGATAGTACATATCACCTTTGAATTACCCATCTCAACATATGAAGATCCATCTGAAGATAAAGGATGTGTATTTATGCGACAATTAAAGTTTCGAAGCTCATTCCACCTTCTACCATCCACTCTAAGACCCTCAGATGAGTATAGTTCCATTCGAGACATCTTCGTTTATGTTCTTTATTATACAGATGTTATACCTTATAAGAATGATGATATATATGCAAATGTGGAAAATATAAAAAAAAATTTCATTAAGACATCTTCTCCTTTTTTTTATCAGTTTTGACACGACTCATCTTCAAATCATCAATAAACACGCCTATCAACAGAACATTCAGTATGAAGAATAGACAACTGCTGAAAAATAATCCTGGGAAAAATGTTGGCTTACCCAAAAATTCTAATTGATATGCAAAGTATAGCCACATGCCTTGGGTTAAAAGCCAGGCTAAAATGCAAAATAAACCTTTTTTCTTTTCTGTTGTCAACAATCTAGATTTATCCAAATAAAATGGCAAGAAACACAAAAACCATATAAAATATTGGGAGGTGATAACTTTGTTGAAGGTGACGAATGCAAAAGTTTGGATGAAGAAAGTTGAAACCAAATCTATCTTGGAAAATTTCCATGGAATCACAACACAACTAAGCAATAATTGTGGAATGAAGGCCAATGACTCGATCTTAAATCCCGATGTGAGTGAAGCCGAGCTATAGTAAAGTGGTAAATTATATATGGAGAAATTATGTCTGTGATCAATTCTTATCAAATGATAAAGATAGGTTTCGAACACGAATTCAAACCCATAAGTTAGATACATGATTACTGTCAACAACATGAATGACAGTGCACATGATATGGCAAATTTAATACTCTTCACATTGAAAAGAGAACGTAAAGAGTCACCACCAAGATAGAAAATGATACTTGGGACATAAATTATCGGATAGATTTTGAAATGGATAGCTAAACCTGCGACCAACCCACAAAGAATCATATTTCCTTCCAATAATGAGTGTAAAACAATCATCACCATCACTGTTAGCAAGCTCTCAGCATTTCCTCTAGAACTAATTGTCATAACTACTGGATTTAATAACCAAATTGAACTTAATTTTATAGTCCTCTTATCGCTCACCTTGTTCAATTTTAATATTCTGATAATCAACACTCCAGTGTACAAATCAGCAAACATGAATAAGATCTTTCCAAAATTGAAAAAAAACAGATTTGGGGTCAATATGGTTGCTAGCAATGGTGTATATCTATAAGTTTCTCTCAAATAAGGTGAATGCCCGTTGTAGATGTATTTGGCAGCATCGGTAAAGACCAAGTAATCAATATCTGTGTATTTTACCATCATGTACAGATCTTGATATATACCGAAGAGGAAAAACCCCAATCGCAGGAGAATTGAAATGAGTAGCAATTGTTTGGTCGTGGTAATGAATTTCATCATGGTTAATGTTTCATAGGATACTTTTGATAATAATATCTTGATCTTCTAGAAATTTTGATAGACAGATAGATAGATAGATGCCTTTGATGAAAAAAAAAAAAAAAAAAAAAATCACATAAAATTTGGAAAATTTTTAAAAAGCTGTAGTTGGTTTAAGTAAAGAGATCATCAGGAGAAGATGCCTACAGAATTAGAAGAAGTAAGTACCGTTTTTGTATTTAGTTTGGATTGTTTCAGCTGAATAAGCCATGTGTAACTAACCTGTTTTTTCTTGCAGCTTGTATCTTTTTTACATTCTCCTCAGCCTGCAGTAAGGCAGATTGCTTTAGACAACTTAGTTGGATTTTCAGCAGCCGGACCACAGCAGAAGTTATTTGCCTATGATAATTATACCCTGATCAAAGATTTGAAGGTGCTCTCCAAAGATCCGAATAGGACCACAGTGCAAAAGTCGATAACCATATTGGCTAATTTATGCGATGATTTGACGATGAGAAAATTGGTCGTTGAAGATGATGAATTCTTATTATTCCTCGTGGGTGAAGTTATCAATTTGGGAAATATAAATGCCGATTTGATGTGTATTTTGTTAACAAACATTGCAAAAAATGATTATATCACCAAGATATTCGAATTTGAAACGAAGAAGAGTGATGCAAATAAGGATGTTTTCAAAAGTAGTAAGGCCATGGACTGTTTAATGGACTGCTTTGTTAAGGGTTCTGAAAGAACTTTAAACAAAAATGCCAATTTTGACTACTTGTCATATTTTTTTGCAGACATCTCCAGATTTTCCAAGGGTAGGGATTATTTTACAACAGAACAAGAATACGATGAAGTTGTTCCGATATCGAAGTTGCTTGTATTCACGGAGAAGTACGACTCCAAAATCAGAAGAGAAGGTGTCTCATCAACTATCAAAAATTCTTTATTTGACCCTGAAAAACATATGATGTTATTGACAGATGAGAGAATAAATATCTTGCCTTATATATTATTACCTATCGTTGGTCCGGAATTGGACAATTTGGATGAAGATGAGATGTTCAATTTACCAGATGAGTTACAATTGCTTTCCGATAAACAAAGAGAACCGGAGATTGATATAATTGTGGTCCATTTAGAGAGCTTGTTGTTGTTATGTACCACAAGACAGGGAAGAGAATACTTGAGGGAAAAATCGGTTTATCCGATCATTAGAGAGTTGGATAAAGCCATGGGTGAGGAATTGATTAGTGAATTATGTGATAGAATGGTCCAAATGTTGATGAGGGATGAGGCTCCAAATAAAGAGGAGTTGGAACTGCTTAATAGTGATAATGATGAAGAGGATGATGAAGAGGATGATGATAAAATTGTGGAGGTTGCTTAGATATTTTTTTATAATATTAATTAAATATATATGAAAAGCATGTTGAGGACAAAGGAACAAAAAAAAAAAAATTCATATTATTTCATGCCAACTTTATCACATCTTTCAATTAACGGGATTCAGCTCTTTTAAATAAAGCAAACCATTTTGCTGTCTAAGACACTTCTTAACCAATTGTTTGACTCTGTTTTTATTCTCTGGATGTCTATGGATTTTCTTTCTCAATCCATTTAACAAATCTGTAATTTTGACAGGACCTTTATCGACAACTTTTCTAATATCTTCCTCGGTCAACAAATCATCCTCAGTCGGCACATGTAGAGGAGATTTACTTGCCCCAGAGGAAACATTACCCAGATTCGACTGCAGATTGACAGAAGGTTCAGTTTTCAACTTCTTTGAAGCTTGTTGATCTTCGGCGAGGTCATCTTCTTCATCTTCTTGTATTCTACGTTTGAGTAATCTTGGATTCCATTCACCAGGTGGGAAAGCCTGTAAAGTCTTGGAAGGTGCTTTAATGTGGATAAACAAGTGTTTGGTGGATGTGACAAATACTTGTCTTGGAAGAGATGGTGATTGGCTTCTTTTCATTCTTGGGATTTGTTGGTCTGTTGATTCTTTCTTGACTTTAGCCTCTTCTTCTTCCTTTTTAATTTTGGCATCGGCAGCATTTTCTTCATTTTCATCTTCTTCCTCACTTTGTGACAAATATGGATTTTCCTCTTCATCGGTATCATATGCATCGTTCATTTCAGATTTGACCAATGTCTTTCTCAACTTTTTAATATCCTTATCTTCCAGCTTCTTGGAACCGAACAAATCTGCATATTCTTCATCATCTTCCTCATCCTCATCGTCATAACTTTTTTCAATACCCAAAGCATTGGCCGATAACATTTCCTTCTTCATTCTTCTTTCACTATCTCTATTCTGTTCTTCATCTTCGATAATAGGGGCTTCTTCATCATCATCAAACTCATCATCAAAATCTATATCTTCGTTATCAGATCCTCTATTTTCATCATTATTGGCACCGGTGACAGTTCTTAATTTACTCTTGTTTTTTCTAAATCTTGGATCCAATGCTCCAGTTTCTTTATTTTCATCAGCCATATGTTTCATCAACCATCTTGGGACTTGAGAATTTTTTTGCATTCTGGATTCAGCCTCTTCCAACGTCAATGTGGCATATTTGTTTCTTGGTGTGAATTTATAAACTTTTTCTAATGGTATCATTTTGAAACCATCCTTATCAAAAACAAATACAACGTATGAATCAGTACTGCTAGCTTCATAACTACCAACCCAAGTATTTTTACCATCATAATCTTCCATCACCCATGGATAATACTCTTCGTAACGTAATTTTCTCTTAGTTTCATCGATAACGTTAACTTGCCTAGTTTTCTTCTTGAACAAATTCTTCTTATGAGTTCTAGCTCCTCCATCTGGAGCAACTACAGTTAAATCCGTCGATGGTTTCTGAACTTTTTTCAATTTTCTCTCTTCTTCAGCTCTGAGTTGTTTCAGCACTTCATCAAGATCGCTATCACCCTCAGCTATATCATCATCAAGATTCAGAGCATTTGCTTCATCCTCTTGTCTTTGTAATCTTCGTTGCAATTGTCTCTCTTGCAATTTATTTATCTTTGCCTCTCGTTCCTTCTTACGATCTTCAATTTCTCTTCTGGTCAATTGAAATTGTAAATTTCTTGGATCCTTTCTATGCAATCTGACAGGGTAATCAAACTGAGTTACAGGATCGACTTTATTCCTTGACTGAAACTTTATGACATGATGTCTGACGCCCTCAATGTCCAGCTTTGTGCAACTTCTTAGTGAGTATTCTGTATAACTGTCAGGAGATGACGATGATTTCAGTGAACTGGCATTTGATGTGACAGGTGATGGAGCAGCTTCCTTGAATGATGAGTTGACAGAGCTTTGAGGAACACTAGAAGACATATCTGTTCACTGAGATGACCTGTTATCGTTGACAAAAGGTGATGGCTATCCGATTCTAATTTATTATTTTTCGTTTTCAATTTTTTTTTTTTTATTTATTCTGCTTTTTTCTTGTTAATTTTTGCACAAGAAATCTCTTTACATTACATACAAAATCAACCAGATCAATAATTTTTTGTATGGAAAATTGAATTAAAATAATAAAGAAACCATGGCAAAAGAAATTGATTTAAGAGTCACATTTGGACGTAGTATACAGAACAACCAATTGGTAAGTGTAATGCACCGTACTCTTCTTTTAATCTTAACTGATCATTCTTTGGGACTAACCGCGGAGAGCAACGTTGAATAGACATTACAAAAAATACATGATTTAACATCACTTCTATTTGGAACTATAGCGGGTATTTTACAATTGGAATCACAATATGGGTTTATTAATTTCGTGATAGGATATATGACCATCAACTTGGTAGTGATTCAATTGTTGGGAGGTTACAATGAGTTGAAGAATTATTATCAGAGTTTTTGGAGTGATATTGTATTCGGAAATTTGGGTAGAAGCATGAGTAGTTATTTGATGATGTGGTGTCTTGTCTATGCTTTGATAGATACTTAGGAAGAACCGATTAATGAAATTTTGCATCCTTACTTTGAATTTGAAACCTACCCGTAGGTGGAACTACAAAAAATCTAATTAATATGCAGTCGGAGTGAATGATATCAAGCATTTCCTTGGAAAATGTATTATCAGAGGAAGTTTGGCTATACTACTGGCTGAGGTAAAGTTTTGTGTTTCCTTTAGTCTCGTCAAAAAAAATTGTGATGTTTTACGTCTAATTGTAGTGGGGAGCATTTTCTTCATATTGATTTTTAATGTTCTATTGTTTTTTATTATTGCTATTTGTTTCGAATGAGATTTCTTATTTTAAAGAATGCGGGTTATTGCAAATTTTACTCTTCTAGTTTATTCCACTTAATTTTTTTATACTTCAGTTGGTCATATTTATATATATATATATAAACTGTTGAGAAACATTGTATTCTAAATAAACGGCGGGCTTATGCATTTTTGAAATATTTATCTTTCCAGGGAAAAGCGCAAAGTCAAAAAAAAAAAAAAAAAAATCAAAAATCAAAAATTTTTTCTAAATTTATTTGATAAATAATTGAAAAGACTAAGACAAGACAAGATCAACAACAAGATGAGCGAAGTCGAAACAACATTACCTCCTAAAGAAGTGTTCTACTGTGGAGTATGCAGTTATCCACCTGAATTCTGTGAATTTGGAGCCAGTTTCAAAAAATGTAAAGAATGGTTAGAATCTAAAAACCCAGAATTGTTTTCACAATTGTATTCAGATGAGGCATTAGCCAATGCCACATCATCATTATCTATAGAGAAAGAAGCTCAAATTTCAAAGGATCTAGAAAAATTGCAAAAGAAAGAAGAGGCTAAACAGGAGCGTGAATTACAAAAAAAATTACTGTCAAAAGTGTTGATCAAGAGAATTGAAAGAACCAAGAAGAAACATATCATTTCTATAAGTGGATTAGAAGTATTTGACATCGAATCCAAAAAATTGGCCAAGACATTCGCAAGTAAGTTTGCCACAGGTGCCAGTGTCACAAAGAATGCAGAGAAAAAAGATGAGATCATCATTCAAGGAGATGTTGGGGATGAATGTGAAGCTTACATCACAAATTTGTTAGAGGAGAAAGGGTTGACTGATATTAAAGTTGAACAAGTCACCGAGAAGAAGAAAAAGAAAGACCCCACACCTGCAGCATAGTTAGTTATCTTAGCCTTTTTCTTGATGATAATAGTAATGAACAATTGGATCGTATTGTAATGTATTGTATCGGTCGGTGGTCTATTTCAGACTTGTAAGTGTAGTAGTGTTTTTAATATCAAAAAAACACCCCACCAGCGAAGAAAAGCAAAAGAAAAAAAAACCTGGAGAGAAAAGAGAGAAAGAACTCTAATAGAGATAGAGAGATCAGTCATATACATCATTGATTGATTAATAATATATATATCACTTATAGACAGAAAGAAGATCATTTATAGATAGCATCGATAAGAGCTTTATTACCACTAGATGTATCTCCCACCAGATGCAAGGAACTCTAACGGGACTCCCTTGAAATACACAATCAAGGCGAGGGATGCCATTCACCAGACGTTGTTCAACAACAACAATAACAATAGCGATATCAATAATAACAATAATAACAATAATAACAATAACAAATTGACACCGACACCGACAAACCTCAATAACAATAACAATAACAACAAGCTTAACAAGATATCTGAACAACAACCTAGTGTTCTCAAGTATGGATCGTCACCTTTACTGAATTCAATAAATGCTTCTCAATTACAAACTGGTGATAATGTATCAATCAACAGTTCACAAAGTGAACATGAAGAGCCAATAAAAAAGAAGAAGAAAATACTTGGATCATTTGGGTTTGGACGACAAAGTTCACACGAATTATCATTACAAAGAATGGAGACACAGGAATCTGTAGATTCTACTGTTACATCATCGACAATTTCCACAGCGACTCCATCATCTGTAGTGAGTTCGGAAGTTTCAAATGATTCTTTATTTTCAAGACAGTTGACCCAACAAATGACAAATACTACGATAGGATCATCATCCACATATGGTGTGCAACAGGTGTTGACTCTTAACTTAGAAGACGCCTTGCCCACAGATTTCAAAGATATGTATAGTAGTGACACTTTAATTGATACTTTACCCAATGGTAGACCGAAATTTACCCAAAGAGATATTTTGGATTGGCAATTAAACGATATCAGATCATTGTTGATTGTTGATGAGTTGAAAAAAGAATGGATGGGTCAAGTGCCCATAATAAAACCTGTCAATAATTTCCATTTTAAAATTCAATTGATTTCATTAAATTCAAGTGATGAAGATATTATCAAGACTTTGGTGGAGTCTGATATTTATAGAGAGACAAATTTCCATTTGAATTTCAAAATCAAAACTGCTACTTATATCATTCATACAGTGAGGCAAAAACATTTACTGATGTTGAAGAAGTATTATCAATTGCAAGATAATTCCACATATGACGAACAATTATTAAATACTCCTTTGTTGAAATATGAATTGAGAAACATTATTGAAAATTATTTGTTAAATTTGGGTGTTGAGAGTCAATGCAGATCCAATTTCAAACAGAGTTGTTTGATTTTGAAAAAACAAAAATTACAATTGTTCAATTTAAATGAAGATTTCGACAAGAATAAAAATCTTTTGAAAACTGCATTGATTAACAATTCAAATCTTTTCTTAAATCTTCCAACTATTGATAAGAACTCGATCAAATTATCAAGAGATGAAAAACTGAGAATTTGGAATAGAGTTCAAGTGGAAATTTATCAGAAATTGAACCTTGATTGGCAACCTGATAATATCGGTTAAATCGAGGCGACGATGATTTTTTTTAATTTAACGAAGATATGACTTGTTTTTTTATTTTTCATTTTTCATTTTTACATTGGCGGAGTTTTTTCTTTTCTTTTTGCATTTCATTTCTATTTGCTTACTTTCTTTATATCAACTCCAAGCTATACCACAAAGGTATTTTTCTATAAATCATTTTTGAACTGTTTGTTGTAATGTATGAAGTGTGTATATATTTGTTGGTTGCATGCATCATCGGCTAGCTTTTTTTTCATGTTTTGGTTTTTTTTTTTTTTTTAAAGTTCCCCACTTGGTTTTTAGAAGTAAAGAATTATTTCATTGTGTAAGCGATTTCGGCCTTGTTTTCGGCAGTTGAGATATTGATAAACACAAGTGGATACTACTACTCCTTTTATTGCTTCTAGGAATGGCAACACATACACATACATACTCTGTCTCCCACATCTATCCTTCCATACATATGAGAATGTGCAATAGATATGGGGCAATAAAAGGTCGTTCAGCCAGTATCAACTTGTGTAGCGCTGTACTTTTTTTTTTTACTTAAAGCAAGAGCTTCTTATACAAAGGGCAAATCAAATCTAAAGGGATATGATAAAAGATGGACATTACACAAACCACGGTACATGAGTACTTAGAGAACTTACCGGAGTCGATTCATAACAAGCTTTACCAATCTGCTACAACATGTCTTGCCATTTTCCGATTACTTCCCTCACTTTCCAAATTTTACATCATGTCATCGATCTTTCAAGATAATTCAACCATCAGTTACCCAGAATTGAATAAATGGTTACGAAATTCATCACAATTTTCTATTCAAAAACTGTTACAACCAAATGGATTAAAGGTTTATCAGAATGAGAGTTTGAAGAAACTTCGTTTGTTAAATTTGATCAAGGAGTTCAAAAAACAGGTGAAGAACCCCAAGACTGGGAATATGACAAATGTCACATTTTTCAGTTTGAACGAGGTTTTCAAACAGAATTTCAGAAGCTCTGTTATTGGATGTTCGGGAGACATCGATAGTGATGTGCTACTGTCAGTTGATGATAAAACTATTGATCCGGGTTTTTTAGATCATTGGTGTTTACATAAATGGGAGAATATATTACATTTTATGGTGGGGACAGATTTAAGAGTGCTACCTAGTGATGGTGTATTATCATTGTTGAGGCAAAGTGGGTTGATGGAGAATGCAAATAATTCAGAAAGTTTAAAAAATTTACAAATTACCAAAGATGGATTTCAATTCTTGTTACAAGAGATCAATTCTCAAATCTGGATATTATTATTACAATATTTAAAGATCTCTGAACAATTGATGATGAACAGCGTTGATGTTTTAAACTTTATCTTTTTATTAGGTTCTTTGGAATTGGGCAAAGGTTATTCCATTGAATCCTTGTCATCAACACAGAGGATAATGTTGGAAGATTTAATCGATTATGGTTTGATCTATCAGGATGATAACAAGACAATTTTTTATCCAACTAAATTATCAACAAATTTGACTTCTGATCCAGGAAGTTATAGAAATGCGTCAGCACTGTTAAATAGCTATATGACCGATGACTCCCAACAAAACGGAGCAATTATCATCGAAACCAATTTTAAACTTTACTGTTATACGGAATCACCTTTACAAATAGCCATATTGAATCTATTTGTGCATTTGCGTACTAGATTTAGTAATATGGTGTGTGGGAACATCACTAGAGATAGTATCAGACGTGCTTTGAAAAGTGGAATCACTTCAGAGCAAATCATCAAATATTTAGAAACCCATTCCCATTCACAAATGAAGAAGCTTGCAGAAGAGAGATTGCTTAAAAAAATTGAACTAGATCATCAGACACAGGATACTACATTAGAATTGATACCACCTACTGTGGTGGATCAGATCAAATTATGGCAATTGGAGTTGGAAAGAATACAGACATATTCCGGATTTCTTTTCAAGGATTTCTCAACGGATAACGAGTTTGATACTTTGTGGAAATATCTGAATGAAATTGGTGTTTTGCTTTGGAAGGATACTAATAAGAAGAAATTTTTCGTTACACAACTGGGGAACAAACAAATTGTGGAGTATGCTAATAGAGTAATAAGAAGGAGTAATAACAATAATAGTAATGCTGGTAATGAAGGTGGGGCCTAATACACCTGGCCAAAAGTGCATTGTATATTTTTTCGATTTGTCATATTTATCTATCAATTTAACAATTAGTGTTAAAAGCATATGATTTGTAAATACCCAATCCGCTGGGAAACAAAAGAGACAAAAAGAAAAACTTTAGCGATCAAAAAAAAAAAAAATTTAAAACGATATCTATTCATATCTTGGAAAATATTTATTTATTAATTACACACAGATCCAAGACCAAACCACAATGGTAGCCACTCTAGTCGATGGTAAAGTTCATAGTGCAAACTTACGTCTGGAAGTTTCCTCAGAGATATCTCAAATCCAGGCATCTCATTCCGAATTCAATCCAAAATTGATCATCATTCAAGTGGGTTCTAGACCTGACTCATCGACTTATGTCCGTATGAAATTGAAAGCATGTGAAGAAGTTGGTATCCTGTGTGATTTACAGAAATATGATGAAAATGTGGATCAGGATGAATTGTTGGCAAATATCAACAAGATCAACAATGATCCCTCAGTTCATGGATTATTGGTACAATTACCCTTACCACCTCATCTAGATGAAAATTTGATCACAAATAGTGTCAAAATGTCAAAGGATATTGATGGTTTCAGTGAGTTGAATATCAGTGGTCTCTTTAAGAAAAATGGACAACCAGCTTATATCCCATGTACACCAAAGGGTATATTATACTTGTTATCAAAAGAGAATGTTACCATAAGTGGTAAAAATGTTGTAGTCTGTGGAAGATCAGATATTGTTGGTTCTCCCTTGGCAAAATTATTAGAGAAGGAAGGTGGAACGGTGACTATAATTCATTCAAAGACAACTCCGGAACAGAAGAAATTTTTCTGTTCTAATGCCGATATCATTGTCAGTGCAGTTGGTGTTCCAAATTTCATCACTCTGGATATCATCAAACCTGGGGTATGTCTCATCGATGTTGGAACCAATTTCATTCCGGATCTGAGCAGAAAATCAGGACAAAGAATGTGTGGTGATATTGATTTTGTCAATTGTAAAGAAATTGCATCAAAGATCACTCCAGTACCTGGAGGAGTTGGTCCAATGACTGTTGTCATGATTTTGGTCAACGTTTTAGATTCAGCAAAGAGAAGTGCTGGATTGTTGTAGTTGTGATCTTTCAGGTGAGTTACATACATCAACAATGGGCAGGGGAGAAAAGGTGTTTTCATTCAAGAAGTGAATCAAAAAAACAGAGGGTTTTCAACAAAACGAGTTTAATGAATATGTTATTTTTATATTTTTGTTCTTCTATCTATCTGATTAGGTTTGAACTTGGAGCTTTGTCCCCAGTGATCTGCTTATATCATTACATTATCATGCTTTCATTCATTTGTGTTTTTTTGTCATTATTTAATGTCTTTCCTTGGGTTAAGAAATTTTGTTTTGTACTTGTTATTTTTATTATTATCATGATCATATATAAATATATATATGTATAGTCATATATCTATAGAAATACTAATTTGGGGACGGTTCAACACTGCTCTATCATATATCATACATTTTTTGTAAATGAATGTGATAATAAGTTAGTAGATACTTCTTTATGCATATAAAAGATATCAATTTTAAATTTTGACTTCTCCCCTAACAAACTTTTTTGACTCGCGAAATTTTTCACTCAAACGGAAAAAAATCAAATAAAATTTTTTTTATTCTTCTTACATGGGAAAAGGGTTACACGATCAATTTATTTAAAGCAACGATTTTTCCCCTGGAGACTTAGGTTGCATATATCTATCTAATCATAGTAGTCATCACAGAGACAAGTACACAAAATTTCCTGGAAAGATGCCTCAAGAATTCAAAAGATTGAAATTGAACTTGGTTAAACCAGTTCCAAGTGATTTTGAAATTTCTAGAAATCAAATTCCTAAAAAAATCACCGATGTTGCCAAAGAATCAGGAATTCTCGATGATGAAGTTGAACCATTTGGAGCTTACAAGGCTAAAGTCAAATTGGATTTGTTGGACAGATTAAAGGACAATAAAAATGGTAAATATATCTTGGTCACCGGTATCACTCCAACACCATTGGGTGAGGGTAAATCAACCACAACTGTTGGTTTAGCCCAAGCTTTGGGTGCTTCTATGAACAAGGTCACTTTTGCCAACGTTAGACAACCTTCTATGGGTCCAACTTTTGGTATCAAAGGTGGTGCCGCCGGTGGTGGATTTTCTCAGGTTATTCCTATGGATGAATTCAACATGCATTTGACAGGTGATATCCATGCCATTGGTGCTGCTAACAATTTGTTAGCCGCAGCTATCGATACAAGAATGTTCCACGAGAAGACACAGGGAAACAAGGCTTTGTTCAAGAGATTATGTCCCGTCAATAAGAAGGGAGAAAGAGAAGTTCCAGTGGGTTTGGTTCCAAGAATTGCCAAATTGGGTTTACAAGATAAGCCAATGGATCAATGGACTGATGAAGAAATTGGAAGATATGTTAGATTAGATATCAATCCAGAAACTATAACATGGAAGAGAGTTGTTGATTGTAATGATAGATTCCTTAGAGGTGTTACAGTGGGTACTGCTCCAACTGAGAAAGGTATGACTAGAGAAACAGGTTTTGATATCACTGTTGCCTCTGAATGTATGGCTATCTTAGCCTTATCAAACTCATTGGCCGACATGAGAGATAGATTGGGTAAGATGGTTGTTGCCTCCTCATTTGCTGGTGAACCTGTAACTTGTGAAGATTTGGGTTGTGCGGGTGCCTTAACCGCCTTGATGAAAGATGCCATCAAGCCAAACATCATGCAAACTTTGGAAGGTACTCCAGTATTTGTCCATGCTGGTCCATTTGCCAACATCTCCATCGGTGCCTCTTCAGTCTTGGCTGATAAGATGGCTTTGAAATTAGCTGGTGTTCCACAAGGTTTGACACCAGAAGAAGAAAAAGAACAAGTTGGTTACGTTGTCACAGAGGCTGGTTTCGATTTCACCATGGGTGGTGAAAGATTCTTGAATATCAAATGTAGATCATCTGGTTTGACTCCGGATGTTGTCATCATTGTTGCCACTGTTAGAGCATTGAAAGTTCATGGTGGAGGATCTGAAGTTAAAGCTGGTGCCCCATTACCATTGGAATACACCACTGAAAACGTTGAAATGTTGAGAGAAGGTTGTTCCAATTTGGCCAAGCACATTTCCAACGCCAGAGAATATGGTGTTGATGTCATTGTTGCAATCAACAAGATGTCTTCAGATTCTGATGCTGAACACGAAGTTATCAAGAAGGCTGCTCTTGAAGCTGGTGCCATTGATGCTATCGTTTCCAACCACTGGGAAGAAGGAGGTGCCGGAGCCCTTGACTTGGCTAAAGGTGTTATCGCATGTGCTAACAAGGAGTATCCAACTCAAAATGAACTGACTGAACAATTCAAATTCCTCTACGATTTGGAAAACACTACAATTGAAGAAAAAATCAGTGCCATTGCTGAAAAAATGTATGGAGCTAAAGATGTTGAATTTTTACCAGCTGCACAGGAGAAGATCAAAGAATATACCGCTCAAGGTTTTGACAAGTTACCTATATGTATTGCCAAGACCCAATACTCTTTGTCTCACGATGCCAAATTGAAAGGTGTTCCAACTGGCTTCACATTCCCAATCAGAGACATCAAGGCCTCTATTGGTGCCGGTTATTTGTATGCTTTAGCCGCTGAAATCCAAACAATCCCAGGTTTACCTACCAAGTGTGGATTTATGAATGTTGAAGTTAATGAGAAAGGAGAAATTGAAGGTTTGTTTTAAGGAGAGAGTTTAAAAAATACGGTTTCAACAACTGCATGGTTCCAGTGTTTTTATATTATGAAAAGTGATATATGTGTTTGTGTTCTGTCTTTCCTTGTCTTTTGTTCAGTTTTCTATTCAATTAATTAATGTATACTACTAGTTTTTCAACCAACTATTTGATAATTTTATATGATGTAACGCGTCTTCTTGTGCACGAGAAAAAAAATTAATAAAACATAACACAAAACAAACAAACAAACAAACAAACAAATAAACAAATACATCATCACATCCATCACAGCACAGTACAACAACTTATTTGAACATGGCAGATGACAAATTGGACTGCATGAAAGCCCCTCATTCACCATTGAAGAAGGTTCAGTTGACGCCGGCAAATAATAATCTGAAAAGACCAAGCATATCCACAGACCCTTCATCATCCATCACCCCGTTCAAATCTGATAACCACAATAAGCTACCACCACTCCTGAAGGGATCCACGATACTACCCAAGAGAAGGAAACTCAGCAATGACGATTTTTCAACCCCTATCAAGTCAGATAATTCATTTACACCTTTGATACCGCACAAGAACAGGAATTTTTCCACGCCAGTGCCAACAAGGATCCCATCGATTACACAGACACCTATTCCCGAATTGACACCTCCCACTAGCGCTTATAACAATTCTTTGTTCAACTCCACAATTGATTGTCCCTCGACCCCATCTATGATGTCATCGCCGGTGAAGATTTCCTCTCTGGATGATGAAAACTTGCTGGCCAAAATTTTACTCAATAAACGGGAGAATGAACTTGATCGAGAACTTCAAAATTTGATGAAAAAGGTGGAAGTTATCAAGCAGTACAAATCTATCAGAGATGCTACTAAAAATGATGAAGTTGAACAGCTAATAGGCAAATGGAGGGATGCTTCTAAGAAATCTTCACTGTACGTGTATAACGAATTCAAGTTGAAACTCAATAAGATTGGAGGTTGGAAGGAATTCAGAAAGCGAGAGAGTAAAAGAAGATCACTGCAGAGCTCTTTTGGTGACGATGAATTGTTGAACAAGCTTTATGAATATCTGGAGTCTGATGCTTTTGAAGAATTGGATCAACATGAGAGGGCTGAAGTACAGGATAAGATTAAGCAAGAAGAGTTGAAATTACAAAATTTGAATAAGGAAAACGATTTTGTCGAAGACAACTTTGAAGATGATATAGATGAGTTGAAAGAGGTGTTGAAAATATTTGGTGTGGACGAAGAGAAATTCAAATTGATTTACCATTAGAGTAAGTTTTTGACATATTTTTTTTTTTTTTTTTTTTCAGTTAGGTTTTTTATTTGCTTTCACGGTGTGTATAAAGTTATTATTATTTTCTAGGAACTCTCCTGGCGAGAGTGAAATGTGTTTTCCAAACAGCGTTGATCTTTGTAGATTTGTCCCAACCGAGTCTTTTGTGGAATTCCTCATACCAAAGGTCGACAATATCCTTATCCAGATCTGTATGTAATTTTCTCCAACTGTGAACTGCACTCCATGTATTCAAATACTTGACGAAATTACCTAGAGTCATATCTTTATTGATATATAAAGTCTTTTTCGTTTCATCTGTGAGTGGGTCATATTTCTCTGTTGTGATATCTGTAAAATTACCGTTCTGAGACAAGAATTGATCGACTCCAATCATGCCGATTCTTAAATGTTCCTTCCCTGGTTGTTGCCATAACGGTCCACAATATCTCGAATCGAGATATGTGAAATTATCATTGATCTCATTGGCAATTGGCTCACCCATGAAGATGACATCCACGTAACTCCAATATGCAATGGTACCGTTATCCTTCAAGACACGGGCCATTTCTCTGAACCATAACTCATGATTGAACCAATGGGAACACTCAGCACAGGTAACAACATCAACGGATTCATCCTGGATCCCAATCAGCTTAAGATCCTCACCTGATGATACTTTGAATTGCACTTTGATATCCTTGTTCAACTTAGTTGCTTGGTCAATCATCACCGGGGAGATGTCCGTGCCAAGAACATGTTTGACGTTATCGTATTTGGCAAAGGGAAAAGTGGCCTCTCCTGGTCCACAACCCAAATCAATCAACAACTCAATGTCATCATTGTTATTGTTTCCCTTCATATGGTACGAAATGACTTTGTCGAAAATCAGATCAGGATAGTGTGGTCTGAATTGATTGTAATCTGAAGCTTTGAAGTCTTTATCCAGAAACAGTGACATCTTGAGTTAAATTGAAAGAATGATAATTGAGTGAGTATATATGTGTGTGTGTGTTTTTTTTGGTTCTGCTGGTAGTTCTGACAGCTATTTATAAATGTTTGTCCTCTAAAGAGATTGTTCCCGTTGAGTATTAAGTATTTTTACTTCCAAGAAGTTAGTTAGAGACTCATCATTTGATTGTTATCGTCTTTCAGTGTCAATAAACGTTATGTTTTTTTCTTCTTACTCCTTTACCGGGCCTATTAACGGCCACCGGATAAATCTGGGAGTTGTTTTTGTTCAACTAATAAAAAGGTATGAGGAAACAGTTTAAAATGTACTGCAATAAAATTGTTTTCCACTTCATTTGAAAGGCGATTCTTTCTTTTACCAAGGTCAGCTAACTTCAAAAATGCTGTTAATAGTGGTGGGAATTTTAAATTTTCAACATTGAAAAAAAAGGTAAAGAGGGCTCTGCCTAGCTTAGTCAATCTGAGCACCATATAACTCAAATCATTTTCAAAACAGCATTCACCCTCTATTATTTTTTTAATATTCATTTATCTATAGATCAATTTATCTATCTATTTACCTAATTAAATATATATCTAGGTACCATCTCGTCTAAAGGAAGATAAATCAAGGAAGGGGCAAAAAGCAGGTGTCAAACCCTAAGCCACCAATTCTTCAGTTTATTTTCACGAAATTTTCACTAAATTCTCACTAAATTCTCCCTCCTATTGTCATTTTTGACGTGCAAGATGCTTATTAATGTAGCTACTTGAAATGATAAATAAAAAGTTAGATAGGTGTCTACATTGATATCTTGTTACAAAACGGAGTTAAAGCCAGATTAACTCTTCCCAGTTCAAAGCTCGGTATTATTATTGTGGAAATTCTCCGATTTACCAAAGTAGATCTCAATTATATGACGATGATGTGGGAGAGTGAGCCCACTTAGGGCAATTGTTTCATTTGTAAGCAATAAGAGGGCAAGTGAAATCTTCTCCTTTTGATCTCCAAAGCGATTCAAAACTTTTTGCTCTTTCGATTAATGAATCAATTTCAGTTATGAACCTTATTGTTGAGTTTCAAAATGAGATAGAATATACTCAGAAATGGTACCCTCAATAAAGGATTATAGTAAGGCATTAAAAATTTATTAAATTTGACAAGATGGTGAATTCTTTATTTTGAAATGATAGTAAAAACTACAAAAGCCAAAGTAAGAAAAATAATCTTTTTTGTTAATAATCGTGCTTTTGAAAGACAAAAAACTTGTTCGCTTCTATTCTTAAAATAAATGGCGATAAATTAATGAATGTCAATTGAAAGATGCATACACAATACAGTACGGTAATACCCAAACAAATATGAACTCGATTCAACCAGAAAAAAGTTGATCTTTGTTTATCTCCTTCTTTTCATTTTGTCCATTCTATGCAATTCGTGGGACTGTTCCCTCATCGATGAAAACGTTTACCAATTCAAATCAATGAGTCTAATTTGAAACAATTTCTTTTGGAGTCAGCAGTAAAGCCAAACTAGATCATGAATCATCATATACAGCGTTTGTGAAATCTCTTAAAACTGTGTTCTCAAACATGCCATGGTCTCGGATCTTTACGAGCTTTGTATCTTCGGTTATTAAAATGACTCTTCTCGTTTTGACTTATTTCTACCAGTATCCAGAATATTCTGAGAAACGAGGCATAAACACCCGGTTGGTGATGCAATTTGGTCCAATAATTTTTATCGTTGCCCAAGTTCTTGTTTATTATAGGTGCACCCAGGTACTCTATTTATAAAATAACATCAATGTGACACCGTCAATGATGTTAATTAGAAGGCTGCTCAATTGCATGGATCTTGCACAGAATGTAATTATGTTTACATTAGCAGCGGCGTACATGGAAGAGAGAAAAGAAAAGCAGCAGCAAAAAAGTATCTGTTGATGAAACTACAGAAGATGAGTGTTGATCATCGTGATCGGTTACATTTGTTTTCCTTTAAGACTGATTATTTAGAATTTTACGAGAGCCTAGCGAAGTCGAATATTATCTGTTTTTATATCGTTTTTAATGAGATTCAATCTCAAAATTTGCTAACTTAAAATATTTTAATATGAACAAATTGGATGGATACCTGCTGTTTTGATCAATACAATGGATTTTCTGAATTGGATATCTTTTTAATTTAAAATTATTCTTCTTTTTTCGAATGGCATTTTTCTTCTGTCGACAAGAATCTATCTATATGTGAAATGTGTAATTGATACATTCTTACTCTTTTCAAAATGAGAGTCGTAGTATTTCAATAATAGGCTTATTGTTAAATGTCACGCAAGCTTTAGCTTTGGCATATACTAGAAAGTAAAAGGAGAAGTTTTTGGGAACAAAGTTAGGGGTACGTTTGAATAGTTGGAGAAGAAATGGAGAAGTCTTGGCACTTTGGACACAGCGAAAAACCGGTGCACAGACTGCCCTTATACACCAGAAATATTTCTAGAAATTTCGAAAGTGGATGGATACTTCAAAATATTAGCAGTCCTGCAAAACGACATTCATTCTACTCCAAGAATAGTCACAAATGGATCTGTCGAACAGAAAAGTAAGTTGTAGAAGTGTATTTTGTTACGTTTTAGAAAGAAAACAGATTAATTAAGGAAAACATGTCTTAAGCCCTAAAAAAGAGAGTGACAGAGTTAAAGATGGAGACAGAGCCCAAAAAAAGAAAGGGGGACAGGGTTAAAGATGGAGACAGAGTCTAAAAAAGAAAAGATCAGATCTGACAAACTATATGTCCAAAAGTGGTGTGAAAATGGTAAAATACACAACCACCTAAAGAGATGAACTCTTTGGAGTTTTCTATGTTGTTTCTTTCTTGTCTTTTTTTCCTAGTATTCCGTAATATTAACTAACTAATTCAGTTTATTTTACCTGTCTTCTCTTCTTTTTCTTTCTCTTGCCTATTGTTCTTTTTTTTGCCCTTGAGATGCACAATAACTTAATTCCACGGAAAGAAAGTTTTTTCTGACAAATAACGGGTGTAACGCCTTTTATAATTTCTTTTCCAGTTTTGAGTTGGAGTTAAAAGATTATAAATGCAAATGGAATTCTCAAACTGGTGGGTGATCTTTATATCTTCTAATCACTTCTATAGTATCATATTAACTTCAACTTAAATAATGTCATCCCAAAAGACTGAATACGAATTAGGTTCAACAAAGTTATTTGAACCAATCAAACTTGGCGAAATCACTTTGAAAAACAGAATCTTCTACCCACCAACAACCAGATTGAGAGCTTCTATCGATGGTGTCCCAACAGATCTTAACTACGAGTATTACAATCGTCGTTCCAAGAACTTTGGTGGTTTGATTATCACCGAGGGAACTTTCATATCACCAGGTGCCTCTGGTATGTTACATGTGCCAGGTATATACTCCGAACCTCAAGTAAAAGCCTGGAAGAAAATAGTTGATAGCATTCATGCTAACGGTAGTTTTGCCGCTGTTCAGTTGTGGAACTTGGGTAGAGTTGCTGACCCAACCGAGTTGAAAAGATTGGGACAACCATTGGTTGCTCCATCTCCGGTCTACTCTGATGAAGATGCAGAGAAGGAAGCTATTAAACAAGGCTTACCATTGAGAGAATTGACTATAAAGGAAATTGAAAGATTCAAACAAGAATACGTTCAAGCTGCCAAGAATGCTGTCGATGGTGCTGGTTTTGATCTCATCGAATTACACGATGCTCATGGTTATTTCCTTGATACATTTTTGCAACCATCTAGTAACCAAAGAGCTGACAAGTATGGTGGTTCAATTGAGAACAGAGCTAGATTGGTTTTGGAAATCATTGATTTGTTGATCCCAGCCATTGGAGCTGAAAAGATTGGTATCAGACTTTCTCCATGGGCTACATTCCAAGGTATGAAAGCTGAGAACGAGGAAGTTCATCCAATTGCTCAATTTGGATATCTTTTGAATCAATTAGAGAAGAGAAAGATTGCATACGTTTCCATTGTTGAACCAAGAGTCAGTGGTATTTACGATACTGAAAAATCTACTTGGTTTGGTAAAAGTAACGACTGGGTCTACCACTTGTTTTCCGGTGTGGTTTTGAGAGCTGGTAACTATCTTGGTGATAAAAAGGATAATTTCCCATTACTTAGAGGTGACTTGAAGAAACATGACAACACAATGTTTGGTTTCTCTAGATTCTACACTTCTAACCCAGATTTGGCTACCAAGTTGAGAGATGGTCTAGAATTAACTCCATATGCAAGAAGCGAATTTTACAGTGAGGGTAACTACCATTACGATACTTGGAGAGGTATTGGAGAGGCTGATGCTTCTAATGATGAGAAGGAGGCTAAGAGAGAAGGTGTTCCTTTATTTTAAATGGATTTTACATATGATTTGTATTAGATTTTGTCATCAACTCCATAATGCATTAATACTTCTTATAAATTTGCTTATAGTTAGTTATACATTGTATTAAAAGAGGGTAACACCACAAATATGCATTAGTTTTACTCTCTGAAAGTCTTTTTGCGGAGAGAACCAACCAAACTGGATATATGTGAGGGCTAAATGAAGTGAAAGTGATTTATCCAAATTTGACAGGTATAAAGAATCTATGAACAACTCCGAAGCTACACATCATTTTCATGCCAATTTCATTTCGGGTGATGGCAATTGTTGGTATAGATTAATAAATATCAAATTTTGAAAGGGATGGGTGATATAGAACGCCAATAAAAGAAAAATTTCAATATAACATAATAAAACTGTTTATCAGACTCTTTTTACCCCAGTTATCAGTCTGTGTTAATTCGATAACTGCTACTAAACTCTAACCTGCGAGTCAGATAATGAGGCTCTATATAAACTACTTCTTTAATCTATACATCAAAAGTGAATAGATTAAACCAAAACTCTTGCATCAAACGCAACTAAATCACAGATTTTCAAACTTCTTCTTTTTTCTTTGATATTACGAAATTATTGATTTCTAATAAGTTTTGATCTTGTTATAAGAAAAAAGACCAGCATTTTTCTATAAGATGCTTCTCATTATATTTAGATTATTAGTTATTATATCACAAAAAAATATATATATTTTATAATAGTCCTCTTCATTTGAGATTTCCAACAATTACATCGACATGGAGTATGGTGTAGTTTGGAAGAAAGGGATCTTTTTCAGATTGATTGTTTAACTGAATGATTACAAATGCGATTTATTTCAAAAGAAATTTAATGAGAGTATAGACTATTTTATTTCAGTGCATTTTTTGAAAATTAACTAGTTCCCTGCATTGAAAAATGACATTATTTTTTGAAGGGTTGGATATAGATTTTCAGAGTTGGATACGCCATATATCCATGTATAAGTTTGTGTTTGTAAGCGCCGTCCGTGAATTTACTTTTTTTCCTAGTCTTGTGCATTTAATTTAGGACTTTCGTTCCCAAAAAGGAAGTAGACTAAGTTTCAGGGGCGCCCTGAAAAGAAAAGCAAAAAACCAGATTTCTAATCGCATTCGATCAGAAAAGGGAGCTTAAATCCGGGCAAACGATGAACGACCGGAGATGCCGATTGAAAACTTACTAATCAGGGAAATGGGAATAGCCCTATTGTGGCAGATGAGTAGTTAGTCAGTTAGTTTAAGATGCGGTGGCAAGTGTAATCAGCGCACTTTGCCACATTCCATGGAGATAATTGATTGATTGATCGATTGATCGATTGTGATGTGATTGACATCTTCTTCTTTTGGTTTTTGTTTCCGCTACCACAATTTTGTTTACTTACTAATTAACCTTTCTCTCAACTTTTCACTTGTATAAATACTGCAAGTTTCCACCCCGGTTCACAAATATTGGTCATCATATTCATCAACAGTTACTTATATATACACACAGATATTTATAAAAGACTTCACAATATCATCATACAAATAATATACAATGTCCACACAAAAAACTGAATACGAATTGGGTTCAACCAAGTTGTTTGAACCAATCAAAGTTGGTAATGTCACTTTGAAAAACAGAATCTTTTACCCACCAACCACCAGAGTCAGAGCTACTATTGATGGTGTTCCAACAGATATCATGTACGAATACTATGACCGTCGTTCTAAGAACTTTGGAGGTTTAATCATTGCTGAAGGTACGTTTATCTCTCCAGGTGCATCTGGTCTTGCACATGCTCCAGGTATTTACAGTGAAGCTCAAACTAAGGCTTGGAAAAAAATCGTTGACAAGATTCACGAGAACGGTTCTGCCGCTTCAGTTCAATTATGGAACTTGGGCAGAGTTGCTGACCCTGTTGAGTTGAAGAGATTGGGACAACCATTGGTTGCTCCATCTCCAATTTACTTTGATGAAGAATCAGAAAAGGAGGCCATCAAAGAAGGTTTACCTTTGAGAGAATTGACTTTGAAAGAGATTGAACAATATAAAGAGGACTACATCAAGGCCTGTAAGAATGCTGTCTTTGGTGCCGGTTTCGATTTCATCGAATTACATGATGCTCATGGTTATTTCCTTGATACATTTTTACAACCATCTAGTAATCAAAGAGCTGATAAATATGGTGGTTCAATTGAGAATAGAGCTAGATTGGTTTTGGAAATCATTGACTCTTTGATTCCAATTATTGGTGCTGAAAGAATTGCCATTAGACTTGCTCCATGGGCTACATTCCAAGGTATGAAGGCTGAGAACGAAGAGGTTCATCCAATTGTTCAATTTGGATACCTCATGAATCAATTGGAGAAGAGAAATATTGCGTACCTCTCTACTGTTGAACCAAGAGTCAGTGGTTGTCTTGATACAGTTCAATCCAGTTGGACTGGTAAAAGTAATGATTGGATTTACCAATTGTTCTCAGGTGTCATTCTTAGAGCTGGTAACTATCTCGGTGACAAGAAGGATAACTTCCCATTGCTTAGAGGTGACTTGAAGAAACATGACAACACAATGTTTGGTTTCTCTAGATATTATACTTCTAACCCAGATTTGGTTCCAAGATTAAGAGATGGGTTGGAATTGACCCACTATGAGAGAGACCAGTTCTACTCTAAAGGTAACTATCATTATGATACTTTCAGAGGTTTGGGTGAGGCAGATGCTGCTAGTGACGAGAAGGAGGCTAATAGGGTTGGAGTCGCATTAGCTTAGATTTTCTGTTTTTAGATAATTTGTTTTTGAAATATATATATATATATATATATATCGTTTTATAAATTTTAGTACAGGTTTAAAACTATATGCACATTAATATAAAAATGTTTACCTTTAACTTGTTTGTCTATACTTGTTGAGTATTATTGTAACCTCTACTATCATGGGAGAAACTTTAGCTGGAATGATCAACGATCATGCTTTGATTGACGTAGAAACTCTTGTTTAATATGCTTCTTGATTTGGATACTATTGGTGGTTTCTCCATATCAAGCTATAAAATGAGAGAGAACTTTTATGAGATAAATTGGCACCTATCTACTGTTCACAGAAAACCTAAGCCTCACTGACTTTCATTACAAGTACTCTATCAGCCAAAATTTTCTTTTGGTCCCAGAAAAAACATTACTATGTGGAAAGATGATCAAACCTTTGCTCATCGTTTCCCATTATCACAATGAGAGCAAAAAAATAAAAATCTAAAAAAAAAATTTTTTTTATTGATAAAAAAAAATTTTTTTTTTTTTTAAATTTTTCACATAGAGCCCAAACAGTAGTAGTAGTAAAGTTCATTGTTCCAAACCAACTAGCAAGATGGGTAAAGTTTCCAAGTCGACAAAGAAATTCCAATCGAAACATCTCAAGCACACACTTGACCATCGTAAACAGGTCCAGAAGCATAACAAGTTAAAGAACAACAAAAAATGCAAAGGAACTACAGAAACTCCAGATGACATTGATAAAGATGCTAAGAAAGACTTAATCGAAGATATGACTGTAGAAGATTTCTTTGCTAATGGAGTCGAAGTTCCTAAAGTTAAAAAATCCAAGAAGTCCCAAAAAGCTGTTGTTGAAGTAGAAGACCACGACTCTTCTTCATCCTCCGAGGAAGAATTCGAGCAGGATTTGGATCAGTTACAAGAGCAAGATCCAGAGTTCTATAAATATTTGCAAAAGAATGATAAAGATTTGTTGGATTTCAAACCAGAGAATCCATTGGATGCAATGAGTGATTCTGAATCTGAAGCTGAGGGGTCAGAACCTAAATTGAAAGTGGATGAGGAATACGAGGAGCAAGAATTTTCAAAAATTGAAGTAACACCAGAAATGGTTAAAGATTGGCAGAAGATTCTTTCATCGACAAAGCCAGATTTCAAGACTTTGAAAAATGTGGTTATTGCATTTAAAGCTGCAGTAAACATAAATTCTGATTCAGATGATTATAAATTTTCTGTCACAAATGAGAAAGTTTTCAAAGATTTAATGCTTTTGACATTGAAAATGTTACCAAAGGCAGTTCAGACTATGATGCCATACTCAAAGAATAAAAATGGGGTTAGAAGTTTACCCTCTTCCAAACAAAATGCCAAGAGACTTAGTACTATAAGTACTATTTTGAAGAGTCATGCTGGTTCAATGATGACATTGTTGAACGATATAACAAATGTCGAGACTGCAACATTGGTTTTGAGTTCACTTCAAGAAATATTACCATACTATCTTTCACAAAGAAAGCTTATCAAAAAGATTCTTTTGAAGATCGTTACCGTTTGGGCTACATCAAAGGAAATCGACACACAAGTTGCAACTTTTGCATTTTTGAACAATGCGGCTAGAGAATTTCCTAAATCGATTTTGGAGACTGTTTTGAAATTGACTTATTCTACCTTTGTCAAGAACTCACGTGCCACAAATGTTCACACCGATGCTAATATCAACTTTCAAAAGAACTCTGCTGTTGAGTTGTTTGGTATTGATGAAAGCCTTTCTTATCAAATTGGTTTCGAATTTATCAGACAGTTGGCCATTCATTTGAGAAACTCCACAAATAACCCAACCAAGGATAGTTACAAGATCATTTACAACTGGCAATTTTGCCATTCATTGGACTTCTGGTCAAGAGTTTTATCAAAATTCTGTAATCCACTCAATTTACAGAATAAGAAAGAATCCCCATTGAGAGAGTTGATCTATCCATTAGTTCAAGTTACTATAGGTACAATTAGATTGTTACCTTCAGCCCAGTTTTATCCCTTGAGATTTTACTTGATAAGATCATTGATCAGATTATCACAAAATACAGATGTATTTATTCCAATATTCCCATTACTCTCTGAAATATTATCTTCAACTGCTTTCAGCAAGCACCCCAAACCGGAAAACAAGACATCACAACCATTACAGGCAGTTGATTTTGAACACAGCATAAAAGTCAATGCTGCTTATTTGAACACTAGAATATACCAAGATGGTTTGTGTGAACAATTCGTCGAGTTGGTTGGTGAATTCTTTGGATTATATTCTAAGAGCATCTCATTCCCTGAGTTAGTGACTCCTCCAGTGATTTTATTGAGGCGTTACATGAAGAAATCCAAAAATGCGAAGTTCAACAAACAATTATCAAACTTGATTGAAAAGTTGAATGCAAACTCCACCTTTATCTTGTCAAAGAGATCCATCGTTGAATTTGGTCCTAATAATAGAACAGAAGTGAACTCATTCTTGAAAGAATTTGAATGGGAAGCAACGCCGTTGGGCAAATATTTGATTATTCAAAGAGAGGTACAGGCTGCAAAAGTTGACCTATTGAGAAAGTCATTACTTGAAGACGAAGAGGAGAGGAAGAATAGTAAGGCAAAGAAGGATGACGATGGATCTGATTTGGAAATCTCAGGTTCAGAGAGTGAGAATGAAGATGAAGATGAAGATGAAGATGAAGAGATGAGCGAATGAGATGTATAAAGACTAGAATTTGTATAGCAAAGTAATCCAAACAATTCTTAATCTGAAAATTATTTAACTACCATTCAAAAGGCACCACACATGATTCTAAATTTGAGGTTTATTAAATACTCAAATCTTATTCAGAAGACGGACGTATGAGTGGAAATGATTAATTGAACCACACAGAAGGAGAAAAAATTGTTTCGGATATTTTTTTTTTTTTTTCAAATTATTAAGATATAGATAGATAGATGACTTGAGAAGAAGTGTTTTAGATCATCTAATAAGCCTTACGTTCTCCCATTATGTTATACCCCTACAATATAAAACTTCTAATCAGAAGGGGAAATCAAATCGTACAGAGGCGGAATTTGAGCCGAACTGTTTTGGCATATTCTGCTCGACCAACTCGCCGCGATACTCACCATCATCATTCTGAGGAACATACTAAACCACTTTTGAAGAAGATACACCCGAAAAGTTTTGTGGATCTTTCGAGTCATGGAGATGAAACAAAGTTATCATTTTTGGGAAAACTACATTGTAACTCTTGTGGAATCGAACTTCAAAAGGAGAGCCCAGTGCTGCCAGGATTTTACCTTGCAAATAATAAACAGAATAAGAAAGTGGTGAAGAAAGAAGTTGATTTGAAGTATGAAGAGATGTGGCACGAGCTACCAGATAAGGACAAGTTAGAGCTTATCAATGATCCAGACTTCTCTAATAAAAAGAGTTTCACACCTTATAACCACCAGACTGGTCATGAACTGAAACCAAAGGTATTCAGGTCGATTATAGAAGATACGGAAATCAAAAAGAGAGTGAATTGTGCTCGTTGTAACGAGGTGCTTTACTTTAACAAAATTAAACTTGAGGAAAACGAAGAGCTTTCTGTCTCAAACTTAATAGACCGAATACCTCTGGCTGCTAACATAGTTTATGTCTTATCTGCAAGAGATTTTCCATTGGGGTTACACAAAGAGGTTTTGAATAAATTCAAACCTGGAAGAATACACTATATCATCACCAAGGTGGACCATTTGTACAGTGATAATAAACAACCATTCAGAACGGGAAAGAACTATTTCAGAAAAGTTCTCGCCAAACTAGCAGGTGCCGATCCCAACAAAGTGTACTTGAGCTCTGGAAAATTGTTTTGGGGAACTAAGACAATTCTACAGAGTTTACCCAAGGGAGATGTGTATTTCATTGGAGAAGTTAATGTTGGTAAGAGCAGTTTAATCAGAGGACTCTTGTACTCTGACAACATCAAATTGAGCAAAGACGGTAATTACGGTCCAGCAGTCAGTGCTTATCCATCGTTCACCAGAAGTGAAATGAGTTTTCCCTTGAGTACCGGAACCAATATCATTGACCTTCCAGGGTTCACTTCTTTGCATCAACAACTCACGAAATCAATGTCTGCCACTGAGATTAGAGAACTCAACAAACATCCACTCTTTTTAAGTCCCAACGCAGTTGCCAGAGGAATGTACTCGAGGACAAAGATTCAAAAAATTGGCAGCTATAATGGGAGGAGAGTGTTGACAGTTGGGGGAATTTTTTTTTTAAAACCACCTGCAAACTCTGTTGTCAAGTTCAGGATTTTCCTACGTGGAAAACTGCAGGTAATGTCATCAATCCAGAAAGCTTTAGAAATCTTTAAGACAACAAGACCTGAAGCTTTAGGTGACATTTATTTGTTGAAGCCTTCAGCTTATGAAGAGATGAAACATTACGTGGTTCCTCCATTTTTGGGTAGCGTTGATATCGTATTTGGTGGAATTGGATTTTTAACGATATCACCAACAGGAAGGAAGAGTGATGTACCTAAGAATGAATTATTCGAATTATGGGTCCCCAAAGGTATTGAAGTTTGCATAAGAGAACCTTTGGTTAATTACATTTACAAAACAAAGTCAAATTTCGACTCTAAAGGGAACTTGCTACGGAAAGAAAATATTGCTACTCGTGGTGTTGCTATAGAGAAAGATGTACCTAATGACAGGACTATCGTTTCAAAGTTGTTTGAGGTGGACCCTAATTTAAAACATCCTCTGGAACTATTTGCTGATGAATTTTACGAAAGAAAGCATGAGTACAGCTATAAGGACATAGAGTTGATTGACCCAGAAACCACTGAGCCAGATAAGTACCCAAATTTCTATTGGGAGTCTCCGTTGTGATTCAATTTTAAAAAGTAACCGCCACTTAACGCCATTTAGAGAATCTGTTAGATAGGAAAAAAAATATAATAAAAAAACGTAAATAGTCTTTTTAACTATAGTGTTTATACAGATCACTTGATTGCACTTACAACGACAACAGAATGTCGCAAGAGAGATATAGATGTCAGCATTGTAAGCTTCCACTAGTAATTCATGAGTCCTTAGAAGAACTAAGTATAGCTCAATCGAATTTGCTTACATTGCCCAGAAATGGAAACCCACATGATATTATTGATCACACTCAACTGATAGGTGACGATACTGTGATCCCCTCAGATAGATTGATGTTTCTACAAAAGATAGCGACAAATAAACCCCTTGTAAATATCGAGGCCACAGACTCTTATGTTTTGCTACCCAACGACACGAAATTGAATAACACAACTGGATTGACAGCAATATCGGATAAGGTGAACACATTAGATAAGATCAACGAAGTTTTGAATTCAGATAAGGATATCGACTATCCCATATGCACATACTGTGCTGACTTAATAATTAACCAGATGAAGTCAAAGCTTGATCATTCTGTCAAGGAGAAACAAATTTATATGCAGTTTTTGAAGAAGCTAACAGATCAAAAAGGCCAAAATCATGAAAAATCACAGGAGCATATCGCAGAGATTGACGAATTGAAAAAACATGAACTGGAAATGATCAAAGAACATGCAAAGTTGCAAAAGGAACTGGATGATCTCGCTAGTCAATTGGAAAAGTTGGAGCTGGAAGATGAAAAATTGCTGATTGAAGATGAGCAAACTTGGGCTGTAAAGAATCAATATGAAATACAACTAAATGAGCTTGTCAGTGAAAGGGATGCTATTGTGGCACAACATAAATTTAATATGGCCCAGTTGGAAAAGCTAAGAAAATCAAATGTCTATAATGATGTTTTCAAGATTTCTCACGATGGTCAATTTGGAACTATATGTGGATTAAGATTGGGAAATCTCGAATCTCACAAGATATCATGGCATGAGATAAATGCCGCATTAGGGCAACTAGTTTTGTTATTGGCTACCTTGGTGAGCAAATTGAATATGACAATCACCAACTTCACTTTGAAGCCAATGGCTTCATTTTCAAAGATAGAGAAAATTGTTAAGGATCCGAATGGAGTTGCCAAGACTATTGTGCTAGAGTGTTATTCATCGGGGGACTCATCTTTACAGAGGCTCGTAAATCATTATAAGTTTGACGGAGCCATGTGTGCCATCCTCGACATATTGAAGCAAATGGAGCTGAATTTGAAAAGAATCGATGACACCATTGATTTACCGTACAAGATGAAGAATGACAAAGTTGGAGATTTGAGTATTAAATTACAAAGCAAAGTTACAAGTGAAGAATGGACTACAGCTTGCAAATGTTTACTTATAAATACCAAATGGATATTAGCCTACGCAATTGCTCATCAAACTTGACAAAACTGATTGCCATTATATACAAGCTCAAAATAAATAATTCATGTATGCACTAAATTTTTGACCAACAAACCCTGTTGCAGAACCCAAGCGCGATATGTTGGATAGACTCACAACTGATGCCAGTGTCAAACTGCTGATTAGTATATACGCCATTACTCTACTCTTTTTGCTATAATAATTCAAATACCTCATCCACCCACTTATGATATGATATGATGAAAACAAAACTAATGTAGTTATTGACAAATATGTCCAAATCTTATGCTTATTGAGTAGGTGTGAAACATATGATAAATTTATGAAAGAAGAATCCCCATCCACCATCAAAGGAATTATTCGCAGATACAATAGATGAAAGGTCAACAGTGGTATCAACAGGTAGCCACTAAAACTCAATGGGGATAAGCCCAATTTTCTAGAAACAAATGAATTTCTTGCTCCCAACCCGAGTAAGCTAGTTATTCCACCTAAACCATACTCTGGGGCAAGTTTCTTTTCAGAATCATTCACAACATACGTCATTTTATTCTTTTTATGCCTTATACGACCATTATAACGGTCTCTAAATATATGTATCAACCTCAAGGTGATACCACTCAAGATGTGTAAAGTCAAACTACCCCACACTAAAATTGCTTCCAATCCCGGAGCCTGATATATCGTTCTGGTCATCATAACAAGCTCGTCGGCTATATCAACTGACACTAGAGGCGTTACCACGACCGACGAGGTATGCAAGAAAGCAAATACAGTGAATGATATTGAAGAGTACTTTTGTACTTTCAACAAAGCTGGTATTAAAAACGATGATTTCTTTTGCTTTATGTCATTCAAAGCACTCAAATCTGAGTTACGTCTATCAATATCATTAAGCTGAACGGGCTCAGGACTGATCTCCCTTAATGATTCATCTGGAATGGACATTTCGTTTCAAAGTTAAACCTATCTTATTACATCTCAAAAATAGCCAATTATTTTGTTTTGTTTTGTAATACATAGTCAGGGACAGCCCCGGATATTTTTATTATAGTAATTATAGTAATACTAATCGGTATGTCGAGAACATGTACATACAGATATATATGGCGAAACAAAGAACATCACCATCTCTTCTTTTCATCGATAACTGTTCTCTGTTTTTGCAACAGTAAGACGTCCTCAATTTTACTCAAAGCCAATTCCAATAATTCTTTGCGTTGCTGCAATTCAATATGTTTCTTCACTTTAGGATCCTCTTTGGCAAACATTTCAATCTGTTCCTTCGTCAAATTACCAATTTTCAAATCAAGCTCTCTTGGAAAATTATAATAAAAATCAGACAACAATTCAACATTCAAAAACAACACAGCAGTTTGTGTCAATTTTTCCAGTACAGACCCCAAAAAAATTTCTGGACATTTGTATTTGTTCTCCTTGAACTTACACAGCGATGATTTCAATGCCTGAATTCTGAATTTCAACAAAGTGGCCCGATCTTTCAAAAAGATTGCCTCCTTTCCACGTTGAATCAAGGTATTACTGAAATTTATGTTCTCCTCTGTATGCTTCTCTTGTAAATAAGAGGTTAATTGAGTTAGCTTCCTGCCTCCAATCTGCTTCTTTAAATCGTCATAAGCATCATTGCATTCCCGGAGCTCCTCTTTCAATAAATTGACCGAGTTCTCTCTGGCCAAAGTCCATTCTCTATCCTCCAATTCAATTTCATATTTATAAGGTTTGATACAATTTTCCACCTGGTCTGCTGTGCTGAAAAATCTACTATTTAGCACAGATTGCGCAGACTCTTTCACAGTTGCTTTGGCCATTGGATGTGTTCTCAATGGTGTGTTATCGATTATGTTGTCAAGTTCTGTTAACAATGCACGTGTAATTAATGAGGTAGAACTTCTTCCAATTCCAGATTTGGTTAAACTTGAGTTTGCCATATCTAATTTTCTGACCCAGTACAAGTCACTGGAAGAAGCTAAAGGTAATTCTTTCAAATCTGGTTCAAAACCGACATTATCTGGTTTATTCCAATACCTCTCAGCAAGCAAATCCAACACTTTTTGATCAAGATCACATTTCAAAAGACTTTTCAATTCTGCTCTTCCAAACAGTTTGGAGAATTCCTTAACTGCTACTTTGATTGTATCAATGGAGCCCGCCAAATATGTCTCTGGGGTCAAACTCCTATCGTTGAATTCAACTTTAAATTTGTAAGACGTCTCCTCCAACTCCTGATGAACCAAATTATAGGTGGGTCTTAATGAGACACCCATACACTTTTCCAAAACCTTCATCAACTTTTTTTTCAAAAGCCTCGTGGAGACTGTTGTTCCGGCAAACTCCTCCTTGTTATCTTTGAAAAACTCTCTCTCGTAATTTTGTTGGGCCACGTAAGCTTGAAATCCAGTTTTCTTGCTGAATATGGAGTTTTGTGGAGTTTTCGTCACCACACCAACATATCCCATTCTCAAAGGATATCTGCTATTGGTCAAAAGATCTCTACCTGTCTCGGGATCGATCAAATCCATCTTAGTGATGACCCCAATGGTTCTCTCGCCTCTTGGATCTGCCAGTCTTGCCGATCTCAATGCAGCAGAATTTGCCAAATCAACATCTGCAGCACTTATGGCCAAAATTATATTTGGAGCCTCAAGGTATTTGTCGCATAAGACTTTGATTTTTCTCTTTAACTCAGGTGGTTGATCTGCTGCTTCAACTTGAATATAACCAGGTAAATCAACTAATGACAAATCTGGTACTCTTGGTGATCTTATAGTCAATTGAATTGGGTTATCACTCACACATTCATGGCTGGGAACTTGCATATTCAAGTCATAAAGAAGTTTTTGGACACTAGAGAAATCAGTTAAACCGTTCATGTTCAACGCAGGGAATTCTGCAACTTCCGAGGCCAATTCAGGTGAATTAATCAATGTCAACTCTATAGGTCTTCTTGTGACCATATTAGAACCTTTTGGTAGAAACTCTCTGCCCACTACGGATTCCAACACAGAAGATTTACCTGATGATTGAGATCCAATAACAACTATTGAAGGTAATTTGATGTTATTATTAGTATCAACCCTTTCCAAAATGTTTCTAATCTCGATCATTTGCCTCGTTAAGTTTAACATATCATCATTTGTAGTATCCTCAACTTCGTAATCCTCATCATCTTCATCATCTTCCACCAATGTTTCATCATCGTCATCATCAGATGTTAGTCCAATAGCAGTTCCAACAGCAGCTGCAACGGTACCTTCACCACTACCACTACCGCCGTTATCGCCATTACCACCATTTGCGCTGCCACCGGCTCCCAGATTGAGTCCGCTAAAAAAATTGGACACTCCATCCATCACATTACCTGCGAAGTCCTTGGCTTGAGCCAATCGATCTTGTGCCACACTGGAGGCTTGCTCCACTTTATACGCAATGTAAGATCCTGCTGCCAGTAGCCCACCACCGACAGCTGCAGGTACTTTTACCATCCTACCGGCGATACTACCAACTCTAAAAAATGAGAAACTTCTTACAGCTTGTGACTTGACCACCTGTCGTTGGCATTGATGATGATATCTGAGTATTGATAACGGAGTTCTGAAAGACTTTGGATTCGACACATAACAAAATTGTTGATATTTGAGTCTATGAAAGGACCTGATTAGAGTTTGAGCTGGAGATATCCTAGAGCCTATGGAAACTCTCCCTTGATGAGATATCATTTTGATTAACGACTTAATCCGGATTGAACAGAAACAATTAAGTCAGTCCACAAATGTTCAACTGCGAGTTTATGTCAGCTACGGATGCAGTTGACACTGAACAAAATAAAAGATCTCTCACTCGAACGAAATAATGAAACTGCAAAACCAATAAAAAATTTGGTAGTTGAATAGTATTTTGTGAATTTGAAGAGTCAATTACAGATAAAGCGCCTCTCTTTTAATGCCTATGTTTATTTGTATTTTTTTTTTGGGGTTTTTTTTTTTTTTTTTTTTTGCATTTTTGATGGCGTAAACCATGTATGCCCTCTACAATTACAAACTAGCAGCTCAGATATATATATCTTATAATCATTCCTTCTTGTGTTAAACTGCTTTTGCACTTTCTTTAAGTTTTATTAATTATTTTTATTAATTATTGTTATTATTAATCAATTAAAAAACACTCAAAACACTAAAATGACTATATAATTATTCTATATTGCAGATAATATAAATAAAAAACTGCAGGCATGCAATCAAATTCAGACTTGCCGAACAAGACATCAGAATGTTATTTCAACATATGGATACCACCTCCAGAGGTGTTATTATCATTTTCCCTTCCTGTGATGCGTAGGCGCTGGTAAAGGAATATCATCTTCCTCGTCTGCTGCATCTCTTTCTGTATTACCCAAACCTAAGGCACCCATTCTCCTAACTCTCTCAGCTTCAGTCTCTTCGTATCCATCATCATCATCGTTATCCTCTATATCATCTTCATCACCATCCTCGGTGTCATATTCACTGTCTGACTCATCCTGCTCTCCGTCATCTTTAGCAAAATCATAAACATTAGGTCTAGCTCCTGGTGCCGGAGATCTACGGCGTCCAGCATGAATATCTTCATGAAGATCCTCAAGAGAAGACAGCAGAATTCTCTTTGGTTTCTGCATGTCATCATCATTGATCAAGCCCAATAATTTCTTTTGAATCTTGTTATCACTGGCCTTCATTAAAGCATTATCCTCTCTAGTAACACCTTCAGTCTCTGGAACTAATATAGGAGCCGAGGAACCACCTTCTTCCAGATACTCCTCTTTTGACTTTGGTTGTTGCGGTTTAAAACCGACAAGTGACATGGCCCTTTGTCTCAAAGTAGGAGTAGTCGGTTGTTGTTGAGCACTGGAACCATCATGATTGTGAATCTTGTATCTCTTCAAAATCTCACCGTCATTGTTTTCAATAATGATTTCATCTCTAACTCTGTAGGCGATGTATTTATCACCGCCTCTAGTAGAGGAAGGTTGCATTTTTGCTGATAAGTTAGTCCTGATCTTTTCTAAGGAAGACATGTGTGGTTTCTTCTTTCGAGTTTTTTGTTCTTGTCCATTTTCGCTTTCAAGAGAAGAAAGATCGAATCCAGTGCCTGTGGAGGAGCGAACAGAAGAGCGAACTCTTCTAGGAGAAACACCTTGACTGGTCTGACTGCCTTCAGTTTCACTAACTGAGTCTTCCTCCACTTGTAACACCGACATCACCTCACCAGCTTGATCTTCAATGACCAATTCATTACCTTCTTGATATCCTGCTGTAGGTATTCTTGAAGAATCATCGCTACCCTTATTTTCAATATTGATAATTTTTTCATCGTGGTATTCATTGCTTGAAGGGCTTGTCTCATCAGATTCTTTGTTCTGACTCTGCAGAGCTGATTTTTCGGTTAGGATAACATCGGCAAATTTATCTTGCGGTTCCTGATCACGGTGTCTATGAGTTCTATTCAAGTCCAATTTTTCAGTTTTTGGACGTTGTCTCTTGACACCGCTATGTCTTCTTTTGAACTTTTTTCTTCTTCTCAGCCCACCCGCTGGTCGAGCTGGAATACCACTAGTCTCAATTGTAGTTTCTGCACTTAAAGGAGGTTGTTGTTGTTGATGTTGTTGTTTGTTATTCACTTTACGAGATGAAAATGACCTTCCAGAAGTTTCAATACGAGGTAAACGTGACATCCAACTTTCCGAGTTAGGATTTGCCTGTGTCTTGGTAAAAGTCATTGAAATGGACATTGTTCTTAATCTTCTTCCAAATACGATAACCGCCACGGATGAACCATGGACCACAATTGAGGCCACTACCAAGAAAGAAACGACGGGCCAAAGATAGATAATCAAATGGAAATTTTCAATCCCATCTTCTGGAATATTTGTAAGGCCGGTGACGTGTCCAACAGAATGCTCTTCAACTTCTGATCTAGCCAAAATTACAGCATAGATGGCACCAACACCAATTGGTCCGAAATGACCAGCAAACAATGCCTCTCTCCAAGTATTCAAATCAGGAGTGAATTTCCACATCGCCATAACAGCTGGGATTCTTCTCAAGAAAATGGTAGCCAATGCTAACAAAAAATATCTCCAAAATGGTAGTCCTAAATCTGGTTGATGATAATAGTTCCATGGTAATAATGCTCCCAAGTAGACAAAATAAGAAAGATTTAACAATAAATCAATAGTGGTTGACACATGGGCATCTTCAGTTTTAGATGCGTATTTACCATTCCATGAGAATGCCAGACCTGCGGCGAATGAAACCAATAATTCATCAACACCAAGAATTGAACCCAATCCCGCACATGCAAACGATAACATGACGTAAAATGCTAAGAAGGATTCTCTATCAATAGTACCAAATTTTTCAGCCAAAGTTATTGCTCTTCTAGCAATCCAACCAATGATACATCCAAGGACACATCCAAAGATACATTCGTACAAGATGGTGATACAAATCCAATCCTTGACGATTTCCCCAGCATTACCTGCATGGATGATCAAATTCATTGCCAAAAATATAAATGGGAATGCCATTCCATCATTACAACCACTTTCGGCACTCAATAAATTACGTAAATGACCTGGTACTTTCTGGGCAAATTTACCCTTTCCAACAACGGCAGCAGCCAAGACAGGATCTGTAGCTGTTATACAACCTGAAATCAACAAACTTTGACTGAAATTCAAAGGTTTGAAAATGATCCAAGTGAACAATCCCATGATCAACCAACCAACTGTCATCGTCGGCACAAGTAATATGAATACTGATAGCCAATGCTTTTTCATATATTTTTTTGGTAACTCAACAGCTACTGCAAAGATCTGGATACATAAGACAACTCTTGATATTTGCAACGTAACAGTTTCCGAACCCCACTGTGTAGGTATAAACCATTTTAGACAAAAGGGTCCAAATATCACTCCTGCTATTGTCGCTACAGAAGCTTCACCTATGTACAATCGTTCTTTAATTGGCGAACTCACCAAGGAGAAGAGTATCGCAAACACTCCCACTATAGCATACGCTACATTCACAGAGGATGCCTAAATATTTTGATCTGTTAGTAAGTGTTCTTTCTGTAGTCTCAGCCCACATTATTTTAATGTAGTAAGAGGTATATGATGTAAAAAGATGCATACTACTAACTGTCCCCAAACCATCTATTGACCTTGTGATATAAATATGGATATAAGAGTTTGCCAATACAGTAGTTAGTCGTTGAAAGATGAATTAAATTGTGAATCGAATGAACCCTTCTTGGCTTATCTTTGTCTTTTGCGTTTTTTTTTCTTTGTTTTCTTTTTCTCTTTTGCTGTTCTGCGTGCGTGATGATGGCTGGATGGCTGCCCCGCCCCCAAGTCACTAACCACCGAGGGTATTTTAATTTATTTATAGCTTCAGAGAGGGTCTTTCACCTACAGGTTATAGCTATCCTCGAGGTGTTAGCCGAGGGGACTACTACAGACCGACTATTTTTCGTCCAGCCCATCTGGTCGGTTCAACACAAAGGCAAAAAATATTTCGGCCCTTGTTCTTCTTCTTCTTCTCCTTCTCCAGCGAGCGAGTGGACGGACATACATACTGTTTTACAAATATTACTACAGTTTATGATATGTGTGATATGATATGATACTCTCTTTATCTCTATCGATTCAGGTATATATTTATATATATGTCATCTGTTAAAAGCTATTAGTTCACATCTTCCCATAAACACCATTAAAATTAAAAAGAAAACCCCAGATACTCATAAATAATAATATAGGCTGGGATACTACGCAATATCATCATGCCATTGGGGTTTGGGATCAAAATAAAATCAAATCAAATCAAACCAGCCAATCTTGATCCTCATAAAATAATAGATCAATCTCCCCTTTCAATAAGTGCTCTCCTTCTCCAATGGATTGTATCTCAAGAACTTCTCGATCAAATCAACGTGTGTCAACACCATTCTTCTACAACAATATCTCTTTAACTTTAATTCATCTAAAGCATCTCCCTCGGTCTTATCTTCCTTCAACAAGTTCAAGTACAGCTCCCACTTGTCACCAACAACTTTACCACATGAGAAACAACGAACTGGAATAATCATCTTCTTCTATCTTCTATCTTGGATGAGTTTGCTTGTTTGTTAGTTGTTATGTATATCAATCAAAAACACAATCAAACAGTTACTAATGTTATTTTTAATTATTCTTTTTTTCTTCTTTTTTTCCTCTCCCTCTTCACTTTTATCGTTTAAAGTAAAAAAAAAAAATTTTCACGTATATTTTTTAATGAAAAAATAAATTTATTTTTCTAAAAAAAAATTCTTAAAGGAAGATAGAAAGATAGAAAGATAGATCGAGAGTAAGAGAGAGTGAATTACACACGATTATTAGTCGATTAGAGTCCCTACTCACACTCATTCTTTTTCTCGAGGGCATATATATCTGCTATCATTTAAGTCTAGCTCAGCTATACGAGGTGTCCATTTTGCTAACTCATATAAATTTAATATCAAGAGATGACCGTACCTCATCATCCCATCACCAAGGGTCACAACTGGAATACAACCATCCAAGCAGGGGGTAAATTACTCCCCGTAGGGAAGAAATTGTCACCAGATGGAAACCATTTTATTGCATTTTTCAAGCATCAAATCAAAGTTTATTACTTGGCTACTAGACAGTGTATCAAGACTATCTCGATAGATTTGAGTAATTTTAATATTGTTGATTCCCTCATATTGGACTCAGACCCAAATTTGATTCACATTTTCGAGATGCAAGGGGAGATAATTACAATAAACTGGAGGGATAAATTACCAAATCCAATATTGAAAAGACTAAATTTAACTTTATTAAATTCAGAATCAATTTTGAAAATTGTTTCTTATAACTCAGAGACAAACGATACAATTGCAATAACTGGAAATTTCTCCACTTCCAAAACTTCCCCAAAGACTTGCCATATTTGTAAACTTAATATAGAAACCACTGAAGAATTATTGAGTATTAAAAATGTTTTAATGTTGAATTCTTCCACCAACAATTCTCATCTCGTGTTTATGAATACTCTCAATGAAGTGATTTCCGTATCGATCTCCAATGAAGGCGGTATCACCAACTCACAGACCATTTCATTTGTATTCAAGTCAAAAATAACGTGTATACTGGTTTCAAACAACTGTGACACCATAGCTTTAGGTACTGCCAGTGGTATCATCCAGTTGATTTACAATAACAATTTGACTAAACCACAAAGATTGTTGAAATGGCACATAGACCAAGTTAAATCTTTGGAATTCAATCAAGATGATACTTACTTGTTAAGTGGAGGTATGGAGAAAGTGTTGGTGTTTTGGCAATTAGATACCGATAGACAACAATTTTTACCAAGATTAAATGGTACTATAGAGAATATCACGGTTGATTACAAAGTTCCAGAGTTGTACACTATTACTTTGAACCTTGAGAATACAAGTGATATTGAGTTTTTGGTCTTGAACTCGACAGATTTAATATCCAGATTGACTGTTGATGGACTAAGACCCAACTTCAACTTGTCAAGTTTAAACAAATTGAAGAAAAAATTAACAAATACAGTTTCTGAAGTGAAGAATGATTTCACTTGTTCCATCGTGATCAACCCATTGACAAACCATTTGTACATTCCTAATGGATCAACTATTCAGGTGTACGATTTCCGCAAGGATGAACAACTTTTCATCCAAACAGCAGTTGCAACAACTCAAACTGGTAAAGTGAAATCAGAACAGATGATCTTGGATCCTAAAATTGAACTCTTGAATTTTACCCAAGATGGTAAATGGATGTGTACTTTTGATTCAGTTCCAACTCCAGAATTGGATAATTTACTTTCGACAAAGGATATTCATTACTCATTGAAATTCTGGAAGTTTATCGAATCATCAAAGGATCCAAAACAAAGTTACTGGGAACTTTCCACTAAAATCCTCGATCCTCATGGTGTCCAGACACCAATTGTGTCCATGATTCCAGCCCCTAAAAGTTATCACAATGGGTTAGCCTTCTTAACGGCAGACACAAAAGGTGGTGTAAGGTTATGGAGACCGAGAATTCCAAAGGAGATTTATAACAATCTCTCAATCAACAACGAAAAATTACAACAAACTGCTTGGATATTGAAAAAATCGATGAATGGTAATGGAACCTTTGAGACAAATTCTGTTTCTTTGAGTTGGTCTCTGGATTCATCAATCATTGCCATTGGTTATGAGAACTTGTTGAATTTGATCGATTGTAACACTTTCAAAGAAATTGAAGAATTTCATTTGCCATCATTGTTAGGATCTAGAGTAAGAGCGGTACATATTGTAGATAACAATATTATTGCCTTACTGAAAAACAGACTAGTGAGTTATAACTTGTTGAATGCCAAAAATAATCAATTGGGAGCCAAGATTCAAACGCCAACAAATGGTAAAAATTTGATTGCCATAAATACCAACAGAAATTTAATCTCTTTTGTTATTAATTTCTTTAACAAGACTGAATTCAATTCTAGAATTTTCATTTTTGAACCACAAACATTGAAACCAGTATACATGGGTCACCATAACCAATGCATTTCTTCGATAATATACTCATCCAGTTTAGATTCCTTTGTTTTCGTGGACATAGACTCTAGAATTGGAACAGTTTCTTCCACGGTACATGACGATACCACTCAAAATGATGAATTGAACTTTTCATATGAGTTGAATGTATTGTTGAATAATGCGAAGGAGCATGCTAACAATGCCAAGGTGTGGAAAAATGGCCAAGATGAAGAAAGTATGGAGTTAGATATTGATGAGGAAGGAGAAACTGTACATGGTAAAGTATTGAATGCACATTCATTCGACAGCATATTGCAAAATCTCGAGGGAGTACATCTCGAGTCGTTGTTTGATAGAGTTATGAACATCTTGTAGTAGTAACTAAGAAAAAAGCCAAAACAAGAAGAAAAAAAAAACGTAAATTTCCAAAGTAGGAAGTCTAAAAAGGAGACGAGCGATCAAAAAAGCAGAAAATCGAAACCAAACATGTAATAATTTCCTTTTATACTATTCATTGCTTTTCGCTTGGTATACTTACTTACTACAGAGGTGGCCAACTCACTTAAGTCCCATTTAATATTTGTCAATTTATCTCGTCACCGACATCATCACAGTTGTTATCAAGAAACAATATGGAGGCTCCAGTAATTACATCCTTTTTGGATACTGATCTATATAAGATCACCATGCATGCGGCCGTGTTCATTAACTTTCCAACAGCAATCGTCACTTATAAATACACCAATCGTACTCCGTCAATGCAATTGAGCCATGAATCGATCCAATGGTTGAAAAAACAAGTTGAGTTGTTGTCCCTTTTGAGGTTCACAGAGGAGGAACTTGAATATTTGGCAGAGAAGATCCCATATCTTCCCGATAAGTATTTGGAATACTTGAAAGACTTTAAATTGAATCCTTCAGAATGTATCAAATACTCCAAATCTGGAAATGGAAGTTTTCTGTTAGAGGTTACTGGAAAGTGGATCGATACCATTTTATACGAAATTCCATTACTAGCATTGATTTCAGAATCTTACTTCAAGTTCACAGATAGAAATTGGTCGTATGATGGTCAGGTTGAATTGGCAAAGCGAAAGACTTCTGAACTTTTTTACCATCAATGTCTGTTCAGTGAATTTGGAACGAGGCGTAGAAGATCATTTGTTGCACAGGATTTGGTGATGAAAGGTATTACCGAGTATCTGAATGAAAACCCAGAAAAGGCAAAATTGTTTTTGGGCTCTTCCAATGTCCTCCTTGCCAAGAAATATGGTGTCAAACCAACAGGAACTGTAGCCCATGAGTGGATGATGGGAATTGCTGCGCTCACAAATGATTATAAAAACGCTAATAAACTTGCCATGGATTACTGGATCAAAACATTTGGCCCAGAAAATGCTGGTTTGGCATTAACAGATACCTTCAGTACAAATGTCTTCTTGAGGGATTTCAATCCACCATACTCAGATTATTATAGTGGTGTAAGACAGGATTCTGGGGATCCATTGGTGTACAGTGATATAATAGCTGACCATTACTTTAAGAAGTTGAAACTTGAAAAATTCTCAAAGTTTGTCTGTTACAGTGATTCTTTGAACGTGGAAAAATGTATTAAATACAAGAGGAAGGCTGATGAAGTTGGTCTTAAGGCGACTTTCGGAGTTGGGACATTTTTTACAAATGACTTCAAATCAAACTTGGAACCTCGGGACAAATCTCCTCCTTTGAACATTGTGATCAAGTTGAAAGAAGTAAATGGTGCTCCAGCGATCAAGATCAGTGATAATATAGGTAAGAATATGGGTGATCCAGCAACAGTTAAGAGAGTGAAAGAGGAATTGGGAGTTGTTGATAGAGAATGGAAGGAAGGTGATGAATCTCACAGATGGTGAATAGAAGCTTCAACGAGCTTCCCCTGTGACTCCCTTTTTTTGATAATTAAATCTCATTCATATAATTGCATGCTTTCATCGACTTGTAGTCTAGATTGAAATAATAAATGTAGTTCTCGATCATCAGCTATCTGAATGAGAGTAGGAACACCTCAGACCTGAGCAGCAGGGACCGTATCCACTTACTACATATCTTTTGATAGCAAATTCCAGTTCTCATGATACGATTACCCAAAAATTAACTTTAAATTAACTTTAAATTGGCAAAGAAAAAAAAATGTTCTCGTTCAGGGACTACCTGTTCAACTGATTCTTAAGCATTAACGGAGATAAATGTATCTTGATTAAAAAGTAGAATATTGCGAACCGATTAGATCCTGAGTAAAGATATTTCTCTGTATAATTCTTCTGTTTCTTTTAAGTTCACTATTATTTGTTCCAATTCATATCAGATACAGGCCATCAGGGAGATTTAATACAGGAAAAAAAGCTCGTGATTAATGAAACATGGAGATAAAGTAGGCTGTTGTATGAGAGTTGTCTGAAATACTGAAACAATAAATGTAGTTGGATTTTAGATTTGGTATCCATGTGGTCGTAAGTACTAAAAATTTTTACTGAAAGGGATTTTTTTTCCACTCATAGAATAAAATAATCACTTTAGCTTGAAAAAAACATCAAAAAAAAAAAAGATTTCCTAGATGTTTTTGCAAGCCGCATGTATAATTCTATTACATTGAAACATTATGCTTCTTACCTTATTGTTAGGTTGATCACCACAATCAACTATAAGATTGAAGATTGCCAGCTCTGCATGAATCTCTTGCAGTGAATCATAACTTTGATACCACTAACTATTGGACTTTTGCAATACTGAGTCTTCCTGATTCTCTTGAATGCCCGAGATCACGGTAATGTCGTTTTCGAATTCCATAGTTAATTGATAATTAGATAAATAATATAATGTATATTAATCGTATTGTAAAGTAAAAGTCACTTGTAGATAGATGAGTCTTGATATGAATTTTCCTGGTGTGAAGGATTTCATTTCTTCTATTCAAATCTTTAAGTGGAATCAGCTTCTTTTATATGCCTTCTAGACATATGAAACAAGAGCTAATTGAAAATAAAATAATAAAATATGAAACATGAACTAATGATAATAAAAAGTAAAAAAGGTACTAAAATATAATTAAGGTTCTAATTGATAACATGAAACTAGTTGATCATTGCAATTGATCTTCAATTGGATGCTATCAATAGAAATATTGATAATAAATATGCCATTAGTGCATGTAATTAGTGTAATTGATGTTATCTTGAAACATCTTATTTGTTTCATATTTAGTTTTTGGGGCTTAAAATTGTAGTTATTGCATAATAACGTTTTTATGATTTCACAGACATATGTTGAAAATCATCATATGTCCAACAAGAAAGTTTCCAGATACTGAGATCTAGTACTTTTTAAAACCAGGTTTTTGGAATCCAACAATCCTCATATAGCTAAAGAAGGTGTTAAACCTACAATTCACCAAAGCTATATGAGTCCCGCGCTATCGCTACTAAAACCCTAACGCGTTATTTGAATCTTCAATTCAGATTTAGTTCTCATGCTTGAGATAAAATATAATAATTTAATTGTAAAATAAAATGAAAAGAACTGTTGTTCAAAAACTTAAATATAGTAACAATCAGCTTTTTCGGCTTGGATATGAAGTAGATAGATAGAGAATGAATCACATACATGTTGTTTTATGGCTAAAAAACAAAACATTTTTGTTGCTTTCCGCTTAAGATAACACTTCTATGTTATTTTCGTTCAAGTTGAAGCTATTAAATATCATGTCTGTTTAGATGCTTGAATTGCTCAAGAAAATTGAGGTTGCTCAGATTATTCAAAAAAGGTTCTAAGCAGACAGTGCTCAGTTTGTTTCATCCTATTATTCTTCATTTACAACAAATATTTTTTCCCCTTAGTGAGAATAGTTTTTCTATCCTTTCAACAACTCAGTGGGATTCTTCTTCTTGAAATTTAATATGATTATGTGCGAGAAAGTTGTTATAGATACATACTTGACTATAAACATTTTGTTCTTGTGAAAAAACCACCAATAGATAAATATATAAGAAATAAATCGTTACTTGCTAATTGATGTTGGATTATTAGGGGGTAGTGGGGATCCAAAATTTCGGTCAAACCAAGTCAATACTAGTAGTTTTGTGTAGTTCATTCACTTATTCATCATCTTTGAGAATAAATCATGCATCAAAAATGTGGTTTTACAATAAGCTCATTGATTATTTCATTTGGTAATCAAGAATATAAAGTGAAGATTCGTTAAGTAGTGTAGAATTTACTAAAATATTGATATCCTTTGAATTTATAAGGTATATGGAGCATTGTCAACTTTAAAAATGCTGTTGGTTACGCAAAGAAACTATAAATCTAGAAAGGCTAATAAAATTTCATTTCAGTCAATTTGTTTAACCGTATTAAACTTGAATTTGATGTATTTGAATAAAATTTGTACTTTTTTTGACACCCTCCCTCTATGGGGTGTCTTTTAGTCGTGTATTCCATTATTAGATTTAGATCAATTTTTCTTTTCATAAAGAAGGAAAGTCGATGATCATACTTACTATCTTTGACAAAATCTTCAGGAAAGAAAGAGGATACTTATGGATTTGAATTTGGAGAGCTTGATTGAAACTCTCAATCTTTCCGGTTCAGCTGAACGTCACCAAAACCAGCAACAAGCGGAAAGAAAATTGAGTGAATGGGAGTTCTGCCCCAACTTTCACTATTTGTTACAGTCGATATACTTAGACGTAGCGTTACCTTTGCAAACCAGATGGTTAAGTGTGATATTGTTCAAGAATGGCGTTGACAAGTACTGGAGACAATCAAGAAAAAACTGCATATCTAAAGATGAGAAGAATGCAATACGACACAGATTATTCGATTTGATAGGGGAACAAAATAATCAGTTAGCTATTCAAAATGCACATTCGATTGCCAAAATCTGTCGATTTGATTTTCCCTCTGAATGGCCAACCTTCTTCGAAGAATTTGAGAGCCATTTGGATCAAGCCATTCAGTCGAATGAAATTGTCCGCTTGAATAACTTGCTACTTATTTTGAATCAATCAATCAAAATGATGGCCACGGTCAGAATAGGTAGAACAAGGGCGGCGATGCAGTTAAAAATACCTAACTTATTGCCAATTTTGATCAAGTTATACGTCAATTGTTTTAACTCTTGGACCAAGAATTTGGATCTTGCAATGATGCAACTTGGGTATCTTTGTTTGAAAATTTTGAGAAGAATTATCGTAGATGGTTTTGAGTATCAAAATCAGGACGAAAATGTGGTAGATTTTTTCCAATTATCTATAAGCCATTACAAATTGTTATTGGTTGAGTATGACAAAAATCAGTTGGATATATTGGCAAAGTACCTCAAGTGCTTTAATAAGTTGTTCTTGAATCTAATCAATACCAACCCAACATCCTTTATTTTAATCCTCTCTTCTTTAGAGATATTAGGAGTTTTATTATCAGTCTTGGAGTCGAGACTGAGCACTATCTACAACAGCGATCAAGAAGATTTTTGGCAGCAATTTGCCATACAAATAATCTTGATCTTAAAAAAACTATTGAACTTTTCCCAGAAGAAGGGAGCTATAACTATGAAAAAGAAGAACGACAAAGAAGATATTGAAAAGGCAATCCAGATTTTGCGTTCTAATGTGTTTATGGAGAGTAACATCAAGACGATCGTTATGTTGTTGATCAATTGGTACTTAAAACTTCAACCTCTGGATTTAGAATCATGGAATATTGAACCAGAGGAGTGGGTGAACGAGCAAGCATCTTTGAGTTGGGAATATCAACTCAGGCCATGCTCAGAAAATTTCTTTCAAGATTTAGTGGAATGTTTTCCAGTACTTTTATCAGGATTTATATTGAGTCAAATTTCACAGAACTATACCAGCACGCTGGAAATTTTAACTAAGGACTCTATTTTGACTGCCTTTCAGTTGTCATCACTGAGTATTTCAACAAGAGTTGATTTCGATCAATTACTTGTGGATACCTTCATTCCAGAAGCTCTCAAGAGCGACTCAGTGGAAAAAAGGATCTTGAAAAGACGTATATTGTTGATCATTCAGGAATGGATAGGTATCAAATGTAGTGCGTCTTCTCGGTTGGAGATTTACAAACTTTATTTGACATTGTTGAACTCGTGTAACCCTGTTGATGATAAAGTAATCAAACTAACTACTTGCCAATCTCTTCAAATCACACTAGATGATTGGGATTTCAATAAGGATACTTTTCAACCATTTCTAAACGATTTTTTGAGTGCAATCTTCCAAGTCTTGGATAATTCCCAATTGACTGAAACCAAATCATCCATTTTGAAGTTGTTATCGACCATAATTGTGCAAAATAATCCGTTGATACCACTTGCAACTCTCAGTGAGTTGTTGTCTATGGTACCAAAACTTTGGGATTATTCAAATAATTACAATGACATAATAATGAAACAATCATTGGTGCGATTATTAAATAACTTGGTCATATCTTTGAATGAAAATTCCCTCGAGAGTTACGATATAGCTACTCCTCTACTCTCTGTTTGCTGTGATGAGAAATCTGAATATTTCAAGTTGCTTTCGGAGGATGGATTTGAACTTTGGAATTCTATGCTAATTTATTTCCCTTCAAAATATCACGAGCTTCCAGTGACATTAACCTCTAGAATGCCAATTTTGCTTGATGGATTGATGAACTCGACTGAAATTCTATCTACGATATTGTCTCTCATTAGAGGGTATACGTTAGTTGACCCCAGTTGTTTCATGATTGATTCGTTTGGTGAGAAGTTCATGGAAATATCAGTCAAGTATTTCAACCAATTTCGAGATGATTGCTTATTGTCATTTTTGTCAATTTTGGAAGTGATGGTTTTGAAAAGTAAAAATGATTTTTTTATAAAACAGCTAATTGATCACGGATTTGTTGAAAAGTTATTGTTATATGCCTTTTCCGAAGAGAACTCCACAACTTCAAATGAGAACAAAGTGTTATCAATAATTTCAAGGCTCGCTTACAGAGATGCTAACTTAGTTGTTTCTATTTTCAAGTCACAGAATGAATTTTTCACTTTTATTAATGCATGGGTTGCAAGGATATCAACAAATTCTGAACCTCGAAACAAAAAGATCTCCATATTGGGTCTATTATCGGTTTTCAAAATCTCTTCACAACAATCTGGTGAACCCCTTTTGCAAATACTTGGTATTTTCATCAAGATTGTGACCCAATTTTTAGAGGAAATCAATGAGGATGCCAATGGTGATTGCGAATTGTACCAAACGGGATTTCTCATCGATGAGTACAATTTCTCATTTGATGAGTCTCATGTGAAAAGTGGGCAATGGCTCAGGGTTGTAGAACTTTACACATCCATGGACCCAGTACATAAGGTTCGGACCACGCCAATCTTAAAAGAATTTTTGCTTGAACTCAAAAACTCAAATGTCCAAGAATTTGATAGATTAATGACAGCTTATGTGGACGGGCCTACGGTTGATCAACTACATTTGATCATGTCATGATATCATAAAATGGGGGAATAATGCAGTTTTTTATTTCTTCATTTTCATATAAAGGAAATATAATGATGATATGAGACTTTAAATTATTAATTATTGATCGATAATTGGGAACACATGTTCAGTTTGCTTCTGTTTTATGATAAATGATTGAGTGATGATTGAAAAAAAAATTCAATAGAACATGCTAAATAAATGACAACTCCAACTTTCATACCTTGCGAGACCTCCAAAACACATTTTAAATATATAAAAAAAACACAGTGACAACAAAACGACAGAAATAAAATGAGAAAAAAATAAGCGTAAAATAAAAAAAATGCAATCATTAAGCGGTATCATTTGCTGATGTAGTCGTAGTATTTGATTGTGATTCATCGATTGCCAGTACGACAGTTTCATAGCAAATTAAATACTGTGTCAAAGTTTGAACCATTGACAACCTTTGTCTTCTCAAAATATTCACAGTCTTGTAGATTAAATCTTCATCTCCCCAAAATTCAAAAATCTTTGCATGAAAATCATCATCATCATCATTTGGTTTTTTCTTCAATAGCAATTGCCTATCAAACTGCCCAAATGGAGAAAGACTTGAATTGCTTTCTACTTTAGGTGTGTGTATTGAAGATGAAGATGAACTTGAGCGATACATTTGTAATAAAACGTCAATGGTAATAAAAGTTCCCGTTCTTCCACAGCCCGCGGAGCAGTGAACAACTATAGGCGCTTTGACATCATTTACATATGACTCTTTTAAATCGATCAATCTAAGGATAGATTTTGCTGTTGGTGGTACGCCGAAATCAGGCCACTCCTTAAACTCCAATTGCTTTACAAGCTTCTTTTTGGTAACATTTGTTTCAGATGATGTCTTTTGCACCTGAATGGATCTAATAACTATATTAGATTCCCTGTCCAACGTCTCGGTCAAAAATTTGACTTCCATGCCACTTTCATAGACAAAATTTTCCCAATACTTGTCCGACTTCTTTGATCCAACGTCATCTGTATTTGTCAAACAGAGAATTATTTCAACATTATTGTACCAAACTGCTCTCCAAAAATCTTCAAAAGTAGAAGGTAGTGGTGCCTGAGTTGCAATATACTTGTTAGCTGAGACTCCTGGAACAGAAACGTAATTGGCGTTAAAATAATCATTCTCTTCCGAATGATCTTTGATGTGAAAAAGTTCATCAGTTGGATTGGTCACTAGTGGGGAATGCACAATCTTCACCCTCGAATGCTCATAAGGCCAAATATTGGAGTACCTATTCTTGTCACCATATTCTATTCCTCTGGGTAGAGTATAGTTTATCTGGTCACAATCGGGGCAAGGAGCACTAGGAGAACAAGCATCCTCACCACAACAATCTGACAAGTCACACTTCGATGATGAACAGCCTTTAGTAGTTGTTGCCCTGGCGACATTTTCAAGTCTCAAAGTTTCTATGTCTTCAATCTTTGAAAATCTTTTCCGAATGGTATTCAAGGCCTCTTCTTGTTTGAAAAAAAACTGTAACCATTTCGGAACATCATCAACACTTAATTTGCAATTATTAGGCAAGAGGGAGACTTCATGTTCCAGATTAAAGCCAATATTATTGACAGTTGGAATGCCTCGTGTTTTTTTGATCGATGAGGCAAAGCTTGTTGAAAATTCATCAGCAGAAGGTAATGAAAATCCTGAAAATGAGACAAGTTGGAAATTAGATGTGGCTGGGGAGCTCGACACAGAGTTAAATCTATTTGATAATGGAGAACTTGATTTGGATGATTCAGTAAATGCAGGAGATAAAGGACATAAGAGCGGAACTTCTGCTAAATCTAATATTGGAGATAAATTGTGAACTGTTGATATGCCATTTTCCAAGATACTAACCGAAGATGGTAATTCCAAAGAATCAACAAAGTCCAAGACTTTCAAACATGTTTGATATAAATGAAATGAACAGTTTGAACCCGACGAAGCATCATCATATAAAAGAAAATCTAATCTTTTGTTAGTCTCGAGTTTGAAATTTATGTAATCTTGTTGATTTTTTTGCATAGAACCCACAATGTTCTTGAATGCAAAAGATTTTCTCTTGAGTAAAGTAGTAGGAACGCAAATATTTAAAGAATTCAGTAATCTTGCTTTGAGATATGAAGTATATGGCCTCACATCAATGACAATTGTATTAATATCGGTGAGGAACTTTATATCCAATTCTGTCACTGCTCTTCGGCTAATAGATGGCGGTAAAGTATGATTACTACTTAATCCTCTTTTAATGTTGAAAAAAGTAGACGAGTCCATTTTTGGTGACCCAGAAAGTGAGTCGCCCATCTTGGGGGACTCTATGTGACCTTGTTTGCGGGAGTTCTCGACACTGTTTTGAAAAGATGTAGATTCAGTGACTATAAATGAAGGTACCAACTTCGATGAGTTTTTACGTGACAAGCTCTGTTGTTGTTGTTGTTGTTGTTGTTGTTGTTGTTGTTGTTGTTGTTGTTGCTGTTCTTGCTCTTGGGCAGTAACTCGATGGGAAACTGGTGATACTTCAAGCATATGGGATGGTGTTACCGCCTCCCGTGGCGATGAATCGGACGATTGTGATATAACTTTGGCGAACATTCCGCTTCTTCCATAAATTTGTTCTTTGGAGCAGCTTTCTTTCAGCCTCAGAAACTGAGAAGGTGAAGAGATGGATGTTTATAGTTTATTGCTTGAAACAAAACTAAAATGATGATAATAAGTTAATAACATATAAAATAAATGAAGTGGCGAGTTGTTCAAGATTAGGAATGACTGACCCCATTCAAATTAGCCAAAAAGGATATGTATTTAGGATATAACATCAAAAGAAGAGAGAAGGAGGAAAAAAAAACAAACAGAAAAAAAAGAAAGAAGGAAGGAGAAGTATGACATCATTGTATTTATTATTTCTTAATTCGGCGCTGTATGGTATTTGGGGCTCTAAAAATAAAAGTACAGGCCTCGTTCTAGATCAGATCACATGACCACCACAACTCTGTTGACTACCTCATTTCACTGCATCTGTTCTCTTTAAAAATAACAATCAAACTAGAAAACAGTCTGGGATTTGTTTTAAGATCTTGAAAAAGAGCAACCAAACCATACCTAACAAACAAAAACAAGTGTAACACGTCATATCACATTAAGACTAAAAAAAGCCTCTATTCAGCCCTGACAATAGCTTATTGTCTGAACATATACATCAGCATCGAAATGAATATAAATGGAAGGATTTCAGGTAAAACTAACTATCAAGTGTTGAAATGTCAACTAACATTATTAGTCTTTTCCTAAGAGATTGTCAGTGAATGTTTGAGATTCTATCCTCTCGAATTTTAAAGATTAGTTGTTCCAAGATGCACTAGAACAGTTGCATTTTTTTTAATTCCTATTTATGTAACCATTTAGGAAAGACTGCATTTGAGTAGCCAGCACCTAGCCAATTTTATTTTTAAAACAGGGTGAAGGAAAACCTTTACTTAAAAAAAGGAGATCATGTAACTAAGTCAATTCATCCTTTTGATTCTTAGTAATCCTGACACCAGCTCTGAAACATTCTGTTAAAGCTGGATAGGATCTTTTTGTAAAAGGTATTTCTATGATGTATTGGAATTTGATACTTTCGATCTGTATGATAAGATCAAGGATAGTGTGACTTTATTTGGTATGTATGCAATTGTGTATTAGCTCTTTAAGATGTAGGATTTAGAGCTAGCATATAAGTTGAGTAATGTAAAACTTAGTAATCAGTTTGGAAAGATCCTTATCAGAACTCGGCTAATTGAAACAGTGATAAAATTTTTGTCTATATTGGGCGCTATAATCCAAGTTTTTGTGTAGTTATTGAGCCGAGTTTGTATATTAAGCTGCACGATTGATTGTTTTACTTTTTGTGAGCTATTTTTGGAAGTTCCTACCCCAGCCTTTCCATATGGTTTTTCTTAATTTGGAAATTGACAGTGTGTTAGTAAAAATTCACTGATATTTCAGACACAACCTTTTTCTGTATCAGAGATCTTTAACACCTTTTATTGGAATACATCGATCTAAACCCTTAACTTTATATATCGCCCAGAACTTCTCTCAGATCCCCAGAAGATAAGAGGTTCAATCTTATTACATCAAGTATTATTGTATCGTTCGAAGAACTTGAATTATTAAATACAAATATTCAGTATGATCTCAAATCGGATGGTATATAGCCCCTGATTGCAGCTTTTTCACAGATTGGGCATTTCAAATCTTCTCACGCAATTTCTTCCTCAGTTTCTTCGCAATGGAAAAACTCACACACACGCATTAACAAGAGCTAGTGAAGTGCCGCAGAGGGCTCACCTTGAGAAACAGAGAGTAACCGGACCTATATGTGGATTTTGGTTTTAGATTTGAATAAATTCCTGGTTGAAAACCTACCATCCTCAGCAAGTCAAAGCTTTCCTTTTCTTTACCCAGTATATAGGGAAAGGAAGCGGGCTTTTCCAATGTTATAGCCCCTCCGGATAATTTTTTTTCTTTGGAGAGAGGAGGGGGAGGGCATGATATGGATTTTCTTCGCCAGGAGTGGCTTCCTGATTTTTGGGATGAGTTGCATTCTTCTATAGTAAAAATTTACAGCTTCAAAGAAACAAGCCATGAAACAGTTTGGTTATATTGATATTGACTTGATTGACTTCTGTGATTTAAAAAACACAGGAACCTGTCCAGTGAAGAAATTCAGTCTGCTTGATTGCCATAGCTTGGCAATAATGGTAAAGATGATTCAACACAATTTAAAAACTATAGAGGAATCTCAATAATATGGTTGTGGAGTTTATTTGGTACAGTTGATAAATATTTGCTATTTAAGTTAATTACTTCTGGAGCTTTGGTTACAAAAAAATTCAACTTTTTTTTGAAGAAACTAAAAAATCCTTTCAAAACCAATTTCATATTTAATCTTTCAAAGACTTGTTCAAAGACTTGTTCGAATTTACAGATAGACCAGTTTTTACAAATACTAAATTCCTTAGAACCTAACACCTTTAAATAATAAAAATATACAATATGAAATAAAATATGCTAAAGTCATTAAACTTGACTGGACCTGGTATCCTCAATGTGCTCCTCCTCAGGCTTAATGCTTGGAGTGAAGTCTTTAGATAACTCATCTGGTGATTCTCCAAAGACTTCTGCAACCTCTTCCAAACTTCTACCAGATGTTTCGACAAAAGTGAAAAAAATGACGATTGCTTCCGCAAAAATAAGACAACAATAAACAATATAGAATTTCCATTTAATGCTATCCAAAGCAATTGGGTTGACATAACCATTGAAAACAAGCCATAATTGTTGAACAAGAATAAATATGTTAAGACCCTTACTTCTCAATGTGAATGGTAATATTTCGGTGACATATAAATATGGAAGACCATTCAAACCCATATTATAAGAAAAGTAGTACAAGAATATCATAGCCAAGACACCTTGTCCCAATTGCTTGTCTTCAAAGTTTCTCTGGAAATTGATTGCCGATAAAACAGTCCAAATAACGTAGAACAAATCCATCATTACCGCTGAAGTAAGGAACATTGCTCTTCTGGTAAATAAGTTGACAAAAGTAGCAATAATGAATGAGACACCAAAGTTATAAATTTGTAAACCACCATTGACAATTAATTTTTGGGATTGAGATGTGATACCAATAGAATCCAAAACCTTGTTCAAGTAATAAGAAACTGGACCGTTACCAGATAATTGCATCATAAAACCAAGGAAGCAAACAATGAAAAGTCTTCTTCTGTTCCCAGGAGTCTTTAAAAAATCTTTGTAGGATGTTTGAGCAGCAATTCTTTCCAATTCAATAGCACTTTGAATCTCTGACAATTCGAAATCAACCAAAGGACCAGCAACTACTTCATCACCATCACCATGGTATTTGATTAAGATATCTCTTGCTTCATCAAATCTTCCCTTGTCGACCAACCATCTTGGTGATTCAGGAATCAAAAAAATTAAAGCAGTTTGAAGAAGAGGAATTGCACCTTGTACTATTGATGGGATTCTCCATGACCATTCGTTTGAAACATTTTTTGTACCAAATGAAACCCAAGCAGAAATAATAGATCCTAAGTACCAACAACAATTGTAGAACGTTGTGACAACTGTACGATGTGATGGGTAAGCCAATTCAGATATTAAAGCAGGTGATGCAACGATAGCAATACCATTTCCAACACCAATTACAATTCTACCAACCAAGAACATTGCATAATCTTGAGCAGCTGATTGAATAATAACACCTACAATCATAATAAGATTACCAATAACAACGGCACGAATTCTACCCAATTTATCCGAGATAATAGAGGCAACAAGAAATGATACCAAGACACCATAAGTGACACCATTTGATAAGGAACCCAAAATAGCACCTTGTGGATCACCCATATAACTACTCCAATCAGGAAATGTCTGAAAAGAATTCAACAAGGAACTATCATAACCCGTATTTGTAGATGATAACGCAATGAGAAATGCAATCATATGCAATCTGTACATGAATTTTTTTTTCAAGAAGGAAAATTTTCCATAATCTGGTAAATATTCTTTCATTCTGTCATCTCCTGACATTTCCTCTGGTTTCTGGAACATACCACTTTGGCGATGTTTCTCCCCTGTGTTTTGAAGAGACACATCATCTATTGTAGCTGAGCTGGACATTGTAAAATCCTTTTCTTATATTTGTTTATGTGTGAATGATTCTTTTTTTTTTGTTTATCTATAGGGATGGAAATTTTAACTTTAATTTTATCAAGGGAATCCTTGTTGTTTTTATAATGATCCCTTCTGGCTTGCAGACCAGATTACTTGTTCAAAATTGGGTGACACCATTTACGTAAAAAAAATAAGCAATGATCAAAAAGTCTGCAATATTGTGGGGAATGATAATTATCTTCAGCCACCATGACAGTATTCTGTACCATACTTTAGCTAATCAAAATTTCTGGACAAGCAATTCATTTTGTTCCGGCCGGCGTCATGCTGGTCTTGCCAGACCTTGGCAAAATAATATTATGGAGGAGTTCTATATGCACTGTCGTGTCACGCATTCCGTCCTACATTAATAAATTTTTTTTCTCCTTCTTTTTTTTCGAAAAAGACGAGAAAAATGATGGGGCCCCACTTCATGCCCCGTCACTAAATTTTTAAAATAAACAATACAAACGAACACGATCGTCATCATTATCACATTTGATAGACCTCCCAGATGAACAAACAGCAAGCCGGAGCCTAAGATCACCTAAAACAATCCATTTTATGCTTATCTATATCTTGGCTCATACAATTTCTTATTCATAGTTGCGGAAGAACTGATCTTGGTATTTTGTAGAGTGTATTGACCTGACCACTCCAGAATCGCAAATTTTTTCCTCGAGACTTTCTATGTAAATTCAGGGATCACTATTTAATTGAGCCCTTTTTTGTTTGCTCTATTGTGATTATTGTTATTATTTTTAATTTTTTTCAATTTTTTTATTTACGTCTTTACGATAATAATATAGTTCCCCATTAATTGAACAAGCGACATTGGATACTAAGTAATTGTAGAGATTCATAAAATCAGGTTTAGATTATTGGCTGAATTGAATGAGATCTCTTTTGTTAGCCTGTAATCTTGAGTTCAATATCTTTGGCTGTTGAGTTGTCCAGTCTTGAGATTTTAGTAAAAACCGAGCAAAAACAATAATCTTACCGACTGAGATCCGACAATTTTATCCATATTCTATTGTTCTTGTTCCCGAAGCCGTCATCACAATTTTTTTTTTTGAGTGACATTGTTGCTGATGTCACGAAGATAGATAGTTAGTTTGACAGTCGTCAATCGACATAAGTCGTCGTGGGTATGCAAACTATGTATTATTCAAATTATGTATTACAAGAGATTTTGTTGCTTGACAAAAGTTGATTCTTAGGTTGGAGAGTTCTTCATTTTTTCATCTTCAGTAAAAATCAATGAAACAAGTTAAAAGATACTCCGTAGTAGAACTGTCTGTTATTACTCTGCGACATCACCCTCTCACGGATAAAATTTCAGGAAATTTTCCACTCTGGGGAAGCTGCTGACCCCGAGCCTGCCCCTCTTGCTAAAAAAAAAGAAATTTCACTATCTGATGTTTCCCCAGAATTTAAAAGCCCGCACCAACATACCGCGACAGCAGCATGTTGTTGTTAAAAGATATCAATTAATTGCGGGGATCGATTTGCATATCGGAGGGAAATCTGAAAACCCAGTCATTGAAAACAGACTTCACAAAACATCCCACTCTCTACTTAAATATAATCACGATACAACTGACTGAGTAAGGCTTGCTGGGTATGCACTGACGACAAAACTAAAAAATATAAGCATCTCGTCTTCCGATGTAAACTATGTTTGTCTTGGCTCATAATTTATCTTGTTTCTATTCAGAGCAGATTAATTAATTAATTACGAGAATCTCCATTTCTCCGTAATTTCACATTGTGTAACAATTACCCTTTCTGGTCTATTTTTCTTAGAAAAGGCATTTGCGTGAATTTTTTTTGAGTCGCCATCGAAATGGAGAAATGAAGCAAGAGACGTTTCTAGAGACCACCAATAAAGAATTTTTACATGCATGGAGAAGTTGCCCTTACTGAATAGTTAAATTAGAGATAACATTGACCACTGTTTGAGTGACACTGGTAATTTGATTTAATCCTTAGGTACTAAAGAGTCTTTTTGCCTTTGAATTCTCATCGGATTTGCAACTATTGCCAAATAGGTTTCCCTGTGAAGGTGGGACCTACGGGAATTATTGTCCCGTACAGATAATAAACGGAAATACTTTTGGTGATGAACAGGATAAATCTGAATCAAGTTTCCCCGCGATTGTGATCTTAAATGTATGATGACTGATTGACTATACATGAATCACCTTTCAATAATTGTGGTCCGACATCCATCGATGGATATTATTCCTTCTGAGATTTATAATTTTCCTGATGAAAAATGAATATTCATAATCAAGTCAGGGGAAAGTTATAGAAAGTATCTCATCAGATACTAACTAATTCTTTAGAATCAGTTACTATAAGAGATCGATCTACCACATAATGGCAAAAAGCCCCAATTGTCTTGTTATGGAATGAAAATTTTTTTTGTATTTTTCATCTGCTTAAAGAAAAGAAAGCAAAAAATAAAAAAAAAAAAAAATTTTATAGAATAAAGAAGGATATCTTAAATCAAAGAGTATATTCTACAGAGTAACAAAAGATGGCCAAGAGCAAGAATAGTTCACCATTGAAGACCAAAGAGCTGAAGAGTAATAACTCGACACCTAAAAAGACTGAAAAATTGCACAGTAAACGTGCTAGAGTTGACGAAGATGCTGAGTTAAATACAGTCGATGAACTAGATGATGAGCACGATGAAGTACCTAGACTTCTGGATCATTCTAGTGGAGATGAGGAAGCCCAACAGCAAAGTAACAACGAAGATGATGTGAATGAACACGAGGACATGGATGGCAACATTTCTAGACCAAAGACTGCGGATGATGAAGAAGGAGAACAACTAAACGTAGAGTCATTTGATGAGTTGAAATTATCAGCACCAACAATGAAGAGCATAAAAGAAATGGGATTCACCACGATGACCGCAGTCCAGGCAAGAACAATCCCACCATTATTGGCAGGAAAGGATGTGTTGGGTGCTGCCAAGACAGGGTCTGGGAAAACACTCGCGTTTTTGATACCCGCTATTGAAATGTTGTATTCGTTGAAGTTCAAGCCAAGAAATGGTGCTGGTGCGATAGTGATCACACCAACAAGAGAATTGGCATTACAAATTTTTGGCGTTGCTAGAGAGTTGATGGCAAACCATTCCCAGACGTTTGGTATTGTCATTGGTGGGGCCAATAGAAGAGCAGAGGCTGAAAAGTTGGCCAAAGGTGTCAACTTGATTGTTGCTACACCAGGTAGATTGTTGGATCATTTACAAAACACAAAGGGATTTGTTTTCAAGAACTTGAAGGCTTTGATCATAGATGAAGCTGATAGAATTTTGGAAATTGGTTTCGAAGAAGAGATGAAACAGATTATCAAGATATTACCAAATGAGAATAGACAAACAATGTTGTTCTCTGCTACACAGACGACCAAAGTTGAAGATTTAGCAAGAATATCATTGAGACTGGGACCTTTATACATCAATGTTGATTCTGAAAAGGAGACATCTACCGCTGATGGTTTAGAACAAGGATATGTCGTTTGCGATTCTGACAAGAGATTTTTGTTGTTATTTTCATTTTTGAAAAGAAATCAAAAGAAGAAGATCATTGTATTTTTATCTTCATGTAACTGTGTCAAATATTACAGTGAATTGTTGAATTATATTGATTTACCAGTATTGGATTTACATGGTAAACAAAAGCAACAAAAGAGAACCAACACCTTTTTTGAGTTCTGCAATGCCAAGACTGGTATATTGATCTGTACCGATGTTGCTGCTAGAGGCTTGGATATCCCAGCTGTCGATTGGATTATACAATTTGATCCACCTGATGATCCAAGAGACTACATACACAGAGTAGGAAGAACAGCTAGAGGCTCGGAAGGTAAAGGTAAGTCACTTATGTTCTTGACACCTTCTGAGTTGGGATTCTTGAGATATTTGAAGCAAGCCAAAGTTCCGTTGAACGAGTACGAATTCCCAACTTCGAAGATTGCCAATGTTCAATCTCAATTGGAGAAATTGGTGAAGTCAAACTACTGGTTACACCAGAGTGCTAAGGATGGATACAGAGCTTATTTGCAAGCTTATTCTTCCCATCATTTGAAAACTGTGTATCAGATTGACAAGTTGGACTTGGTAAAAGTGGCCAGATCATTTGGCTTTAACATTCCTCCAAAAGTCAATATAACGATTGGTGCTAGCGGTAAATCGATTGAGAAGAAGCATAAGAAACAGAGAAGAGAATAAATAATGAATTCTAATCTGTTGTGTAGTGGAGAAGATAGAATGAAAATAATAGTTTAATAATCTAATCTAATCTAATCTAATCTCTATTGGGAGGTATATCTTCTTTTGGCGGTATAGTAGTCGTGTAGGGGCTGTCTATTTTCGTTTCATTTTTGTTGTGAAAGAAAGAGAGAAGAGAGAAATTTTTTCTTTTTGGTTGTTTCTCATCTCTAGGAGTTTGAAAGAACGGAGTCATTTTATTTTTTAGATTTAGAAATAGATACGTACTTCCAAAGAGAGTTAGTTAGTCAATTCATTTTACAACAAATTTCATACAACATTCAGAGTAGAAGGACACTAGAATTCATAAATTGGTAGGGGTTTTTGCACTATCCAACCACTAACTCACTAGACAATCTAAAAAGAAAACATCATTTATATACTCTGATCCGATGTCTCTGGACGGCCACCAACATCTTGATGATTCGTTATCTGAATTATCATTAAACGGTCCCAAGATTCAATCACAGAAGAAGACCCCTACCCAAATTGGCAACAATAATGCTTCCCATCATAACAACAGCAAGAATCATCATCATCCTAGACCTTTGAGAGAGCCATTTTACAAGAAGCTTTCCACACCATTAAATACCAGACCTGCATCTCCATACACTTTAAACCCACCAATTGATTCTGACGGGTTGTCTTGGCCTTCTAAAGGGGCTAGGGATCGGTTGGTCAGCACACCAGATGAAGAAAATGCCAGAGAGATGAGGATTGCTGATGCGGTAAAGACCATATTGACAGAATTGGGTGAAGATACAGACAGAGAAGGTTTGTTGGAGACACCAGAGAGATATGCTCGAGCAATGTTGTTCTTCACCAAGGGTTATCAGGACAATATCAAGGATGTGATCAAGAGAGCGGTATTTGAAGAAGACCATGATGAGATGGTTATTGTGAAGGATATTGAAATTTTCTCGTTATGTGAACATCATTTGGTTCCATTCTTTGGTAAAGTGCATATTGCATATATCCCGAACAAGAAGGTATTAGGATTATCCAAGTTGGCTAGACTTGCAGAGATGTATGCAAGAAGATTCCAAGTGCAGGAAAGATTGACAAAACAGATTGCTATGGCATTGAGCGAGATCTTGCAACCTAGAGGTGTTGCAGTAGTGATCGAGGCTACTCATATGTGCATGGTAAGTAGAGGTATCCAAAAGACTGGTTCGTCCACTACAACAAGCTGCATGTTGGGATGTTTCAGATCACAACAAAAGACAAGAGAAGAGTTTTTAACGCTTTTGGGAAGAAAATGATTCCGAACTTTAATTCATGATCCCCCAACACCACTTCTCTCTTACTTCTCTCTTTTCCAAGAGAGAAGTTTCAATACCTTTTCTGTCCACTTTGTCTTTCTCTCGTTCAATAATCATATAAATAAAAATTGTGAAAGGAAAAATTTCAACACATTTTTCATCATCATCAATCATCAAATCAATAGTTTGCTTTTTTTTTTTCTTGTGCGTTTTTCCGTTTTTGGGGTTTGGCCTAAAGTGTTTTTTGTTGTATTTTGTTTTGTTCACTGAATGTCCTTGTCATTATATGTATTGGAACATTTTCATCATTCATAGAACTATTGTATGTAATGACTCTTTGGAAAGCTGTTCAATTTGCTTTTATGTTTTGTTTTGTTTTGTTTTGCTTCTGGGATTCAACTTCATCTTTTTCAGTTAGTTAAATAAAGATTTTTTCATGTCAATGGATCTTTTATCAAGAAATTTGATTAATCCAGTACTTTACTTCTGCTGTTAAAAATCTGTATGTAACAAATTTACCAGATATACTACTATAGCAAACACAAAAGTTAAAATAATAGGATAAAAACCATATGATGAAGCAATAATAAATCTTTAATTAAACCCTATTCAATAAAACACTCTACCTATACCGCTACACTGTCTGCAAACTTCTTCATCAAGAAAAAATGAAACCAACCCTCTACCACGACATTTAGGACACAATGACCCTCCAATAGAGGGATCACCTGGTCTGACAATCTTTGGAGGTAAAACACCACCACCGCCAGGAGGATACATCATTGGAGGTCCACCGCCTTGCATCATTGGACCACCAGGAGCCATCATAGGGATCATAGTGGTACCGGGCCTCAATGGTATGATTTGTGGTGGTGGTGCTCCATAGTGCAGCTGCGTTTGTGGTTTTGGTTTTGGTTTTGGTTTCAAGATCACAGCCAATTGTGATTCTGTAACACCAAAGTATTTAGTTGGTGCATATTTCTTCCAACAGTCTTTACACTGTTTGCCATTTCTCACTTTGTAACCTGTATTTTTACATTTTTTGCAATAATGGTTCTTAGGGTACCTCCAGGGTAGATTTAAGTTTGCTGTATATAAATCATCGGGCTTTGTAGATGAGGAACCACTAGGCCGACTATGATGCGCTGTCAGAAGATTCGATGAGGATGCTGGTCTTGTATGTTGAGGAGGAGGTCCTGGTGGACGTTGATGGGATGACAGCAGTGATGACGATGAAGATGATGCTGATGCTGTGTAAGCTGGAGCATCTGGTTGCAGCATGATCTCATCATAGCTAGGAGGGTTCTCAGGCATCTCTGGTTTCCCCATTTTTGGTAATGATATGTGATATGTTATAGTATTGATGATGTTATAAGTTGTTAAATGTTAATTAACAGAATCAGCAGTTGAATGATTGTTATCTGCGCCTCTGCTCTGCGGGTAGTGTGAAATCTTACAAATATACATATACGTACAGTACGAGGGGCTGTCTGATTCCAACCAGGAAAAGAAACAAAACCAGTAAGTAAATAACCACAAAAGATTGACACAAACATCAACAACAACAGAGAATACACAAGATACAGCAACAATGCTTTGGTTGTCAGAGTCTCAGAGTATGTAAAGGACCATACTATCACCCACCAATATTAATTATTCTACTAACATCTCGTATTTGTTCTGAAGAGTTCGGAGTTGGTTTCACATTTGCTGGTAAGTTCAGTTTTGTGTTCTTCTTTTCAATTATCAATTGCAAGACTCTAACATGTCTATTCAGGAAGTCTTTGTTTTGTCATAGGGGTCTTAACCTTGTTTGACTCGGCCTTACTAGGCTTAGGTAATGTAAGTTTCTTGTCACTCAGTCAGTGATCATTTAAAAATCTCACAATTTATTTCACTAACTAACCACTTGATTTTTATTTTTTGAAGATATTATTCATTGTTGGAATAACGTTGATCATCGGACCTCAAAAGACTGTTGTGTTTTTTACAAGACCACAAAAGATTAGAGGAAGTATATTTTTCGCATTGGGAGTGTTTTTGATATTGATCAAGAGATCCTTTATAGGGTTCATGATTGAAAGTGTCGGCATCCTAGCGTTATTCGGAGACTTCTTCGCTGTGATAATACAATTCTTAAGATCATTGCCATATATCGGGCCTTTATTGTCACATCCTTATATCGCACCAGTAAGTGAAATATATATATATATTTATAGATGTTCAAAGATTCCATCAGCAATTACTAACTAACACAATGATTACAGACTATTGATAGACTTGCTGGTGTAAGAGTATTACCAGTATAGATATACATTTAGTATATCCTGGGATCGTGCCATGCTCCTTTTTTTTAAGGATGGTTTTCTAATAACACCAAACGGATTTGAAATTGGTATGTCTAATGATTTTTGCGGTTCCAAACTAATGTATAACAATCATCTAGTTTTTTCCCCGAAGGATCCAAGTAGTCAAATGGCTATATATATAGATTTAAGCTTACTCTTCAATTTTTACATATGTTTTCTATATGTACATATATATGTCTTTGACACGTAAACAATTCATCTCATCCATTATATACCCTCTTTGTAGTGCAGTTTAGATGATCTTGATGCTCTTCTCTTCTACAACCTGCAGGAGAAAAAAACAAAAATTTTTTTTTTTTTTTTTTTTTTTTCAAATTAATCTTTCACACAGGATTGATTGAGTACTACTGATAGAGAAGATACAAATAATCATTTGACAATGCCGCCAGCTAAAAATATCAACAAAAAATTCACAGGAAAACCAAGAGGTGACACAAGTGAACAACTGAGTGCAACAGGAAAGGCTAAGCTCACGAAAAAGTTGCGTGATCTTGAGAGAACTTTAAGAAGGGAGAATCTTCCCTCCAATATAAGAGTAGAGAAGGAAAGGGCAATAAAAGCAATCCAAGTAGAATTGGATGAGAAGGATTCTGAACTCAAAGCTAAACTGATTGCCAAGAAGTATCACATGGTGAGGTTTTTTGAAAGGAAGAAGGCCATCAGAAAATATAAACAGGCAAAGAAAACTGTGACAGATTTGGAGAACAATGAGAATGCCGACAAGAAGGACTTGAAGAAGGCTAAAAAAGTGCTTAGACATTGTGAGGTGGATTTGGCCTACGTGGTGAATTTCCCCAAGACGGAGAAGTACGTTTCACTTTACCCTAACGCAACGGATGTCAAACCGAATGATCCAAATGTCAAGAAAGGTATGTTGGAGACGGAGAAAAAGAGACAGCTTTACAAGAAAAAGTTTGAGAAAATGTTAGACGATAACACTTTACCTGCAAAGATAGAAGACGTGTTACAGGGAAAGAAAATGGAGCACTCCACTTATAAGGGAGACGAAAACGTTACCAAAAAGGCTATTGACGCTCCAGAGGAGAAGAAGAAAGATGAGAAAGATGAGTTTTTCGAATAAAAAGAACAACATGAGTAAAATGAGCATTATCATGTATATTATTATATAAACAGAACAAACTATTCTTTTTTTTTGGTTTTGCTATCTTTGAGAATCCTCATTTTGCAACAGCTAAACATCTATTTCTGAAACATAATCAACTGCTTATAATGGATATCCATACCGTCGTTGACACAAATTACATTCAACTCATGACCTCGCAACTCCTCCGGAACATTGATGCTAGCACTAATTTTGGATCCACCATGGGACAACCGTGGTGAGGCTCTCTTGAGTAAATATAACTCATCCAATTTCTCATCACACACAATAATGAACCATGTCTCTCTTTGCGCTTTTGGATATTTAGGTGCATAGACTTTGAAATCCTTGTTCAACGGTTTGTTACGATGGATCATTTCCACATTCAATGTTTCTGGGCCACTTTTCTGATCAATGTTGACAGTAGTGGATGGTATATGCTGAGCTATTCTTAAAAACTCTTTTTTCTCCTTTCTATTTACACCAATCTCCTCAGCCAGTTTCTCCAACTGCTTACCATTCATATTACCCAACTTGTCAAGAGTTAACAGAGGCAACTTCTCGGATTCAACAGTAGTGCCATCCAAACTGTAACCTTCTACGGGATTTGGTATTAAACCAGGAAGTGCCGTAATAGGGTCATGATCGAACCAAATTCCCTGCTTGATGCTAACCATCAACTTCACAAGCATCAACAAGGTGGACAAATAACCCAACTCAGCAGCGGCATCGATATACGCTTGTAATATACGTAAACTCTGGTCTAGGACGGCAATTGTGTCCTGGGAATAATCGGCAATTGGCAACTCCACTCTACTCATGTAAGCCTGTAACAATAAATATGCCTTGATATGAGGATCCCAGATGAACTCACAGTTAAGGTCCTCGGCAGGATACCTCATCTGTTGCGACATTTCCAGATTAATTAACTCTTCACCATGACGAGTAGCTAACTCATCGTATTCTTTGGCTTCACATAACCATCTTAAACATTCCCTAAATGATGCTTTCCTCTTCATGTTTTTCAACAACTTACCAATCGTCTTGTGTGAAAGATAGTAGTAGGAGGAGATATCCAAAAATGGGGTGGCTATCAAATTATTTTGATTCACAGCCACACACTTTGATTCTTCAAGGTGATTGACAACATCATCAATCAAATTTGTGAGATACTTGCTGACTCCCAGGGTTGAAACATCGGTAATACCATAAAATGTCGGATTGTTATGTGCTCTACGGTACAAAAATGTCCATGTGAGGAAATCCATTGCATCCTGCCTCGTCTTAATAGTCCCTGCCGATATCTCAGCACCAATATGATCATCTAAAACTTTATGCAATGAACTCTCAACGGGGAAACCAACGTTAAGGAAATGCTTGTAAAACATCTTCTTGGACTCCTTTGTGAATACCATTCCAACACCAAAAGTATCATATTTAGGTCTACCAGCTCTACCCATCATTTGAAGAATATCTGTCAATTCCATGTCCTTGTACAGTTCAATCTTAGCATCAAAGAATTGGGTACCCTTGATGATGACCAAATGAGCAGGCAAATTGACACCCCAAGCTAAGGTACTCGTTGCCACTAGGACTTGGATTTTCCCACTTTCAAACAACTTATGCGAAATCCTTCTATCAGACTCTGGCAAACCAGCATGATGTAACCCAATACCAAATTGTAATGAAAGTTTTAAAGTGTCATCCTTGACTTTACTCATAATAGTTTCTAACTCTGAATCATCCATCTTCAAGAACCGCCGCGGATTATCCTCCATTCCACACAAATGAATGATATCCAACGCAGTCAACCTGGTTTGACGTCTCGATGCGACAAAAATAATAGTTGGCTTATCAGCAGAATACTGTTTGATAGCAGAGAATGCAGGCTTGTTCATACTCTTCATTAATGCACTGAATGCCAAATTATCAGGATACCCATCGATGTACATCTGCAATGGAACTGGACGAACAGACTGAGGGAAATTGAAAAGCCCTTCCTTAACGCCCAACCAACCAGCCATATCCATGGCATTGGCCACCGCTGTGGACATACCCAACATTCTGACTGGCTTTTTTGTTTGTGAGGAGATATAATTCATACGACTGACAATCATTTCTAAGATGGGTCCACGATCACTGGCCAAGAGATGAACCTCATCCATAATTACCAACGATACCTGCTGGACAAATTTTCTGGTTTGCCAATTACGTGAAATACCATCGAATTTTTCTGGGGTCGTGATAATGATGTCTGCTTCTCTTACGTCTTTGGCCTCGGGTAACGAATCACCCGTCAACTCTACCAACTTGTGTTTTGTGGATCTCACAATTGTTTCAGTCCAATCGTCAACTCTTTCTCTGACCAAAGCCTTCATTGGAGCAATATATACAACCTTTGAACCTGGAAATTGATTAAATGCATGCCATATCAGCAACTCGGCAACAACAGTCTTTCCGGAACCTGTAGGGGAACCCACAAACACACTAGAATTGGTATTGTACAAAGTGTGAAAAGTCATAGTTTGCATTGGATTGAAGTATTTGAATCTTGGCGAATATATACCTTCAATCTCCTTATTATGCAAAGCTGTAATAGGGAGAGGTTGTAATTTTAATAATTGAGTCTGTAAGGTCTCATTATGGGGCTTGATCAAGTGTTGAAAAGAGATAGAAAACACAGTTTCAGAACCTATCCAAGAATCAGAAATACATCTGACCACAACTTGTGGAGGCAGAGGATCACTTAACGGAATCATGAAATCCATCTCATGTGGTGCCTTCATTGACCTTCTGTTTAGAATGAATTTCTCGAAATGTAAAATAGTAGATCTATCACTTTCCTCAACCAAAATCCAAAAGAACTGGGCATTTCCGTGATATTTCTCATCCCAGACAAAGTCGGGTTCTAAAGTCACATGAATTCTCATCACACTTTGTGTTATTGGGAACAGCTCTGCATCTACCATGATCGTTGGGAACCTTCCAAGTAATTTATATAAAATACCACCCATTTTGAAGTTGTGGACTAACTCACCCAATTCTTTTGGTTCCATTTCCCTCAACATATCCATACTTGGATGTTTGGCTTCAATCTGCTTATAGATCTGCTGAGGGAGATCAAATTGATGAATAGGATGAGAAAACGACCAGACTCTCTTATCAATGGATTTACAGATAGCCAACATGATCTTTGTGAAGACACCCCATCTTCTGTTTAATCCAATCAAAAATAGAGCTCGACATATTCTAGCAGAATTTTGTGCAACATAATTTGAATCTGATATTAGCGCCGCATCTTTAGTGCTCAGTTGCGAAATAAAAGCTTGAAGTAATACATTGGTCTTTGTTTGTGAAGAATCAGGCTCACTACCAATTTGACAGATAACGCCATTCTCCATCAACTTTTTGAGCTCCTCGGATTCATCTTCTCTAAATTTAATACTGTCAAATTCACTACTCATACTTATCATCGACAAAACATCGGCCTCAGAGGCCTTTGGGTTCATCATTTGGTTGAAGATCTCAACAGAATCATTAACCAAGTAAAAGTCCGATGAAATTCTACCCAAATCTTTGGCAATAAATGACAGAGACCGCTCATCGAATACAATCATTTGAAGAGTGTGGAGTCTTCTGGCTGCCTTTATAATCATGTCTCTCCTTCTTTGAAGTAATTGAGGGTCATCTGATAACTCTCTCCAATCAATTCCGTATCCAAATGGGTTTTGTTTCATCCGGACGTTCATATACGTGTAACCAAGCCACAGAACTCCCTCATCAACATTGGTAACTGTACCCAATGAGATCTCCGCATTCAAGTTATCAACTAGCTTAGCACCAAATTTGGACTCAATTGGATGTTGCTGTGTCAATAAAGAGACATAATGGTCCAATCTATCACTGGTTGTACATAAAATACCTGTACCAAAGTTTTCAGTCAAACTGCCTTTATTTTCTTTAGTGAATTGGGGCCGGCCTGCTCTACCGAAAATTTGAATCACATCACTGATTCCCAAATCAACAGACCCACCTTGTTTGGAATCGTACAATTGGGTTCCTTTGATAATGACCACTGCTGCAGGAAGATTCACTCCCCAGGCTAACGTAGCAGTACAGACTAAAACTTGAATCGCACCAGAGAGAAACATTTTTTCAGTCAAACTTCTTTCTGATCTCAACATACCAGCATGATGAACACCAAACCCACCTTGGAAGAGCTCTCTCATATCTTTGTTCTTATTCTTGCTCATTTCTCTGCTAAATCTCTCGTATGATTCATTCTCAGAACAATCAAACAATTCTGAATCGTGAAAGTCTCTGGACATTTTAATAAAAGATTGAGCAGATTTCACCGTTTCCTTTCTGGAGTGGACAAAAATCATAACTTGGTGGCCTAGTTCGACGTTTGCAATTAATTTGTTGTACGTTATCTCCTCGATATTTTCTCTTGCTTGTTTTGATCCAGATTTTCCCCTTACACCAACTATTTCCTGCTTCAAGGGCACTGGTCTGAAAGAAGAATCAAAATAAAACATACCCACTTGTCTATTAACACCTAAAAAATCAGCAACATCCATAAAGTTGGGTAATGTCGCAGACAAACCAACAATTCTAATCATTGACTGTGTACTTTCAACTTGTCTTAATGTTCTTGCAACCAAAGTTTCTATAACGGAACCACGATCTTCATGTAGCAAGTGAACCTCATCAATGATTAAAAGTTTTACTTTTTCTACCAATTCCGAATCACCAGTTGATTTCCTTGTTACCACATCCCATTTCTCTGGAGTAGTAACAATGATCTGTGTACTCATTATTTCAGTTTTTGTCAACTGCATATCACCAGTCAACTCACGCACCTGGATTCCCAACCATTGCAACTTTTTTTGGAACTTCTCTACGATTTCAGCAGCTAAGGCTTTCAATGGAGCAACATACACTATTTTGAATTCAGAGTAGTCTATATCAACTTGTACTCCGTCATCAGTTTGTGATTCAGTTACGAATTGATTGATGGTGTGCAAAACCGTTAACAATGCAACATCAGTTTTACCAGCACCCGTTGGAGCACATACCAACATGTTTTCGTTAGTGTTGTAAGCCACGTAGTAAACCAAAGATTGCATTCTGTTCAAAGTATTATAGCCTTTGAAAGTTCCCTGACATAAAAAATCCAATTCGTTCAACGGAAGTAACCTTTCATTGAATACTATCTTTTTCTTCTTGGAGTAAGGAATATCAATCTCTTCATATTTCTCATAGGTGAGTCTTTCCGAACCAGCAGGTAAGGCGAATTTTTTTCCAGTAATTGATATCATGTTACCAGAGACATCATCAGACTTGAAGACATGTGGATATTTGGACTTATTGGCCAGTTGCTCAAGAATTCTGGTCTTTCCAGCCCTCCGATTTTCACGAACTTGAACTTCTCTATCCTCTGAAGTTAATAGTTTAGGCCGATGCTGGTTATCGTTCAATCCTGAATTTGTAGACGGTACCTTCTCACTTAATGATTTGACAGATGACTTATTGCTTATGATCTTCGAGATGAGATCAAATTCTTCAAAACCGAGAATATCAAACAATGAAGACTGTAATGCATCATCGTTTTGTTCGTCCTTCAATATTCCAACAATAGTTTCGTATAGCTGTTCACTGGTAATGTCTGTATTATTGGAGCTTATTCTATCACAGTTTTCAAATAATTCGTCTAGAAACAGATTTGATGATTCTTCATCCAGATGAGATGAAACATCTTCGGTTTCATATTCGGACATAGTATTTTGGAACTCCAGTTTGGCATTCTTGAAAGGATCTAGTATGGAAGTGATCTCTATCGATGCTTCAGGCTTCAAATCCAACACTTCATCATTTATCCTGTCAGGAATCTTCATTGAGTAACCCTCCAAACCTTCCACATCCAAATTACCCAAGCACTCACTCATCACCTGCATGGCCTGTAGATAAGACTTCTTGGATGAAACATTGTAGGAAGCCATGGTGAAGGTAATTGACTTTATCTCCTGAGATGAGGATCCTGTCTAAATAAATACAAAGCTTTTCACGCTTCACTTTTTTTTTGCATAAAGCCATTTGATTTTCCAGTAACGACCAGTGAGTTTTGACTTATAAGGTAAACAAAGAGAAGGAGGGTATTCGATTTAGCAAGAATGTCAAATGATCATCATGATCTTTCAGATATAGTAGGTATATTATTCAGATGTTTGAGCCAGTTATCACAAGTTACTAACATTATATATTCAGGACTATGAATCGACAGATGTATTCGAAACATCAGATCACGAAGGATATATTGAGATTTCTGAAGTGTCAAGTAACTCGTCAAGAAGAAGTTCAATTGAAGTCAACGAGTACTCAACCGAAGATGCAAGAGAAACTTTTGAGAGACTGATGCTTTCTAGTATTAAAACTGATTTCAGTGACAAGATATCGAGGGTTAACAATTCATCATATCAAGCCTATAGAATATCGGAGACACCCAACCAAAAATTAATACGGATACGCCGAGAACTAGAAGAACTCAATATATCTAAACAACTTGGTGATTCTGATTCCATGAGCGAAGAAAGTAATGGACTCGAATCTCTTTTGAATACGGTGAATAATGTTCTATCAAGTTCATCATGCGGTGCAACACCTAGTATTCCCAAACCAAGCTCTCTCATAATAACCCCAATTGAACTGAAGACTAAAAAGGAGCCAGATTCCGAAGTCCCATCTGCTCTAGTCCTGGACTTAAACAAAAGGATTTCAGTATTAGAGGAAAAAATAGGACATTCAAATTCTACTGGGCAACATTCAACTTTTTCGATTCAGTCCATGATCAACGATTTATATAGACGCGTCAATTTAATAAATAATGAGAAATACACTATGGACGAGGTGCGATCCCTTATAGAACTGTTAACCAAATCAGCTCACGGTTTTGATACCAGAAGGAAAATAATAACAAGTGATGAAACCACAAGAATCAACCCTCCGTTAGATGACGAGAAAATTTCAATGATATACCAAAAACTTTCAACCATACCGAACTTTGAAACTGTTTTACCTGCTTTGTTGGCTAAATTAAAATCGGTTAATACTTTGAATCTCCAGCTCACCCAGAAAGTTAATGGGCTAGACTCATACGAAAATAACATCTTTACTTTAGAGAGCTCATTTCAAGAATGGCAGAATTACTTAGTGAAATATGAGGGAAGATTGGATGAAATGGAGAGGAAAGCAGATTCCAACAAGGAGGAAATCGATAATTGGATCAAGAAGTTAGAAAGTAAATTGGAAAATTTAAGATGAAGATTTACTATTTAAAACTATATGATATTCTTAGATATTGCTTACTTTGTCACGATTTGAACCACATCTTGATCATGAACTTTATGGTTCAATCCACACTTTTGAGGTGAGTGTTTGGTACTCGAACCCCATACAAGAGCATATTTAAATTGAGATTTGAAATCCTTATGAATCGTGTCACACACATTTGAAATGGTGGAGTCATGTCTTACCACCGATGGCTCTTCCAAGTCAGGAAGCAGCCCTCTTCTCTTCGTATATATTCTCATCAAGTTTAACTTATACCAAATCTCATTTACCATATCGTCAATACCCAAATCTAGTGCACAAGACATGACAACTGTATTTGGTTCTCTCAGAAGTCTATCTACCTCTTCTAAAGAGACAGCATCGATTTTGTTATAAACATAGACGCATTTGATATAAGTGATATGCTTTTCATTAATAATATCGATGAAATCTTCAATTGTCAGATTTTCGTCTCTCACAAGAATATCAGCATTGTGAATCTTGTAGTCTTTTAGAAGTGCATAACAAATCTTTTCGGATAAATGCTTTGGTGGAGCTGTTGAGTTAAATTTGATACCACCACTTTTTTTTATTTTGAATGAAATATTAGGTTTTTCTTTATTCAATCTGATACCAACGGCTTCAAGTTCTCTTTCCAATACTTGTCTTTGATCGCCATCTTTAGTAGCATCTAATACCATCATAATCAAATCAGATGTCTTTGCAGTTGCAACGACTTGTCTTCCTCTACCTTTACCATCACTAGCACCCTTTATGATACCAGGTAAATCCACCACTTGGATTTCTGCACCTTCATATTCCAATACACCTGGAACAGAAGTTAAAGTCGTGAAAGCATATTGGGCCACTTCAGATTTGGTCTTGGTAATTTTGGATAAGAAGGAAGATTTACCAACAGATGGGAACCCGATCAAGACAACTCTGGCATCTCCACTTTTAGACACCTCAAACCCTTCACCTTTTGAAGAGGACGATCCTGGTGCAGGCTCTAGAAGTTGCTGTCTATATCTTGCTAATTTACCCTTTAACAACCCAATGTGATATTCAGTTGCTTTGTTTTTCTGTGTCCTCGACAATTCAAGTTGAATCTGCTCTATTTTCTCCAGAATACCCATATTTGCTTCAATCCTTTGCTACGTCCTATGTATGTTGATAGATTATGAATTTTCAACTACAAATTTTTTTTTTTTTGCGTTTGAATATTATATCAAAAATTAATTCTACATTTAACTTATAAAATAGCAAAGAAAAAGCGAAAGCAAATAAGAAGAAGAAAAAACACAAAAGCAACTAGATCTTTAGACCGTCATGGGTCAAAGTTTCCTTGTGCAGCAAAGATGGGATCAACAATTCATAGTCTGCTGTGTCAGAGTTGATATTGGTGGTCTTTTTCTCAACATGCAACGTCACGACTAATGCGTTTGGTTCAACTGGATATTTATCAAAGGTATCATCAAGTTGTTCCCCTTTGGCATTACTTGGTGGTCCAGGTAAAACATAGTCGCCTACTTTAAATTCAGGATTGTTGAGATATTTTGTACTTTCCTTTATTGGTATCAAATCGCACCAATTTCTTTTGTTCAAAAAGTGATTGTTGTCTCTCTCGTGTCCATCAGGCTCTTTTGTAAACATCGGTACAGTGTTCTCCTCAGTTGTATTATCGAAATGATGAACTTTATTTCTCCAATGTAACAATTTAGCCATTCCATCAGGAGGTGGAGTATTACAGATGGCAGAACTGATGACATTGAAAATTAATCTTGGATCATCTTCAGGATTTTCTTTGAGTTTCTGGGTTTCTTCTTTCTTGTGGAAGGTATGGGGCTTTGTCTTCAACCTACCAACACAGCATAAATGAACATCCCCCGACAAAATGGTAATTCTCACTCCATTTTCTGCTCCAAAATTTGTAAGTCTTGAAAGCAATTTGTTTCTTTCTCTTTTATGACGAGTAGCACACCAATGATCATCCAAATCATCTAATAATTCAATACCTCCATCAAATTCATTGACCAATCCTTTCAGTATAATTCCCTTTCTTGCCATCAGTTTAATTGGACCAAGTAAATTAGAACTTAATAAATGCTCTACCCAAACTAATCTGGGATATGCAATAGGAACACCCAACAGAATCAACATATGTTTGATCTGACCATTGCTAGCATCAACTTCCTTTTGTGCTCTATTGAAAATCAGTTCATACGATGCATCGGATAAAACTTGGGTTTGTTTTCTTTCAGTTCTGCAATCGAAACCAAGAAAACCAATCTCTTTGCCCAATCTAGCATAAATCGAATGCGATTTTTGCTTAATAAATGGACCTGTTTTAGCACCCAAGATCCACGATCTTTCATCTGTGAAAACCTTCTCCTTCATCGAAGTATGGTGTTGAAATAGCATGTAGTACTTAAATGCTGAATTTCCCACCCCAGTAAAAACTTGCTGGTTCATTGTACGATCACTATAGGACCCAAATCCATCAATTATATCATGATCATCATAGATATTTATGGAAGGAACTTGCTGCATGACAAGCGGAAAGACTGACTGCAATGTCTTACCATTTGTACCAACCCAAAAACCTTTTCCAAACCAATTGAGATACAGATTCATGTAGTATTTTTCAAATGAGTGTACCATTTTATCAGTCAATGGATCACTAGAATGAAGATGTTTATGTTTCAACCATTTTTCAAACTCTTTAGATGACGTTTTAATTCCATCTGCATAAAGTTGATCACCACCACCGAGCATAACATGATATGAATGCTCATCGTGCTTTTTAGCAACATCATACCACATTGAACCTTTAAAAGTTTCAGTGTCAGTTGCCAAGGAGAAACCATTACATGAAAATGAAATAATATTCATCGATTGCTCAATACCTGGTAAGAAAAACTGATAGTTAGGACTTTCATGACCATTTATCAGATACTTCACCTTCTGTTCGTAGGAATCCAAGGACAAGTTGATCTCGAACCTAAAAAAGGTATAACCTTGCTCTTCATGAATTTTAGTAACTGGGAAAGTTCCAGATTTCAACAGTGATTTTAAGTCATATTCTTGTGAGCTTTTGGAGGGGCCAATATAGTAGCTCATCACAGGATCCGAGCTGTAGTCACTGTTTTCATCACAAGTGACAACCAAAGCAGTTGCTCTGTAGTTGTTAGAACCATCTTCCAATGTGGCTAGCAATCTTAAGATAGGACCGCATCTTATATCTAGCATTGGAGAGCCAATAGGTTCATCTATTGGACATTTGTCGGGACACTTCTCAGCTGCAGCTTTAACCAAGCTTCCATATGTTTTCAACGGCAATGGTTCGAACCAAGTTTCAACAACATTTGAATCCGACATGGTGTTGTCTCGTAGTATCAATTAAGGTGGTAATCAATAAAGGTCTCTCCCTGTCCACCTCTATAAAAATTAGAAAAAAAGGATAGCAAACAGTCTATCTAACTAAGTAAGACCACATGAAATTTGGGATGCAACGAATATGAATTTTTCCAAAGGTAAGGCTTCTTCTCGAGCCGAGAGTGTACAGCCCCTATCTTTTTGTTTACCTTTTGCCTTTCAATCCTTGCTGTACTTTCTTTGCTTATTATAAAAGAAAGGAAAGAAACTACCTACCCACATACAAAGAAGGAGGCAGGCAGATGAGATGGGTAAGCAATTAGTAAGCTATAATCACCCTGGCAGGTTCTTGTTTTGCTTTAAAACCATGCCATGGAATCAATGAACATGTTTCACTAACTGATAAAAAATAATCCACTACAAGAAGGCGTTGTGCTGTGGATATCTTTCAAAAAACTGTCTGAGTCTTCTCAAACTTTTAACAGCTTGATGTTAAAGCTTCAGCAGAAGCTATCGCAACGTGGGTTTCCATTGCCGAATTTTCGTGCACATATCACAGTTATATCTGGAATAGATTGGCTGACCTTATCGAACCACAACAACGCAACGAATGAAATAGTTAATTCTTTCCATAATCTTACATCTGAGAATGCTTCTGCTCTAAAGTTGGGGAAGCTTAAATTCAACGATAAGATTTACTTCAAAAGCGTCATCTTATGTATCAATAAGGATGAAGCGCTTTTGAGGTTTGTGCGATATCTGGTGCAGCTCTTGCGTCCTGATATTGACCTAGATTTTTGGATGCAAGGCTATCAACCACATCTTTCTTTAGTATATTCCAATATAGAGTTCAGCACCCGGAGTGATATAACTGATGAAATCAAGTCGATTGTTGAAGATGAGGCATTAGAGCTATCTGTGATTGATTTGAAAGACTGCGTTTTGGAGATAGTGAGATGTGAGGGACCCGTAGAAGGCTGGAAGACCTTATGGAGAGGCGAGTTGAGTTAACTAACCGACAAGCCAGACCTTCGTAATTAAAGCTCTTTTACAGTGCTACCTTGTTTCAACTTTTCATATTTTTTTCAACGGTGATACCGTCCGTACCTGGTCGATTGATGTAATCTATAAAATCTTAATTTAAAAAAAAACCTCTCATTTCAGGATTGGGTTATTACCCACTACTAATTTCGGATTTTTTGGGATATTCTTTGCATCGATAAACACTCTTACGAATAGTCATAGTCAATCATTCAATAAGCACAGGATGTCTGTTAAAGTTATTGCCCACGAAGATTCCCAAGATGTTGCCAATGAAGTGGCTAAATATATCATAGCCATTCAAGACAAAGCTTTAAGCCAATCTCCTAATTTCCACGTTGCAGTTTCAGGAGGTTCATTGGGAAAAGTCTTGAATCATGGATTGATCCAAAACAAAGAACTACTTGCTCAGATTAAGTGGGACAAATGGATTGTATACTTCAGCGATGAGAGAATGGTTCCATTAGATCATGAAGACTCCAACTATGGGTTGTTTAACGAAATGGTGTTGAAGAATTTACCAAAAGGTGTTGTGCCTCCAAAGGTCTACACAATTGATGAATCGTTATTGACCGTCGATGGTTCCAAAGATGCACAAATTGCAGAAGCCTATTCCAAGATCCTCCCGGAGTCATTTGATTTGATTTTGTTGGGCTGTGGACCGGATGGACATACCTGCTCATTATTCCCTGGTCACCCATTGTTGAAAGAAAACACAAAATTAGTTGCAAACATTTCTGATTCACCAAAGCCACCACCAAGAAGAATCACCATAACTTTCCCTGTATTGAAAGCAGCTAAAAATATTGCTTTTGTTGCTGAAGGTGCGGGAAAGAAACCAATTTTGAAGGAAATTTTTGAGGATGAGAAATCTCAATTGCCAAGTAAATTAGTAACTTACTTGGATTTGCCAGTTGTTTGGTTTACCAACGAAGCAGCTATTGATGGTGTCAAGTTATGAGCTTATTGTGAAATCAACACACACAGTACAATATATACAGCTACAAAAGAAAAAAATAAATAGCATATCACATATAATTGTAACATCTATGATCGATCTCTTTAAAAAAATTTCATTGTAAAAACTGATCACACGAGATGTATCGGACATTGTTACTCCCATCTTACCTGTATCAATTTGGCTAGTTATGCTATCATTCATTATTTATTGGGATATCATTTAAATCCAAACCTTTAAGAAGACCCTCATCTTCTTCATCGATTGTCAAATTATAGGCTTCCCAACTCAACTCTTCAAAACTGATTTGATCGGCATCATTTGTTTGATTCATCTTTTCAACCAAAGACCTGTCAATATGTTTCGCATCATTTCCAATACCCCCTGCTCCGGTCAAGCTTCTTATAATTCTCAACTTGCGTTCTTCTGGCTGCTTATCAAAATCATGATATTCTCTCTTGAACTCCTTCATATCTGGAGCATGACCAAGTGACATCCCAACTTTGACCAAAGTTTCTATCCTCTCTTTGGAATTTTGAACCAAATCACTGTCAAATTGGAACACACCCTTTTCGAATAGTAACAATATGGTGGAACCACCAAACTTGAAATATCCAATTTCATCTCCTCTAGAGATTACATCACCTTCCTCTACAGATAATAAAATAGACCCAACCATCATGGCACCTACTGGAATCATAAGGACTAACCCAAAATGCTCTGTTTTGATAGGGATGATACATCGAACGTTGTCCCCAAACACGTCTAATTCAGATCTTATCGCCATTGGATTGACAGTATAATATTCACCCTGAATAAAGCGTGGCTTCCCAACAATACCCTCACACGGAGAATGAAATCTGTGATAATCCTGAGGGGCTAACCTAAAAATTCCTATTGAACCATTCTCATACTTCAAGAGATCATTTTTTGGTAACAGATAACCTTGTTTATTTTTATACAAGAGTTTTGAAATTGTGAACTCCTTCCCTTTAATCCAAACTTCTTTTGCCAAAGTTACACTTTCATATACCGTGCATCTCGAATCACAAGGCGAGCATAATATCAAAGGATCGTTCGATTCCAATGGTCTAGCATCAGGTTTCAATTTTCTGTAAAAAAATTGATTGAACGTTTTGTAACTTGAGATATCCTGTACCAGACAATCGCTCAAATCTAAGTGATGAAAGTGTACAAACCATTCAATTTGAGAAGCAGATGCAGGAGAGTCAAATTTTGCGCCTTGTTTTATAGAAAGATTTCTCAAAAGCCTTTTCATTTTCCCTTTGTCAATAGCCTTGTCAAAAACACTTCTGTAGAACAACTTGATACCCAATCTCACGTAAACACTCATTTTTTCTTCCATAATCAATCCTGTATTACGGTCTTGAACCAATATATTAGCAGAATTTCTTCCAATACCATACTTTCCGTACGTGAGTTTGATGAGAACCTTGGAGTACCACCTTTTAGTAGCCATTTGTCTTGATGCAAAAGAGGGCTTCAATAACTTATTCACCGTTGACCAATCTCGAGACGCACATATGGCAACATGTGTGATAATATCAGCATCATTCTTATCAGATAATGATTTTTTGCCACAAATAGGACAAAGAGGCAATTCTATTAAATGGCCATTATTAGGAATCAGTTTACCTTGAAGTCTATCTCTTTCTCGTTGGGCGATTAAACGCTCAAAATTGTCCATAATTTCTTCAAAAGTCAACGATTCTCCAGCCCATGGATTTTTGTTATATTTCGTGAAAAATGCCTCAACTATAGCATCGCTTAAAGTAACATGAATGACACTCAAGAAATGTTCAAGTTGTAAAACATCAAGGTGTCCAGTGCATTCCTCGTCAAATTTTGTTAAGAGCCCCATCCAGAACTCTCTTCGCAAATCAGTATAGGATGCAAATCTGGCCCTAATCTTCAACGTCGAATTGTATGTCTTCTCTTGCTTGATCAATTTCGAGACAGAATGATTCATGGTAAGAGCCAAGTTGAAAGTACGAAGTTTCGAGGAGTCCGATACAGATTTATTCACATTTCTCTCTGGATTTCTTCCGATAAGCTTCTTCTTCCGTTTCGCGGAAGTATCTGATTCGTCATTCAACAATGTTATTGAAGGATTTTCAACTGTAAGCGCCTGATTCAACTCATTCTCATCCATAAGCAGAAGTATTGGAATCTTTGCTGTTCCAACATTATCATGAAACGAGAAATGATCCTTATCAAGGACGTTAAACTGAATTTCAAAATTTCTTTCAGAAGGTAAAACCTCAAATGCTAATCGTTCATTGAATACTGGTGATAGAGTATGTTTTCTCCAGGAGGATCTGAAAACTTTTCTGCCAAATGAAACCACAACAAATGGATCCATATCAAATCCCGTCCTCGTAGCACTTTTGAATGGAGGTAACCCTTCAGCGGATATGATTTCCAAGAATACAACACCTAGAACACTACGGTCATTGGTTACACTATAGCTTTTTCGCCTAGTTTTCTTTTCATTCTTGATTTTGAATCTGCCTTTCGATTGAGTATTTTCAGGAGTTCTCGTATTTGATGTACTATAACCCGTGTAGTCCCCGGTATCTAGGTCTGTCTGAGAAAGATTGTTATCGTCATTGATGCTTAAGTGAGTCACCTTTGGAGCTGGAAGCAAAACATTGTTATTTGACAGAGCTCTAAAATCCAAATTTGATAATTCTATATCCGTATCTCTATTTTCCTCCAATTGGGATGCTTGTGATATATCAGTTTCTGATCCTCCGCTGTGTATTCGAACTACAGGTGTATTGGGATTTTTTCCAGGGGGTTTTAAAGAGATGCCATCTATCTCATCGTCCGTTTCGTCATAATCATCCAATAGTTCTTCCAAACCATGAAGTGAGTCTTCTTCATCTTCTTCGTAGAATCCTTGTTCATCTGTGATCGTAAGATCAGCCAGAGAATCTCTCAAAGGGTCAATATCAGTCAAGTATGAGTGCCAAAGAGTTTTGGAGTTATTTGCTTGATCTTCGGGTAATCCGCTTAAAGAAGTTGATGAGCTTCTTCGCTTCAACTTCTTCTTTCTACGCTTTAACTCGAATCTTAAACAAACAGAACCTGTGACGTAGCGTTTTTCATGATTTGTAGAGTATAGTTTGTGCCACTGATAATCTGTGCCAAATTTTATATCCCTTAAATTGATTCTCAGTTCACCCAAATACTCCAAGGGTTGTCTTTTTTGAACGTCGAAAACGACAATTCTTAATGAAGGTTTTGATGTTTGCACATTTTCATACAATTTAAGTTTGACTTTCGCATTCCAGTGCGGTCTAATCGTATGCTTCAGTTTTCTAGTTATGCCCTGACTACAATTTGGCAGTGAAATAACCAGTATCGGGTTACAGGTTGATGCTAATTGTCCTTGAGCAAGATCTCGTCCCTAAATGTGAATGCATGGTGGTTAGTTGATCTGAAAAAAATTTGAAACAAGTTAAATTGACCTGTTCTTTGAAATATTTCTTACCTCTTTGACATAAACCTCTAAAACTAACTTGTAGCTCTTTGGATTCCCTGAACGTTGGGTCTTTTTCTTTTTCAACACCATTGTGGAGCGACCTAAAATAGTTTTGACAGGAGTTTGTTACTACGGCAGGCTTAGAGCAAAAAAAAAAAATTAAAATGAGAATGAAATCAGGACAAGAAAAATAATTAATATGGCCGAGTCGAGCGTCATTGCCACAGGTCAGTCGAGTCATCTTTTTGAGGTAAACAATGACGGTGGAAAAGAGGTCACTGAGTGATTCAATAGATGATGGAAATGAAACCAAAAAAGTCAAATTTGAGACGAGTAATTCCTCTAAAGAGAATTCACCTCATCTGGATAATAAGTATACACTGAAAGATGAAGGTGGTGAAGGTGACGATGAGGAAAAGGAGGAAGACGGAGATCAGCAGGAGGATCAGGAGGGGAATGAAGATGAAGATGAAGATGATGAAGATGAAGATGGTCTGCTGGAAGAGAAAAAGCGGATCAGGAAGTTTGAGTTTGACGGGGTAGAATACACATTCAAAGAAAGACCTTCTGTCATAGAGGAGAAAGAAGGCAAAATTGAGTTCAGAGTTGTTAACAATGATAATTCTAAGGAAAACCTTATGGTTTTAACAGGTTTGAAAAACATCTTCCAGAAACAATTGCCCAAGATGCCTAGGGAGTATATAGCTAGGTTGGTGTATGACAGGTCTCATATATCAATGGCTGTGGTGAAAAAACCTTTGACGGTTGTGGGGGGAATTACTTATCGGCCCTTCAACAGTAGAGGATTTGCTGAGATTGTCTTCTGTGCCATAAGTTCTACTGAACAGGTTCGGGGCTATGGTGCTCACTTGATGAATCATTTGAAGGACTATGTTAAGGCTACAAGTCCTATTAAATATTTCTTGACATATGCTGATAACTATGCTATCGGGTACTTCAAGAAGCAGGGATTTACGAAAGAGATTACTTTGGAGAAAGCAGTATGGACAGGTTATATAAAAGATTATGAAGGTGGTACGTTGATGCAGTGTTCAATACTACCAAAAATAAGATATTTGGACAGTTCCAAAATCATATTGTTGCAAAAAGCTGCCATAGAAAAGAAAATCAAGTCGATATCACAGTCAGATATTGTCAGACCCGGATTAACAATATTCAAAGAGGAGCCAGGTACAAAAATGGATCCTTGCTCCATACCTGGCTTGAAAGAAGCGGGTTGGACGAAAGAGATGGATGAATTGGCTCAGCGTCCCAAGAGAAGTCCACATCACGCATTCATGGCAAATTTACTCACAGAATTACAAAACAATCCTTCATCTTGGCCATTTGCACAACCAGTTAATAAGGAGGAGGTGCCTGATTACTTTGTGGTGATCAAAGAGCCAATGGATTTATCAACAATTGAAATGAAGTTGGAAAATGATAAGTATTCCACTATGGAGGAATTCATTTATGATGCCAAGTTGATATTCAATAACTGCAGGTCTTATAATGGTGAATCAACAACGTACTACAAGAATGCCAATAAGTTGGAGAAGTTTTTCAATGCTAAGATAAAAGAAGTTCCAGAGTATGCAGAAATGGTTGATTAAGTAGGTGATTTTTTTTGGAAGAATTGATTCCCAAATTTGTATTAATAGTAATATTTTTTGAACATGATTAGAAGAACACGTTAATAGAGTTTGATTACTCGGTTATATATATATGTAAAATATAAGATTTCTATGCGACAACGTCATCAGCTTCCTGCTCTTTCAATACTTTGATTATTTCTGCTGTTTCTTCATCTTTGTATACTCTAAACCCATGTTCCTTGGTAACACTTGCCAATTGAGCATTTCCAGACTCCAACTTCTCTTCCATCACTTGTTTCAATGTTTTCAATGTTAAGAGTTCAGCTTCCTTCAAAGTAAGACTACTGTGATATTCATTTTGCAATTCTGACTGTGCACCTTCGGAACCTGAGCCTATAGCCTTCGCATCATATCTATAGAAAGATCCACTTGGATCGGCATGGTATAATTGAGGGCCTTTCTCTTCATCAATACCTGCAATCAACAAGGCAACACCAAAGGGCCTAGACATCAATCTTTTCTCACCACGAGCACCCTCACCAAATCTCAATGCCAAATCACAAACAGATTGAGTCAAACTCTCCACGCCAATCTGCTCATCGTAGTATAAGTTATGATTTAATGAGGAAACTCTAGCATGTTCTATCATGCTTCTGGCATCTGCAGTTAACCCTGACATGGCACATCCTATATGAGAGTCGATCTCGATAATCTTCTCAATAGATGATGACTCCAACAAAGGAGATGTCACTCTTTTCTCAACACCCAAGATGACACCTTCTGAAGTGGCTATACCAATTGCAGTAGAACCGAGCTTTATGGCCTCCAACGAGTACTCGACTTGAAATAATCTTCCTTCTGGAGAAAACGTGCTCACACCACGGTCATATTCACTTCTTGTCAAAAACATTCCTAACTGTTATAATATATGTAGAAATTGAAATAGCGGAATCTAGTTGAGTCCAATGATGACGATGTCTGACCTGATAAATTTTTGTCGGGTTGATCTGATCTGATCTTTCTTTAAAAGTGGTGGCGATAATTTTCTTATTTTCTCTCTCATTTGACTATCTATAGCTCACACCAAAAAGCACACACCGAAACTTTAATTGGCGCTAAATACACTACTTACCCTGGAGATAACACTATTGACTAACATCAAATGTGGCCATAGATTGATAAAGTTGGATTTATTCTTTCACCGGTCAAGGGGATATCATTTACCACAAACAAATATTTATTTAGGGCTAAAAAATCAAAGACAATAAGTATGCAGAACTATAGAATTTATAAATGATACTGCATCATAAATGATTTCCTAAAACTTCACCAAGGCAACCAACCCAACCTCTATAGAAAGTGAGCTTCTTAAACTTCAAATGAAACTTTAACACCAATATCTCTGGCCTTAGCAACAATCTCGGATAATTGAACAACTTTTTCAGCAGCATCATCCAAATCATCAAATGCGAAAATTTTCAAACCAGAATCTCTTATCAACTCTTTCGCCTTATCGACATTTGTACCTTGTAATCTAGCAACGATTGGAATTTCCAACTTCAAGTTTTTAGCAGCAGCAATCAAACCTTCGGCAACGTAGTCACATCTGACTATACCACCAAAGATGTTAACAAAAATACCACTTACGTTTTCTTCAGTCAAAATTAACTTGAAAGCGGTCTCAATAGTCTCTGGAGTGGCTCCTCCACCACAATCCAAAAAGTTAGCTGGTTGACCACCGTATAATTTAATGATATCCATGGTAGCCATGGCTAAACCAGCACCATTGACCAAACAACCAATGTTACCATCTAATTTGATAAAGTTTAAACCAGATTTACTAGCAGTAACTTCATCTGGATCTTCCTGGGAGACATCTCTCCACGATTCAACTTCAGGTTGACGGAATAAAGCATTGTCATCAAAACCGAATTTGGCATCAATGGCAATAACTTCCCTGTCAACAGTCTCAGACAATGGATTAATCTCAATCTGAGTAGCGTCTCTTTCACAGAAACACTTGTACAACTTCTGGATGGTGTCAGCAGCCTTTGGAGTACCTTCTTTGGAAAAACCCAAGGCTGAAGCAATTTCAGTAGCCAATGAATCTGGAACACCGGTGTCAATATCGATAATGAATGTCTTGATGGCATCTGGGTTCTCTTTAGCAACACCTTCAATATCCATACCACCTTCAGAAGAGGCAACAATCATAGGTCTTTGAGTGTTTCTATCCATTATAATTGACAAGTAAGCTTCCTTTCTTGCGAATTCTCTTTCAACAATAAAGACAGCTGTTACTTCTTTACCGGCAGCACCAGATTGTTTAGTGATCAATTTGTGGTGCAACATTTCAGCGGAAATTTCTTTGACTTCTTCTGGTGAAGAGACCAAGTGAACACCAGACTTGAAACCGGTCTCAAAATGACCTTTACCTCTACCACCAGTTAAAGCTTGAGCCTTGACAACCATGTCAATTGAGTTCAAATCTTTGGCAATCTTGTAAGCTTCTTCTGGTGTGGAGGCAGCAGCACCGCCTGGTACCTTAACACCATACTCCTTCAACAATTGAGCGGAACGATATTCATGTAAAGACAAATTTCTAACTTGGCCAACTCTCTGTATATTTAGGTTAGTAAAACACGATCAGTTGATATTGAGTTGAAGGCATAATCATTCGATACGATTAGATTAACCAATATCTGTCAAATAACATACCTTTACTGAGTTAAACAAAGAACGGTTTAAGTTTTTAGAAAACATATTGGGATCAATTGAATTGACAACAGGTCTTTTTTCAATTGGAATGAATTGATGTATTATAATATGTCTATCAACTTGATGGGGAACAAACAAACAAAATCAAACAATCCGATAGAACACAAATTCATCGAGCTACTTCAAAAAAAAAATAAAAAGCCTGGTACCAAAAAAGTAAAATGGATTCGAGTTTTCCGAAATTAAATTTCGTTTGGTGTAAAAGGTAGTGTCTAAACACAAAAACTGATATTATGTGAATTTAATTAATCTGACTTACTGATTGTACAGAAAGGACAAGGGCTGTGATAGATAGAAAACCAGACTTGTGTTACTATATATGATCATTTCACTCATTTAAAGCTTCCTTAAAAGTGCTAGCTGAGAATTGAGATTTTCAAATGGTCTCAAGTAAGAATGGAAGGATTAAAGTATCAAAAAAATACAGTGCATCATAGTTTAAAACTATCATCAATCAAAGAAATGTTTCTACTCTCGCTGAATTATCTAACAAAATTTTGAACATTGAGAAACAATAATTCAATCTTAGTACCTGGAATGAGTTGCCGCCTCACCTCTTACTATTCTTACTCATCCCCACTTATCTTAAATTTTTCAATGGCGTAAAAAAAAAAAAAAAAAAAAAAAAACACTAAAAAATTACTTTGTTAGAGAAGACTACATAGTCCTGTTTTCTCTCATTTATACCGGAACATCATCAAGCGTCAAAGGTTGCTGCTGGTTTTGTGTGTCATGTCAAAGGTCAATAACAGGAAAGATATAAAGAAAAAAGAGGAACTACAAGCAAGATTTCAGCTAGCAGTTTCCCAGGCTAATAAGACTGTTTCATCATGGCTCAAACCCCAATCTGGTTCTTTACGTGACCGTACCTCATCTTCCTCAAATGCTGAGGCTGATCTGTTTCTCAATTTGCCTGTGATATCTCTGGGATCAGGTCTAAGCTTAGGTGACTCATCTGGAGTTGAAGGTGACATTCACACTATTGGTGATTTCGTTAATGGTGATAAGAAACTATCAACTTTGAGCAAAAAGAAACGATTACCCACAATAAATGACAAAGTGAATAAAATCAATGCCAGACACAAGGTGAACAAAAACGATAGTAAGCTGACAATATCGTTGAAGAACAAGTTGAGAGATGCTAATAGAACGGAAGTGCGAAAACAGTCAATCAATAACAATACTAGAACGGCTAGGGAAAAAATCAACAAACATAGTAATAGAGATAAAGATAACGTTTGCGGGAAAGGTGAACAGTCAGATGATGATTCAGATGGCAGTGAGAGAGAATCTTTGCAGCGAAGTGTCAAGAAAGGATCGAATTTATTGTTTGATACTAGAGGCAAAAGAAAAGCTTGACTTTGCTTAACTTTTTCATGATTGAAGAATAAGTTGACTGGATCTTCTAATCAAAAACTTGGGTATGTGGTTAACCACTCGGAAGCATATTCGAATTAATACGTCGACTCACGAAACCTTGCGAAAAAGGCGCACCATGTAATAATAGCGCACTGAAAAGTTCAATAAAAGTTATTTTCTGTGAAACGACAGACATGTAGAATGAGTATATTATTTTGAACAATTCATGCGTTTTTATAAGGTATCATTTTTGCTTACCTCTGAACTTGATTCGACACTGCTTTGATCATGGTTGGAAACCAGGAATAAATTGCCAAAAAAATGGAATATTCTCTATCAGGTGATCCTAATCAATCAACAAGGATTTTTGTTATAGTTGTTACACACGTATTACAGTTGTCTATGAAATGCAAAAAAGGCATGCATCCGCCATACATTTATGTAATAAATAAAAAATATATATAGAGTTTTTGAACTAATTTTCGATCCTTTTGTTAAGATTTATGAAGGATTTCAACTGGATTCTCTCCCAGTATCAGTTGAATAATAGAGTTTTAATTCAACTTCGACTTCAAAAACAAAAAGAGAGTATGTTTGATCGAAAATTTTTTAATACGTACTGTACACCTCTATATGGAGCAGTCTGCTGAGATTGCACCACCGTTACACCACCATATACGACACACATTAGCAAATGGAACTTACTTATTTGATTGTCCTTCGGTGTTGAAATTAAGCCTAGTGCATAGAACCATAAACTATATGTAAAAAAAATAGTTCCTTGCTGAATTCAACTAGAGAATAATACCAATACATGAAAGAAAAGGAAAGGAATACAGTTGCAAACTGTACTATTCAATTGTACTATTTTACTATTATGGAGACAAAATGAAAGAGAACATACTGGCAAAAGGGCTGATATTGGAACACCAAACAAAGATCCCATCCTCGTATTCAGGATTGTCTACACTACTGTTTTTATTTATGTTATATTTATAAAAGTCAACGGTCTTCTTGACTAATTACTTTCAACAGCACCACTAGTGTCATATTTTGTTTAATGCAGTGGCACATTAGTGCTAATTCCAGTAAAATGTTTGAAATTTATTTCATGTAAAAATCCAATCTTGAAGATTAACTTTTTTCAGACGATATTTCTATAAGCATTGCATAGCTTACCTCTACAATACTATCTCTTATTTGTAAAATGGTGGGATATGATCATGTACAATATTGGGTTACCGAGACAATTAAAGGGAAAGGTTGAAAAGATCCGGAATTTTTTTTCTTTTTAAAATCGGAAAAAAGATATTAACAACAGCAAGAGAACTGACGGGTAACCTTAGATCCATAGGATATATGCTTTAAAATTCAATACTTAGTGAGTTATACTATTATTAGCTTAGTTTAATTTTACTTCCCTTGGAAGCTTACATACTTTTCATGATGCATTAAAAAACGAATCGAATTAATTTCGATGGGGTTGGGGAACAGTTCTTAATCAGAATTCTTTCTTTACTTGATGAGGCAACAGTTTGGTGGTTATATAAAAATGAGCGTTTTTTGCCAGCCATCTATTATAAATAAGACTGAATATGGGGCAGATAGAAAACCTAAAGCTGCCTTAAAAATTTCTGACTATACCTACTTACCAACCATCCATCTATTTCCTTATTTTATTTGACTTTTTTCAATTCTTTTAAATTTGATTCTTACAGCTGTTGCTGCCCGTTTGAGGAAAAGAAACATGATTATTACGAGGATAGAAAAAGAAAAAAGACATTTAAAGCTCGCTAGAACAGAGACATAGAGTTATCGGAGAGGAAAATTCGTCTAGTGTAGAGTCTAATGTAAGTGGCGGGCAACAAAAGTGGCTAGTTGGAATCCTTTATTGCCTTTGATTGCATTCTTTGCTGTGGGCAGAATGCACGAGTTACAACTTGAATCTTTAGCTAATTATTGTTGTATGAAAAAATAGATAAAAATGGTAGGAGTTGATGTGGCTCTAAAACCATAGAAGGATAGCAAATTCTCTTATAGCATTTTCAATCCTTTCCTCTCAAAATGGCTGATCATTTCGAAGCTAGTAGTCAATACCGTAACTATCGACATGGCTTTTCTTGATTTTAATTGGTCGCGTACTTTCTAATAAAAAGACATTCACTTGATTCTGCGCCTCCTGCTTCCATGTAAGTTGGCTCTTTAAGTTTTGAAGCTAGTTTGCACGTTTTTTATAAAACTTTTTTTTAAACAGAAGAAAAGCATTTCTTTTTCGTTCTATTTTGAAGTCGGCCCCTTTCTCAAACAATAGTGATCGATCATAAGACTTAATTTTCAATCATGTATCTCAATTGGGTCAGTCAACTCAGTACTTACATCAGAAATGAGTTGCGTGCAAAATTTCTTTTGAAGGTTTGTCGGGCTGGGCTGTTAAACATTTAAACACTTTGCTAATATAATGAATACACTTTGCTGATGTACACAAGAAATCCCTTAAGATGCAGAAGCACTTTTACCTATAGAACAGAAAACAAACCACAAACTTCTTTGAACTGTGAAAATGAATTATGAACGTATGAACCCCCTTTCGGGGCTCAAGGATTGCTTCATTTTCAATCTTCATTCGGCTCGCTTAGAGATTGAAATCAACGCGACAACAACAAAAACAATAACAACACGAATGCATCTAGATGAAGGAGGCAAAGAAACAAAATCTACATAACGTGATAAACTTAACAGGTGATTCAAACTGCAATATCTCATCTCCTTACAAGAAAGAAGCTGTGATTGTACAAGGGATGCTATGCTGCCCAGGAAATAGATCATGTGCTATCGACTCATTGGTACTTTGAGAGGGAAAAAAAAGTTATTAGGCTAATGCAAACGAGAATGATTTTTTTTTTCTTCTTTCGTATGTGACGATGGACGTCTTACTTTTCTTTCTTTTTTTTCTAGATTCAGTTTCTGAAGTGACAACGCCAACTATTAAGGTAGTCCTCCACATTTAGTAATCAGTCAGGCCTTAAGTAGAAATGATTTTCGATTTTCGACCAGCTGGAATAAAGCAGGATGGAGATAGCGCTAACCTTCTATTTTTCTGAATGCGAAATCACCTAGCGACCGAAGAAAGGGCTTAACTCTTTTTGTACAAAATCAAACACTAGCACCAAAAGAGATTTGTTTGAGTTAGTTGGCACATACATGGTTCACTTAGTCCTCCTGTATGGAGTTGCGCAATAGACAATAGGAGAGTGATCAAACAATTCTTGCAAGCGGGAAAAAGAAACTATGGGAAAAGTTGATGCAGGTCATGAAGGCTAATTCCCAATGACGAATCAATTATAACCTGTAAATAAAATGGAGAGCGAGAGAACGAAAGGAAAGAAACAAAAAAAAGTAAGAAAGAGAGGAAAAAAAAAGATCAGGATCGGAAATGAACAAAAGAGGTCATTCATATGGACCGTTCCTTCGTTCCTTCATGCTGGACAGCAGCTATTTATTTACGGTTTTTTTCTCTCCATCTAATCGAATCTATTATACAAAGCCACATACGTACTTGCAATTCAGTAATATAATAGTCTGAATGACTTCAACAAAAGAATAAGATTCATCTGAATTGATTGATTGCCTGAACGGAATTTATCCGAATTTATAGTTGTATAGTATCGTATATCCATATGGCAAACTAATCGTCAACATATTTCATCATTTGGCGGAAAATTTTGTGTCGAGCATTTGCCAATTGTTTGTTGTTTGAGCAAGCCCTTGTTCTTCTGGTTTTCAAAGAAAAAAATATAATAATAAAATAAAAAATAATACATAAAGAATAAAAAAAAAAGATCGAACGAACTTTTACCATCGAATATTAATTTATACCCAATTAGATACATGCATATGTACATGCATTTATGCATGTATGGAGATGTGCCTTTGGAACAAAAAAGAGAGAAGGAATGTATAGTAAGACTTAAAAAGAAATTTAGATGTTAGCTGGATAGAATAGTAATAAAAAAATAGCACGCTTTAGATCTAAAAACTTAAAAGATTCTTCTGTTGTCTCTAACATGCAGCAGAAATCAGACGATAACTTTTCTTAGCACTGATGAAATTTAATTTCATCAAGTTACAGATCTACCTTTTTCAGCTGCGGACACCCCAGAAATGCTGCCATACTTATCTATGGTCAACAGTAGGTCGATTTGAAAGAAGGAACTCGATCAATGTGCAGCTTGAGTTCAAACAGTTGCCCCTGTAGTACATGAAGTTGCATTTTGTTTCA
>JAJLSQ010000024.1:146836-168841 GCA_030567715.1 Nakazawaea wyomingensis
AAAAAAAAAAAAAAAAAAAAAAAAAAAAAAAAAAAAAAAAAAAAAAAAAAAAAATTAAAAAAAAAAAAAAAAAAAAAAAAAAGATAGAAAGGAAGGACTTCATTGCAAGATATTTAAAAGTTATTTCAATAGACAGACAAGAAGCTTTCAATTAATATAAGCAAAGAGCACAAACTTCACTCCCCTCCCTACAGCTAATCCAGTCATCACTTCGCAAAGGGTCCTTATTGTTCATATTGTTGCGGTTCCATTGATTTCTAATCATATATATATAACATTAATCAAGAAAACTAACTAACTGATTTGACTAAGAAAACGAAGTTTAAGTTATTTCAGATCGAAAATTTATCACTAGTATATCAAACTAGGGAGCACTGTAATATTTATATATCATTTTAAACAATTCCAGCAAGCAATCAACCTGATGGTATTTTATTTGAATATTTTATTATCTGATTGAATAGATGTACAATAACAACGAAAATACGACAAACAATACAAAATACTAAAATAACACGCCATCGTTCTTTTCATTTAGTTCTATTAGCAACTTAAAAAGAAGAGTCTGTATCTTTTCGAATTATCTCCACCCATTTCAAAGAACAGTAATTGAAGGGGCGATGCAATACTCTCCAAATGAGACAACACCGGTAGGAGGTGTGATACCCATGGCCTTTGACCAGCAGAGAGATTCTCCTTCCTATGAAGAAGGCGACAAGGACAAGAACAATAATAATCAAAATAATAGTAGTAACGGTAATTCCAGTTCAGTATCAGGTAATCCACCTAAAAAGGCAGCATTTGTTCACAAATTATATGCCATGTTGTCAGATCCAAAATTGAATGATTTGATATGGTGGACTAATAATTTGGAGGGAACTTTTGCATTACATCCTGGTGCTGATTTTGCACAAGCTCTTACCGGATATTTCAAACATGGTAATGTGGCCAGTTTTGTGAGGCAGCTTCACATGTATGGTTTCCACAAGGTTTGTGATCAAACAACTACAAATCCTAATGGAAATACACATCCAGTATGGGAGTTTATCCATTCCAGTGGAAAATTCAGAAAGGGTGACGAATCTTCAATAGCTTTGATCAAGAGACGAACTTCCTCAAACACTGGAAAAATGAAGTCAGAACTTAATAGAAATATGAGTAATAGTCCAACAATAGATGGATTTTATCAACAACAAGTGCCCTATTTCTACCAACCACATCCATACAATCAACAACCAACATATCAACAAGGAATACCTCCATATGGAATGGTTATCCAGTCACAGGGTATACATCCACAAGCCCCAGTTCCAGTTCAAGTGCCCGTCCCTACTCCGGTACCACAACAAATTGTCTATTACCCAGTACCTCAAAGGTACAATGAAAGCACACCTCCACCTTACCTACCTGTCGCAACACCCCCATTCCATGAACAAATGTATCAAGTACAATATCAAACACAGCCACAAGTTCAACAATTATCCAACACAAACTCGCCATCGGGATTAAACTCACACCAACCAGTATATCACGCGAACCCAGTACCCGTACAGACAGTTCCGCTTAATTTACAACAACAACAACAACAACAACAACAACAACAACAACAACAACAACAACAACAACAACAACAACAACAACAACAACAACAACAACAACAACAACAACAACAACAACAACAACAACAACAACAACAACAACAACAACAACAGCAGCAGCAGCAGCAGCAGCAGCAACAGCATTCTGTATATTATCCTAATCCGAAGCAAGCTCCCCAACAGATCTTGGTTCATCAACCACCATTTCAACAACAGCATCAGCAAGTGGTGCAGCTACCGCCACAACCCCTTATGCAGCAGCTGACCTATTATCAGCAACCTCAGCAAGTACAACCTCAGCAACAACAACAACAACAACAACAACCTCAGCAACAGACTCCTACAATCGAAAGGCAAACAACACCCACTGGTTCTTTTACAAGTCATGCACCACAGTCAAGATCGACTACACCTGTCAGTCATGGTGATGGTAGAGTACATGCTTATATGGATAGGATTTTGAATACGTCTAGAGAAGTTATGTACAGCCAACAAGCGCTTTATCAGAAGTCCGAGATTTTAGTAAACGGAGTACGTGGTATGTCAAATGACACATTGAAAATCACAGAGACGCTTCCAGGAGTGAAATCAAACTTGAATGAAGCTCAGTACGCAGATTTTCAAAATAAGGTAAAAGATGTCAGAAATTCTATTTCAACTAGAAGTCAAGCATTTGAAGATGAAGATTATAATAATGATTACTCAAGAAGTCATCAAGCGTCTGTGGTTTCTAATTCATCTCAAATCAGTTTCTATGAGAACAACAGACGTAGATTTCCATCCATGTTTGTCGATCCATTGGCTTCTGTGCCACAACAACACCCGCACCAGGCATCGGATGCACATCCATTTCGAGATCAACATGAATTACCACCTTGGCCCTCATCAACACCTGGTGTTAAGACCAGTAGCGGAGTGGATCTGGTCACCAAAGTTGTGGTGCAAAGAAGATCAGGTTCCCACCCAGGTTTCGCTGGCCATCACCCCCCATTGAAAAGAATGAGTAATAGATTACCAACCTCGGTACCTAATGAGAGGACAATGCACCCATCTTCTCCCCAGTCTCCTTCTACAAAGGAGTTTATGCCAGAGGTAAATCCAATGATTTCTTCATCAAGTTCTACTTCATATCCAAGAACATCTATACCTAGTATAGGGCATCTACAATCTCAGATCAGGCCCTCATTGGTGGAAATTCACAGATCAGCATCACCGTCTACTGCTAACGTGTCTGCGTCTATCGCGTCTGGAACTTCAATTTTCTCAAACAAGGCATCACTTTCATCCGTGTCGACATCAGTGAGAAATTCCATTCCTCAATTGTTGAATGAGCCTATTAGAGAAGAGAAACCAAACTCGCAGACCTCAAACCCGGACTTCATTCCCGGATCTGCTACATCTACAACAAATTCCCCAAGAATTCCACATCAAACTACTGTGACAAATGGCTCTCGTACTCCACAACAGAGTAATATCAAACCACAACCATATACACCAAAACTGTTCAACGGATTAGCTTTAGGACTAGGAAATAGTTCATTTAGAAACAACTCCATTGTGTCTCCGAGATCTTCGCGAAATGTGCCTCCCTTTGATAATCCACTGATGCAATTGGAAGAGTCTAGTTTGAAAAGGTCTTCATGTGAAGAGAATGAGGAAGAGCATGAGACGAAAAAATCTAGATCATGAGGGGATATATATCATCAAGATTATTATCATTTTGTAGTTGTTGGAAAAACTATAAAATTTGTCATATTAGTTTTAGGTTTTACGAATTCCATCAGCACGAAGAAATTTTTGAAGATGCCATTATCCAGATTGCTCTTTAATGATATGAATTGATCTAATTGTTCAAAAGTTTCTTTGATCTAATGTTGTTTTTTTTCATTTTTTTGCTTTTTTTTTTGTTTTTTTTTTTTTTCGATTTGATTTTCTTTTTTTTGAAGTTAAGCTTTATCCTTATGTTTTTGTGTATACTAGTAATTAAATAACATAAAAAGAATTAATTTCACTTATCCAATAAACCCCTTTATTCTTCGTAAAAATCTTAACTATTATATAAAAACTGTGTTGCTCGTCAAACTGATCAGTAGCGCTAAGCTCTATTTTTGTGTATCTCATAGATTTTGTTCCTTTTGTTTACAATAATAAAAATTCTCTGCCTTTCTCTCTAATTTGCACTCAATCTTGTAATACTGTTGTTAAGTGATCTATCTATCTATCTATCTATCTATCTATCCCATGTCCGAGAAATGATAAAAAAAACTCAGATACAGGTGGAGAGAACCAGGAAAGGAAAGAAGAGAAAACTAAGGGAAATCAAGAAATCGGTAGTATTCGCAAAATGGGCCAAGAACCCACATTTAGTTACCATCTCAAATAACCCAACTTCTGCGAGCAACATTTCATTGATCAAACTGCATGCATTCCTTAAACGCGGAATTTGACGCCATAATAATTTCTGGCTGCACTGCGTGTGATGGAAGACAATTTGCACAATCTCATGCATTGCAAAATTGTTTTGGTTTTTTTTCCACGCCAGATATTCGCGGGCGGAAATCTAATGAAAATACCACAAATTTGTAGATGGCTTTGTAATTATCACTGCAATTCCCTTTCTTTGAAGTGTCATTAAGAATCAACGAAACGAATCAGTGTGGCAAATTCCTAATTATTTTATCAAGCCGTGCACAAAATAAACAAGGATTAAAAAAATAAAGAATGAGGAGGAGTGTGCCTAAGATAACAAATGGCATCGAACTAGTAAATTTCTCGATTTTCTCATACAAACAAGCGCATCCTTCCGAGTAGTTGCTCATTCTCTGTTAGTGTTTGTGGTTTTCGCTAAACCGTATCCGAACCTTATGTTCCAAACTTATGCGCGTATGGTTTATTCCAATCCTTCACAATTAAGTTTGCTCACGCATGCATGGTCCATATCTTGTTCCAAATAAGGGCAGTCCAATTACAATAATAGACAGACCTACCTGCCTAGAGGACAAAATCATGGCTACCTATTCATGATGATTATTGTTAATCATTCCCTTGGCTTGAAAGTCTGTCCAACACTTAAATTTCGGTTATTATAATTCTAAAGAGCATTTATTATGTCATCAAAGGGGTAATGTCATATATCAGAATCTTCCGACAGAGTGGTACATGTTGGAGAAATCAATATAATGCAATCTCTCTTTTCTTATGTATGCAGAAGGGCGGGTTTTTTTTTCTTCGACAGAAAAGAAAAAACATTAACAAAAAAGACTCGGGTCATAAGAGACAACGAACGCACAGGTGAGAAACAAATTCTAGCTGGTATTGTGCGAATGGTCACTAGGCCATACGACAAACAACTTCTGTAAAGGCAACATGTTTCCTTCCCACTCGGTTGTGTCAAACGATAAACACAGGACATCGACCCTGAGGAGTGAGTATCAAGGCTAAATCTATCATGATAACATCAAATGATCGTCAATGTAGAATTTTTTTTTTATGTTTTCTTTTCGTTTTGAATGCAAATCAATATCATAATTGTAGGATACTTCTCGAATGACTGATTTCCAAATCAACCATTTTGATATTACTATCAACAATGGTGATATGAAGAAGGGCTCCTTTAATCTGCTACTGGCAAAATGTCAGGGAAATTTTTCTGTAAGATACCAAATCTTGGAAGTATTATTTATACTGACATCATAATGAAGCAAACATTGGTGACAAACAAACAAGTCGTTGAAGAGAGAATTCCCTCAAGAGCTATCTCTTTCCTTTGAAATATCTCATCTTAGTTTGATATATGATGAGAGGTTTTAATTAATTTGTTTTTCAATATTTTATTCGTCCGAGTAAAATTTTATATATTTTATTTTATTTTATTTAAAGAAAGAGAAAGTAAAAAAAAAAACCACCCCACAAATAAGCCACTTGAAAACATTTGATTTTAGCATATCATAAAAATATTATTATCAAAAAGAGAAAAATTCCTTCATATACCTTCATATTAATAATTTCTTTTGAAACGATTAGATGCTCTAAACAAAATTACCTAACTAATCAACTAAGAATGTTTTTGCTTCCTTAAAAGAGCTCTACCGCTCAAAATATCATTAACTTCATTCATCTTCTCCCAATGGATAGTCTTACCCTTTCTCAAGGAGAAATCTGCTTCATTATTCCACAATTCATCAACAGAAGTGAATTGTACCTTTGATCCATTAATTCCAATCACTGCCGCAGTGTGAGTGTTGTCCAAGGCCAAATCTTCCTTGACCCCTGCTAAATATCTATATCTCAATTGCAGCTCACAATTGTTGTTCAGTTTAGAAGCATTGATCTCGAAATTCTTATTTTCGATGAATTCACAACACTTGATGGCAAATCTAGAAGCATTGACTCTATCCATGGATGATGGTACTCTCCCTTGTTGGACATGACCTGGAATACCAGTTCTTGATTCAAATTTGCCAGCACCTTGCTCCTTGATTATATCGGCAATCAATTGAGTAGTATATATGGAAGAGGCATTTTCGTTTCTGATCAACATCTTACCCGATCTATTATTTCCAGTATCATTAGCATAATTTGCCTTCAACAAATCGATATCTTCTTGGATAGATCTCAAGGTGACTTTTTTCTCTGGAACGTAAACTGCCAATGAACCAGTCACCAAGCCAGCATAACTTGCAACGTAACCGGAATTTCCTCCTTGAACTTCAACAACAAACACTCTTCTTCTACTGGCACTGGCACTTTGTTTAACAGCATCACAATAATCCACTAAAGTGTTCAAACAAGTATCCGATCCTAAAGAATATTGTGTTCCTGGGACATTATTTGATACAGTAGCTGGGATTACAGTCAATGGAATATTGAAAATAGGATAGTCCTTTCTTGCCTCCTTCAATTCATGTAATGCAGTGAACGCTTCAAACCCACCAATGATGATCAACCCATGGATATCCTTTTTCTGTAAATGGTATGCAACAGCACCTAAATCCTGAGATGGTAACGATCTATTGGTACCAATTTCGGATCCACCCAAATTATGCCAGTCTTCAACGTCAATCCATTTTAACTCTTTAATAGATGCATGTCTTATCAAGCCGCTGAACCCATTTTGAATGGCAAAGAATGAATGACCCCTGGATAAAGAATACAAACAAGCAGCTCTGGTTGCAGCGTTTAAACCAGAAGATGGAGCACCAACATGGATTACGGCAATGTTCAACTGTTTATTCTTTGGTAACACTTTGGAGCCGTCATCATAAGATGAGAGAGTTAAGAAATTTTGATACGAATCTGCAAATGCCGAGTCTCTCAAAGACATGGCCTTGTCAAAGTCACCAGCCTCAATTGCCGTAGCAACAGACTTTGTCAGTGCCACTGAATCAACCAAAGATTGACGTACAATCTTATTTTCCAATATACCAATCATAGGTGAAGGACTATCTGGCGTTAATTCCAAAATGGCTTTAACAGCATCAACACCTTGCAAAGTGGCCAACATTCTATCAAATGCAACAGCAGTACCACCTCTTTGTACATGACCCAATGTAGTGATTCTTGTATCAAGACCAAGCTCTACCAAGACATCCTTGACCATATCAGATGTGATTGGATTCAATTTATTATCAATGGCCCCCTCTGAAACAATGACAACTGATTTTCTTCTTCCCTGAGCTCTATGCCTTTTACAAATGGCCTTCAATTCATCTTCCCATCCACCCGCAACAGGTGGTCTTTCAGGGATGAAAATTGCATCGGCTCCGGTGGCTATACCAGCCATCAAACCCAACCAACCACAATGACGACCCATCACCTCCACCACAAAGGCTCTTGAATGAGATTGAGCAGTGGCATCGATGTAATCAACCATCTCACATATCCTCTCCAAAGACGAAAAGGCACCAATGGTAGCATCTGTATGTGCCATATCATTATCAATGGATCCTACCAAACCAACAATTTTCAAACTATGATGTCTGGCAAGTTGTTGATCAGAGATCTTTCCAGCAGCATGCAATTCTTCCAACAATGAAGGCCATTCTGATCTGAACAAATCTGCACCAGTTAAAGAACCATCACCTCCACAGACTATTAAACCATCGATACCGTTAACAACCATATTGTAAGCTGATTGTAACCTTCCTTCTTTTTCTCTAAATTCTTTACATCTGGCAGTACCGATCAAAGTACCACCCAATGAAAGCCATCCTCTAACATCTTCCCAGTTCATTTTCTTTAACATATCTCCACCTTTGACCAAGCCTGAATATCCCTCATAACAAGCATACACGTCACATTCAAGGTATATTCCTGCTCTTACAACGGCTCTTACAGCAGCACACATACCTGGAGAATCACCACCAGATGTCATGATGGCAATTTTCTTTCTCAGTAGTTGTGAAGCACTCAGAGAATCTTCCAGGTTTGTTTCCAAAGTCTCTGATTTTGGTTTAGCTGGTCTTAAAAAGTAATTTGGATCAGTGATCTGTTTGTCATCCAAAGGTGATTGATAACTGGTGAATCCAATCAAATTTCCCAATGGATCTATTGTTGAAAATAATATTCTAGAATCGTTTGATTCAATTATTTCGGCATGCAACTCCTCGATCAAAATTTTCTTCAAATCAGAAACAGCAGTGGTGAAAAAATTAACTTCTCCAGCAATTGCTCTACTACCATTACCAATATCACCAGATGATAACCGAACTTTCAAAGAAACACCTTCACTTTGATAATCATTGTGGTTGTTATAATTATCGATGGCAGTGAAACCAATTGATTCTTTAGCAGGAGTTCTAGCCATCACCGAATTGGATGTCTCCATCAATTGGCTCAATGGGAAACACTCCAACCATGACTCTTTTAAGGAATCTCTTGAGATACCTTTGAGATGATACAGAGTGTTATTGTCCTTTGTAAACTCTCTAGTTGGTTTAAATCCTAAAGTCTCATAAAATTTTAATGCATTGGTATATTTCTCTGGGTCATTTGTTGTGAATGAGGTGGCTGATATACCCAGCACCAATGGAGTTTTCGCAACCATTCTTGTTATATAATTTTAAATTATTATTATTATTATTATTTTTATTATTTGCTTCTTATTGGTATAAGTGTGTTCTTTCTCGTATAATTAATCGATATGATGATTGAACAGTCTTTCGTCTATAAACCTTAATGAAGTAAATTGATAGTTGAAAATAAACTGACTAACAACAAAGGAGATTGATTTTATTTATTTATAAGTAGATTGTGTTAAAAAGTAGGATGATGGATGGATGATGGATCAGTGCATGGTTCGCACCAAAAACAATAGCAATAAGTTTAACATCAGAAGATTGTCCTGCGCTTAGAAAAAGGAAAAAAAAAAAAAAAATAACAAAAAAACCACATGATGGCATCCTTTGTCGCTGCTACTGCTACTGCTACAGCTACTGTTGCAGTGTATCGATTTCCGATTGCTCAAGATGATGTTACTTTGAACTCATATCCATCACCATCACATCATCATTCCTCTAATTTACTGTTTAAAACACTTTTTGATTTTCTATCTTGTCTATTATCTATATAATTAGCAAGGATGATGAGAATTTGAACATTTTGTCCACTACATTTTCAAAACTACTCTAATCAAAAAGTCATGTTCATTAAAAAATGATACAGTATCAAAACACCAACCAAGCAAAATCAAATTCTTCGAACGAAAAGTCAAAATTGTGATAATCCAAATCAATCATTTGGTATGACACACACAACAGCAAAGATTATCGATCAATCTTCAAGGAAGAGGACTCAATGAAAAAAATAAAAAAAATAAAAAAAATTAAAAAAAAATTCAAAAATCAAAAAAAATTCAAAAATCAAAAAAAAATTGATAAAGTGAAGTAGACGTAAAGACGAAAAGGAAATATAAAATGAAAATAAATCACTCCATCTAATCAGTAAAGCATTGAACGCTATTAGAGTAGAAGAGTAAAAACACAAAAACAAAACAAAAAAAAACTAGCAAAGCATAAAGCATCAGGTTTTCAAAAAAAAAAAAAAAATTTTTTAAAAAAAAGAGAAAAGTAAGTTTTCAATCGTTCAATTTGTAAATATAATTAAAATAAAATACGATAAAAACAATAGCAATCATATCTATCATATGTTGATATTGTGTGTCATTTTAAAAATTTGTTTCATACGGTTTTATGTGTGTAAATTGGGGTGTGTGGGTGAGTATCTGTGTATGCATGTTTTTGTATATGAGTGTTATCGTTTTCTTCAAAAACCAAGCAAGTTATCAGTTCCACTGGCATCGCCAACATTGTTCAATCTGTCTATCAAGAAATCATCTGGGTTAGTACTGATTATCGCTGCATCACCTGCATTATTCTCGATAGCAAGATCAATTTCATCATGTGGTAAAAGATCATCGTATTCACCCAAAACATCACTCAGCAGTTGATTTGTCTGTTGTGCCGATGGCGATATATTCAGCAGTTGCAGCAGCAGCAGTTGTTGTTGGTGGTATTGTAAAATGTAATTGTTTAAAAATTGTAAAGCATCATGATCTCCACCGCTTAAAACGTGCGGTATTTCACTACCGCCTTCTCCAACGTATGCATTATTAACTTGTTGTCCTTCACTGAAATCATCACAGATAGACCATTGGTTAGAATTTTCCCGTCCAGTACTATTGTTGTTTAAGAAAAACACTGCAAACTTAGGTGAAGAAGATAAGGATAATCGCAATTCAGAACCATCTACAGTAGTTGGTTCACTCTTTGAATCTCCAATTGCTTGCTGTTGGTTTAATAAACTGCAACTCAATATGCTTTCTAAGGGATAAAAAATCCTGAACAAAATTTTGTTGTTTTGGAAAAACCCACTGAAGAAATAATTCAACTCCTTGTTCTTCTTGGAAAGGATTATGAGAAGATCTGTGGTAAACATCAAACTGTTGAGAAATTTCGGCGAAAGATTTGTCAAATTCTTCAATATTTGTGAATTTATGTATCCAGATTTGATTCTTTGCCACGTCCCAATGGATATCGAGTTACAATCGACAAGACAATAGTTTTCATTTATCACTATAGGCGCCTTCAGTTGTTGTTGTAAACTACTCAACGATTTCCTCCCCACCACTAGTGAAACCTGATTATATTTATGTGAATCTGTACCACTGAACGAGTTGGCATAAGGACGGTGACCATCATCTGCGGCCCCTGATCCATCTTTATGCATTTTCTCCATCTTTTTCTGTTTAGCTCTTCTATTTTGAAACCATATTCTAACAGATCTTTCAGACATACCAGTGACATCAGCGAGTCTCTTCCTTATGGCTCCATTTGGATTTATATTCTTACTGAATTCCAGAATCAAAAGAGCTAAAGCCTCCCCAGTAGCTCTTGATCTACGAGGTACTTGAGAATCTTCTTGTTCTTCGCCATTGGAATTTTGGTTATTTTCTTCATTGTTGGACATGTGATCCAGTGAATGTGGATTATTGTTATAATGGCTATTCTGATTATTATGATTATTATGATGATTATTGTTATTATTATTATCATTCTTACTATTATCATCATCATCATGATTGATATTGCTGTTATTAACAACTGAATCATTCAATTGGAATTGACTAACGTCAAACGGGCTATCCCTCAGGCTAAGTGGTGTTGTCTCAAAAGGTACCGAGCTATTGGAAAGCAGCAGTTGATCACTACCAGGATCGTATGACGTTATTAAATTTGAAGAAAAATCATTCGCTATTGATGCTGGATCCAATGAAAAATTCTGATCATCCTCATGCGAGTTATCGTTATTGTTATTATTGGTATTGTTTGATAAAAATTCTCCTACAAAATGTTCCTCGATATGAGAACCCGAATTGAACGGGTCTCCGAGATCGTACTGCTCCAATTCAGTAGCCAGAGTTAAAAAATCGTTGGCATACAGTTGGTTACTTGTAAGTGCATGGTTATTGTAATTCAATTCACTCATGTTATCGTTGCTGTTATTGCTGTTGTTGTTGTTATTGTTGTTGTTGTTGTTATTGTTGTTGTTGTTGTTGTTGTTGTTGTTGTTGTTGTTGATCCCAGAAGGGTTATCTGCCAAAAATAAAGATTCTTCCGACATGCTCATTGATGACTACCAGTAGTTCAAAGAGACAAATGTGATCACGGTTATAGTGATATAGATGATGCAATAATGATGATGATGCTGATAAGTAACCCAATCGTGATAAAAACGGTGGCGGTGTGTGATGTTAACCGGGCAGAGTGAATGATGCTTTTAACGCTATAATCACTTTAGAGTTGGAAAAACGTTCCAGAATAACGTGAGGCTCGAGTCAGATTACTGATGATGATGATAATCAAGTTAATGATGATGACGACGATATGTAACGATCAATCGATCTCTCCCTTTTTGTCACTGTGTCTGTCTGTCTCTCACTTGTCTTTGAGCTTCTCCTATATTTTTTTTTTGTTTTGTTTTTGTGTTTTTTTTTTGTCTCCTTCGAATTTGTCTTTGGGTGGATTTTTTATGTTTGTGCCCAAAATGCGGGCAAGGGGAACACTTAAGAGAATCGAGAATTACGCGGCTAAAAATGTACAACTGCACGACCCAATCCTTCCAGTAATTTAATCGGCTTGTACTGAGTGCTTCAAGACTTGTTGGTTTGAGACATCCCTTGAGCGATAAGTTCTGGTTGTTCTTATCACAAATTCCAATAATAATATCCGTTTGTGTGCACAAATGACAGGGATAAGGACATGGTTATTCATGAAATTTTCTACAACTTGTTGTGCGCCCGCCATATGAAATTACAATTGAATAATAACTTTGTGATGAAATTGACCCATACAATTAGTCATTCAAATCGATGTTCTTTTCAACAATGATTTATTCTCAAATTGAGGTGATATGCACAAGAAAAAGGAATATAACCTTGGACTTTATATCTGTCAGAAAACAAATTATCTGTTATTGATACTTTAAAGAAAATTTCAGCAAGAGAATACTTGGAAAGAAGAAAGAATTGAGATTATACACTAAAACATAAACAAGTCGTTATTCATGATGAGTAATTATTCTTTTAATGTAGAATTCTTAATTATTAGTATTACAATCTTACCTGTATTTTTGGATCTTTCAACAATATTATTCTCTTACTTCCTTATCTTTTTCTTGATCTGAGCGAACGTTATTCTCTATATGATTATATTTTATATTGTATAACTTTGGAGAATAATGAAAGTATTAAAAGTTGTAATGGGATGACCATGCCGAAAATACTTATTCAATGAGAACATTAACTGAGAATTTTACCAGCGTAACTATGGTATACTTGAGTATCTGTCAATACATCAGAGAATTATGTTGAAGCATACCAAGACTATCATTTACGTACCAAATGAACCCGAAGGAGGGTTAAGAGGATTTTTTTGGTCTTTAAAATGGAAAATTCTACAAGTCAATTAAACATATTACGTTTGCTGATTATTCAAGAAAGTAAATGATGTTGGAAGACATTGATATTACAAAGCTTGGAATATTGACCAATTTGTCACAAGTTGTTATCATGTCTTTACACTGATGTTATTGATTACTAGGAAATTGCTGATAGCAATACTTCAAAGACATTTGTTATAAACCATGTAACATCATAGGGTTAACGTGATGAGTTTGATATCTATCATAAGATTAATTTCGATGATGATAACATTTTGTGTTTGATGTTTTGTTTTGTTGGCTTTGTTAAATTCTATATCATTGATGATGATGATGATGTTAAGGGAATGATAGAATCAGAATTAAGGATTTACGTTTGAGACCGATATGAGGCTGATAATACTCAGGCTGTCTAGGCGCTCATGTAATGGAGGTTTCTTTTTTTTATCTGGTAGCGCAAGCAGTGCTTGCCCTTATTAGATAGTTAAAATGATAGATTTGAATATACATGAATAAATCCTCTCTTTCTTCCCTATTTATTACTTTCTTTAACTTCCTGTCTCTCTTAAAATAGTTTTGTCTTTTGTAATCACTAATAATGTTTTTTTTTCACCGTGAAAGACGCCTTATCACTTTGAAAATGGTCATTTAAAGATATATCTCATTTAGACAATTATATATATCATTTATTTACCGAACATTGAAATAGTCAGTTCGAAAAATATCTTTAGAGGAGCTATTCAGAAACTTAGGAGATAGATAATAGTCTCAAAACTATACCACAGAGTAACTAGTAGCCCTTTTACTAGCAATTCAATCTTTAATCATTATTATTCATAAAACAAAATGATGAGACGAGCCCCAAAATTGGGCTCGTTTGATCAATCCATAGAAGGTCGTATATACTTAGTTGTTTCAGTAAAAATAAATGAAAAATAGTCCTTACTGTAATTTTGAGGCTCATCCGATTTCTCATCCACAAAAATTTGAGTTTCCAAAGCAATTGGAAAATCAAGGGCATCATCTCGATCTCCAAATTAGAAAACAACCATCTTGACAGATAATAGTTGTGGTATAGTAGAAAAGCCATATGATGCTGACGGTGAACTCATCTTCAGCTGAAGCCTAGTAGTCTCAATCTTGTACCGATAACTGCTTCAATATGACTTAGATATGACTTAGATATGACTTCGAATCATTACATCAAAATCAACAACAAACAACAACAATAAGTAAAATAACAAATTTCTATTTTGAACAATCCTTTGTCTACCAGCTTAAGTATCAATTTGGTTGCAATTCTACTTTCGATCACAATGAAATGCTTTTGCTGATCTCCAACACTGGGAAGTTGTCTTTTGTACATCTTTCATTCTAATGTTAAGCACTCTTAAACATCGATGCTCATTAAATAAAGAAGTTTAGATTCAACTCGAATCTATCAGGGTTATAAAAAAAGAAAGTAAGACTTGTTTCTACTCACTAATGCAGTGTCAGATTTATTATCTGATCAATTACAATTAATTAATATAAAGAATAATGAGTGGATTACATTTCCTAGTAAGGTTGAATAAGAAATTTTCATATGAAAAATGTATACTCTTAATTTGAGATTATTTATTGAACAAAACTTTTTATACTCATAAGATGGGGTCAAATAGCTAACGCTATGATCATTTACCATCCCTTTTTTGTTGTAGCAATGGCTTGATTTGTTGATCATTTTCTTCTCAGAGATTTTAGAGTAAAATACTTTTACATTTCTCTCTTTCACTTCTTTTTTTTATCAACATTAAGCAGTAATCGAGATTTTCATTGTAATTTAATAATGTGGAATTTTTCATCCATGGAACTTACAAACTAAATCACTTTCAACTGATTACACTTCATTGACAAAATAATGAAAGAAAATAGCCCAATAGGAAGGCAAATCTATTCTTTCTTGTTGGTATCTTTTTTTTATTGTAGTAAACGCTCTAGCCTTATCAAAATAGAGGATGCTGATGGCAAGAGAAAAGGGATGCATTTTCCTCAAATTCAAAACTAAAGAGTTGTTTTGCTCCAAACATTCGAAGAGTTATACCATAATGAGGGCTCCTAATAGAAGTGAATACCTTCTCAGAGTTATCCAGAATGATGGTTTTTGTTCCAGATTTCCTAAAGTTGTTTGTTATCATCTCCTTGTGCACTTCAAAACAGCCCTGTACCTTGTTGCTCGCTTTCTAATTTAAGGAACTGTCTCCAAATGATTCTTCCTTACCCCAATTTGAAGAAGGGCAAGAAGCTTTTGATTTTTTTAAAGAAAATTTTAAAAAGAAGGTTGAATTGAAACTGGAACTCGAGGGCATAACGTTTTTTTTTTTTTGAAGCGCAAGGAAAATCCCCATGTTTTGGCTAAGATTTTTGATTTTTAATTCTGAAGCAAAATATGTTTCAACATATCAAGGAACTATTATTTTATTTTACTCTTTATTCTGTTTCCCCTATATAAGATCTGATCCCTCTTCAGGCATCTAGAAGTTGAGTTGTATTCTTATTTACTTTGATTAACTATTTACCACTCAAACAACATTGAATTATCAAGTAATTTTATTTTATCAGATCGATCACAATCGATACTCTAAAAAAATTTGGGTATAGAAAATGACCATGGTATGTCATGTATTATAAGTGTTCCTAATATATTATCATTACTAGTTATGAAGGTTACAGGATTGGAAACTGTTTATCCTTGATAAGAGATAACTCAACAAGTATAGATTCTATTAACATTCTCAGATGTTTGGTACTAAACGATTACCCTGCTAATACTTCGGTATCAGTCAACCAAAATGGGTTTTTCGTACTACTTAAAAATAATATAGCTAATATGACTCAAAAAGAACGATTACTAGACGGATATGCCGCAGCTTTTGGGTATGGTATTCAATTTGAGATATAAGAAAGGGATGAACATGAGGATGGTGATGCTATTTTAGGTAGGTTGTATGATGCGGCTGAGTAAATCGTATACTTCCACCAACACCGAGGCAAGATAAGATAGGAAAAAGAGCTTGTTATTTACGGTATGGGACGTTTTTTTGTCATTATATGGTGAGAACCATGATAGCGATGAATTATTTGAGACTTACAACAATATCATGAACCATTATATGCTCACTTGCTTAAATATAGTCTTAAAAACGATATTAGCATAAACAAAGGAACAAAATAATTTGATCAATGAGATCATTCAAGTTAAATTAATAATTTCATCATCAACTACTTCTTTCTAATCATGATCGTTATATATATACAGCAATTTTAATATACATTTATAAGGTACGTTCCCTATTGGCTTCTTCTTCATCTTCATGCCATCCATTTCTCACCAAATCCAGATCCAAAGTTGCAGCCGCTGAGGCAACTTCCTCTTCCTCTGCTTGTTGTAAGCCTCTAAATCTCTCCTTGAGAATCTCCTCAATATCTTCCTCATTCTCCTCCACGATATCGTCACTTTTAAGTTTGAACCTTTTCCCAATCCTGCGAAAAGCACTGGTACCACTATCCTTGTAGATCTTCTTCCTAATGACTTTTCCACTAGGAAGAACCTCCGTCTCATATTTTGAGTCCTTCGAGGACTCTTTACGTACTAGTGCGGGTGATCCAGCTGGTACATCCGAACCACTAGTTGCTCTTTTTCTTTGATGTGTTTTACCCTTCTTTATAAAAGATTTAGCCTTGTAAAACAACTGGTCACGAGGTGCCATATTTTGCAACTCAGCATCAAGTATTTCCGATTCATGAGGCCATGTCCAACTGTGTTCCAACTCTTTGAAGGACAGTATCTCACATTTTTTCCTAAATTCGGGATCTGTTTCTAGTATTTGAAAATCATCCGTGTCCGTTGGTAAAATCTCCTTACGGAAGCATTGAACAAGGACATCAAACAAGATTCCAATGATGCACAATACCAAAACTGAAGCCCACCAAGTAATATCTCTACCAAAATGGTGGAAAAAAGCAGTCTTTACATAGTAAATTTTTGAAGTCTTCTCACCATACACCGATGGCAATGCACAGCACCAAACCAACCATCCAAACACAGAGGTGAACCAACTGGCAAAATTTAACTTTGTAATGTTTCTCATTTCCAACACCTGACACTTCGTATTGATTATGATGATCAATACTGTGAAACTCAAAACACCTAACTGATAAGTGGTATTATCCTTCAATGCACTAAAACCATAGACATAGATTGAGACAAAAGAGATCAACAAACTCTGTGATGTAGCCATAACCATCCAATAAATGAAAATGGTGAGGTTGAAAGACTCATAATTTCGACCTTTCGAATATAACTCTGGGAATGCCAATAACGTCGAAGGTCTAAGATCTTTTTCAAACATTCCAATGCACAACACTGGTAAAGATGTGAATAAAGTGTTGAACATGGACAATGACCATGACTCGAACAATGACGAACCAGTAAACGCAGTTTGTCTTTGATAAATCGCCTGCGATAGATAAAACAACAACTCCTTGTAAAAAGTACACATGACAAATTTTGAAGTTCTAACATAATTATAACGGCCATGGACTAACAACAATTTTAATAAAAATCTAAACTGAGCAATAGAATAATCTGAAGATCTTGCAGCTTGAAGTCCCTCTTTACCAGTGATCCCAATCCCGATATCGGCACTTTGAATCATAGCAATGTCATTGGCACCATCCCCGATTGCCAATGATACCTTTTTCTTATCCATGTTTCTGACAGATAACACCATGTTGGCCTTCTGTGATGGTGATGCTCTACAACAAATCACCGAGTCAGCTTTGATTCCCAACTCGATAAACGGCGTCATCAAAGTCACATCATCTTCAATCTCCATCAATGTGGCTCCATCGATGACAATGACAGAATGGGCAACATTTCCAGCAGTGATCTCGAAATCGGCAGCTCTGATCTTATCTGCTAACATATCAAGACCCTCATCCCGGGATAAGATCACCACGGTAGAGTAATCCTTGATAAGACGACAAGAGTAACCGATGGTGATGGCAGTTTCTCTCTTATCACCAGTCAACATCCACATCTTTATTCCTGCTCTTCTCAATTTCTCAATGGCATCAGCAACTCCATCTTGCAATTTATCCTCAATTGCAGTGGCTCCAAGTAACTCGAAATCTGATTCCAACATTTCACCAACTTCTTCAATACGCTGGCTACGGTTGGTCAAAGCAGTCTTTGCTGCACGGTATTTTGTGGACCAATCTTGGTACTCAGACTCATCTAACCATTTGTAGGAGTACATCAACGTTCTCAAACCTTCAGTTGAAAACTCTTCGATATCATGTAAAGTTTTCTCCAAGACGTATTCATCGTTGATAACCAACTTATCATTTGGTATAAAAGATTCAGCATTACCATCAGTCACTGGACTTTCTGAAATACCATATTTCTTGCTCTGTTGAATCTGGAAAGATCTTCTTGAAGTTTCGGCAATATTGTTAATATCATCATCTGCAGTCTCTTCCAAGTAGTTATCAATTGACCCCATTCTATTGTTTAATTGAAGTGAGTTTCTCAATTGTATAGAAGGTCTGGATATATGAGTACTTTTACGACCGTGCAAACTAGACATCGATTGCCTCAAGTTTCCCAGTTCGAGTGACTTCTTATCCAACACCAATGAGGCTTCAGCATTTTTTCTATCGGCGGTCTCATCAGACAAATCTTTCAATTTCAGTTTAGCCATATCAGAATTCTTTAACCTTTCCAATATGATGTTGTCAGCACCTTTGCAAAACATACTAATTCTGCCATCCGGTAATCTAACAATAACGGACATTCTCTTTCTAGCAGAGGAAAATTCAATGGTATCCAAAATTTGGTATATTTCATCCTCAGCCAGTTGGTCGAACCCATTCGGATATGTTCGAAGAGTGAGGTTTTCCTTGACACGGTCAAAGACAACATAACCCATATCTCTTGCAGCAACTACAATAGCCAACTCATCAGGAGATGCCGCTTGATAATCGATTTCCGGGTCGATTTCCAGATCGGTATTATCGTGATCATCACCTTCTGCACCACCATCCCTGTTGTCAACGTCATTATTATTTGCTGATGATGAATTTTTCTTCTTTTTAACTCTTTTAGGCAAGCATGCATGACAAAGTGCCAAACTAAGTAAGAAGAATTTCACACGTTTACTGTACAAGGTATTGGGGTGTGTTTGCAAATACCCAATCAACTCTCTAGTAGATCTAATTTGTTGGGTCTTTTGTGGATTGGCATCGGATTTCCAAGTCTTTTGTGAACGCATCGAAAACAGAGTGCTAGGCCTACCAGTGTAATCATCAATATTAGGTGAAGATTCACTTAGTGGTACAGATGCCAAACTTGGTCTTCCAGTGTATTTCGCAGTACCTACACCATTCGAAACAACTGTAGTCAAACCATGAACGTTGTTATCGTTATTGCTGTTTATGATAGTCTTGTTATTGATGTCTTCTTCTGATTCATTATCCTTGTTCAACAACACATCAATATCGTGTAACCACGACGTTCCTGCAACGGTAAATTTTCTAAAAAGCATTACATTATTCGTCAAAGTTCCAGTCTTATCCGAAAAAATATAACTTACCTGGCCCAATTCTTCCAAGATGGTGGCAGTTCTAGCTTCAGCTGGAGTATTCGAGGGTTTATGATACATGTCTATATCCCATTGCAAGAGGAAAAACTGCATCAATTTGATGATCTCCATAGTGACATAAAGTGACAAGGGAATCAATGTGTTATACATGATGATAAAACCCATCAAAGTTGCCGCGACACCTACATCTTGACCTCTCAAATACCATGCGGGAATTCTCATATCATCATAATCAAGTCGTTGCGCCATGGTTGAAAATGCAGCCAAACAACAGACAACAACAACCATGAAACAAACAATCAAGTTAATTGCCTTTTGAAGCTTTGGAGCTTTTGTTCTAGGATTTTTGATGGCATTCATTCTAATCTTGGTCTCTTCACCGGTGAAGATGACCATACCAATGACCAGTTCTGTGTTACGGAGAATCGAACCTCTGTATACAATGTTATCGTTATCCAAAGCATATTTGGTAACATCATCTTGGGTGTAGTCAAACATCTCCAATGTACCTTCGTAGTTATAAAGATCAATATTTGGATCTTCAGACACTACCACAGCTCTAGCTCTTCTCAAACTATCGGCCTTTGAGCAAACGTTATTCAATTCAATATGAGGATTTTTAGACTTCAAATTTGTTTCTCCATCAAGAGCCATTGTCTCTATATAGGCTTCTCCAGAGTCACTTTGCACAGATAAAAGAACAAAATCTGCTGGGATCCAATCATCCTGTTTCAATTTAATGATGTCTCCAACTTTTAAATTTTTCCATCGAACTTTATGCTCCAATATTCCTTCATTTTGCAACAGATTAGAGTTAGCAAATGCGGTAAGATCTTCAGTTGATGAAGATGGACTCATCATCATTTCATTTGAATCGTCATTATGTTCTCCACTGGTGTTGCTACTGGAACTGGATCCTAGGTGAGAATCAAGATCGTCTGCATGGGCCCTTAAACCGGATACTGATGTTGCACTCTTGGCAAGTTTATCGTTATCGTAAAGAGTTTTCAGGCTCAATTCATTTGACACCTCCAATAAGGTGACCAATTTGTTATTTTCCACCTTATCTTGAACATGACGCATGTAATCGTCATAACCTTCTCTGGCTATAGAAATGGACATGAATACCAACAATGGAATAATAGTGGTATAAGAACCAGTTGTACTCCAGGATGGGATCATTTGCATTATGGAGACAATCAAGAAATAACAATTAGCAATTTTTGAGAATTGGAAATAAAGTTGTCTTGGTATAAAACTGTAAATGGTATATCTAGATGAGGTGATGGCGTTATCACAATATGGTTTTGTAGTTCTCTCATCGATCAACAATTTTTTTTCACTATTCTTATCATAAGTGAAAGGTTCATCATAATCCTTGGAGATTGATAATGGAACTCTTCTACCGTTAAGGCTTGGTTTTATCTCCTTCATACCCAATAATTTGTTATGTATTGTTTTCAGTTTCTTCTTGATCAGTTCTAAGGACTTTGGCTTTTCGTGCTTCAAATTCCTTTGGAAAATACGTACAGAATCTAGCGTCGAGTCCAGTATAGATGAAGTAATCATAACGTCATTGTTGCTCCGTGTGGTGTCCATATCATGCTCATATCTAAAGACATTTGCATTTGAAGTGTATAATTCATCCATCGGAGCCAACTCTATTGAATCCGATGCGCCGCCGTTAATGATCTCTTGATCGTACGAAACAGTGGTGTTGTTGGGACTAAATTTCACCTCTTTGGACTTACTGACATTTTTAGCAATATTTTTACTCAACAACTGAGATCGAAGTGAAAGTCCTCTCTGTCTCTTCTTTGTAGTTTTTGGTGGCTGTATACCTGGTGATGGATTAGAATTCACATTGTCCGAGAAGGGATTATACGTGTTGCTCGCAACACGATTTATATCCTCCTGATCACTCATTCCTCTTCAACAAACCTCAAGTATCAAATTAATTATGAAATCAAGCAGACTTTTATTGCATCTGCCTTACGTAATGGGTAATACTAAGTGGATGTATAACTTGTTTTGTTATTGTTCAAATTTTTTCAAAAAGTCTAACGTTTTTTAATTCCCAATAATCTGTGTGTGAAAAAGGATCTAGGAAAAGGCAAAATCGATGGAAAAAAAATGAATGTAATCGAATGCAGCGGGGTTTATAGAATTGGGATGGAAATGAAAGGATAGGTAGTTGGTAAAAAGTAATCAAGTGATAGTTGTAGTTTATATATTTGTTGAGTAGAGTATGATAAAAGAGAACGAACGCGGTTGTTTGGTTGATCTATATGTGTCACTTGTTTCTTTATTTCTGGAATTTTTAAATG
>JAJLSQ010000025.1:0-156043 GCA_030567715.1 Nakazawaea wyomingensis
TCACTGAGTTCTTCAGCATCTAGTTCAGTTCCAACCGGTCCTGCTCCAACTGGTCCATCAGGTTCTTCAGTATCTAGTTCAGTTCCAACTGGTCCTGCTCCAACTGGCCCATCCGGTTCACCATCATCAAGTTCTGGTTCTAGTTCTTCACTGAGTTCTTCAGCATCTAGTTCAGTTCCAACTGGTCCTGCTCCAACTGGCCCATCCGGTTCACCATCATCAATTTCTGGTTCTAGTTCATCATTGAGTTCTTCAGCATCAAGTTCAGTTCCAACTGGTCCTGCTCCAACTGGTCCTGCTCCAACTGGCCCATCCGGTTCACCATCATCAAGTTCTGGTTCTAGTACTTCACTGAGTTCTTCAGCATCTAGTTCAGTTCCAACCGGTCCTGCTCCAACTGGTCCATCAGGTTCTTCAGTATCTAGTTCAGTTCCAACTGGTCCTGCTCCAACTGGCCCATCCGGTTCATCATCATCAAGTTCTGGTTCTAGTACTTCACTGAGCTCTTCAGCATCTAGTTCAGTTCCAGCTGGTCCTGCTCCAGCTGGCTCATCAGGCTCATCTATTTTTGTCACATCTTCGTCATTGATTACTTTGACGACAACTGCAACGATGACTTCTCCAGTGACATTAGTAACATCAACGGTTACAACTAGCGGTTTATCCACATTCGCTAGAACGAGCAGTCTAATAACATCTTCTGTTATCACAAGTGAATCCGTTATTACCACTTACTCTATGTTTACTTTCCAGACAAGTCCATCGGCAACCTCGTCCTCATCAACTGGAAATGTTAATACAGGAACAGCTCCTCCTACATTAGTTTTCAGCTCCGTTGCTGCAAGAACAGGAGTAAAGACAGATTCGGGGATACTTTCTACCGTTGCTACACAACTAGAAGGTTCAGGTAATGCAGGTACAGTTCCTACCGTTGCTACACAACTAGAAGGTTCAGGTAATGCAGGTACAGTTCCTACCGTTGCTACACAACCAGAAGGTTCAGGTAACACAGTTGCAGTTCCTCCTACCGGAGCTTTCAGCTCTATTGCTGCTAAAACAGGACCGAACACTGATAGTGAGGTCGTTCCTACTGTCGCTGCACAACCGTCGAAGACCCGTGGTACTCTGACGATTCCTAATGTTGATTTCAGCACTTTACCGAAATCAACCCCAACTGGTACACTTAATCCACGTTCAAGTGGTATGACCACAACACCAACTTTGGTCACAGTTCAAACAGGCACCACTGGGACAATTACCGGAGAAGGCTCATTCACTACGTCATACACAGGTGGCACAGACTTAGCATTTGTTACATATCAAACTGCTTCAGCATCTGTACCAGTACCTCTTTCAGTTTATGAGGGTCTGGCTTCTAGTATTTCAGCCCCTAAAGCTTTGATTGGACTCTGTGTATTTTTGGTTACCTTTGTCATTTGAAGCATTTTGACGAGTCATTATTTTTATTCTTCTTCTTTAACGTTAATTTTTATTACCCTTAAAGGGTATATCATTTCACCCGCTTACAAAATATTTTTTTTTCTACAATTTTAGATAAACATCCTTTCTTGATTTCTTAGAAGATTTTTTATTCAGCGCAACCTTTTATACCCCCATTCTTTGAAATGCGTTCGATTTGTTCAATTATTGTTCACATGTGACCCTTTGGTTATCTTTCATTTTTATATATTGTTAGTTTGATTTTTATTGGAATAGTTAATAAAACAGGAATTTTAATTTATTATATTAAACTATATTAAGGTTGATAAATATTTTCAGATATATACAAGATCTATCTATTTTCATTAAGCTACTTCATCATCCTCACCCAAATGAACAACTTTCCAGTCATTGCCAATGTTTTCAGATTCACTTCCAATTATACAAGCACTTTGGCAATCACCATTAATTAAAAATTTCTCACTGGCTTCCTGCACATCACTCAATGTTACATCTAGAAGGTTCAGTCTACGTTCTTGCCTCATATTATCATCAATACCATACATGAAGAATGCCATTCCCTCATCTCTGACCGCAATTGGAGCATCAACTTTCTGGAAAATGGTCAATTTTGCTTGTTCTAAATCTTTTTCAACTATAGATTCAGAAGATGTTTGAGCTTCATTTGTAATAGCCGCGATCGAGCCTCCGTCATCAACGATGTTTTCAGAAATATATTTTCCAGCATCTTCGAATTGCTTCAAAGAATTGAGAGGATTTGGATCTCTATAAGAGTAAAAATTGAAAATACCACTCAAAGAGTCATAACCAGCTCCACCCCCATAAGCACCACCCTTTTCTCTTATTTCCTTATGCAATTTCTTAAAGGTTAACAATTGGGCTAATACTTGCAAGTTTGCACCATCTTTATCGGTGTAGGGCACACCTGGCAATGTCAATGATGAAAATTGGACTTGAGTTGGAATTTTAATAAATGATTTAAATTGATTGGTTGATTCAGGAATTGAGATACGCGATGGTGCAGCAATTGATGAGTATTTTGGTAACAGTGAAATGAATTTTTCAGCAAGAGCTTCATGATCGGACATAACTTCCTTATCACTAGTCAATGAGATTTTGAAATCATTGCTACTGACCAATATTTCTTGTAACTTGAGTAAGTTTGGAATAACTTTCTCCGATAAAACACCCTCTGTATTCCATTTCTCAAGCTGAGCTAAGAATTGAATCTGCTTGACACCACTCAACAACTCATCATAAGCAGCTTTCTTGCTGAACAAAGAGCTTCCATATGATTTTGCATAGCTGTGACCACTGCTAATAATATCGTTCAAGTTATCACTATTCATCGACTTGATTAAGATGGACAATTTTTCAATGTTTGAAAAATTGGTATCCACTAAAATTTGACTGAATAAATCAAACATTATTTCAATGTTTTGATTCAAAGCAACACCGGATAAAAAGAAATTTAAAACAGGTTCACCAATGTTGAATGGGGAACAACTAACATTAACAGAGGCAGATAAACCTCCAGTATTCAATTTAATTTCTTCACCCAACTCAGACATATCTTTAGTGTTGGTACCCAAATTAGTTAAACATTCTGTGAAAAGTGGGAGATAAGGAATCAATTCGATTGGCAAAACAGAAGTGATATCCTTTATTGCTCTGAAATAGGTCAATCCATTTGATTTGACAGATGCTCTCTTATATATAGGAACGTCTCCGGAGGAGACTGTGATTGGAACAAAATCACCTCTTAATGGAATATCATCAACATGCAATGTAGGTAAACATGAAGGATCTTCCAATTCATTTTGTTTCTCTTGAAGTTTCAATCCACGATCGAATAATATTTGTCTTTCATCCTTGGTTAAATTTTCAGTTCTCTTTGCCAACCGTTCTTTTTCTTCCAACTCCAACTTCAGTTGGAAATCCAGTGATGGTTTCATAGTGAATGAAAATTTAGATTTATCCAACATGTATTTTTTGATCAAATCGGTAAATATCGACGCTCCTTTAAGCTTGTATTCTTCACGGAATTTGTTTATAGTGGAATCGAATGATAACAAATCGAAAGGATCAACGTCATTGACCCACAGAGGTGTGATTGATGATAACAAGTTCATACCAAACTCTGCGCTTTCCATCTTCTTGCTTAACTCTAATTGATGGAGAATGGCATCGATTCTTTTGGTATCAAATCCTTCTTCTGCACTTTTCCTCAAGACATCAGTGATCAATGTTTCCAATCTCAGAGAATCTTGTTCGTTTAAACCTTGCAACCCCACTGTGAACATATTAATTTTAGTCATGGATTCCATTCCCGAGTTAACTGAGAAATCAGTTCCAATACCAGATTCTATGAGACTTTGATAAAGTGGGGCAGAATGTCCATCTAATAACAAGTTTGATAAAATCCTCATCAAAAATGTCTCATAAGTGTCCTTTGGATCTCCTACAAACCAAGTGACTGAGGATTTGAATTGTTTGTTCTCCAGTAACATAGGATCTACAGGACCTTCCACGGTGACACTTTCAGATTCAATCAAGGAAATTGGTTCCTTGATGATATTTCTCACTGAACGTTTACCAAAAGTGATAAATTTTTTATCAATTTTTTCAAGCACAGAAACCAAGGGAAAAGAGCCATAGGTGAAAATACGAGAGTTTGAAGGATGATAGTTATCACTATGGAAATCGATCAAATCCCAATATTGTAAATCTGTGATCTTTGTTGGATCTCCTCCGGAGTTATTTAACGATGGATAAATGGATTCTTGGAATTTAATCCAGTAATAGTACGAACTATTAGAGACTTGTCCTTTCATTTCATTATAAACAACACCTTTGAATGTCAATGGAGTATTTATATCTTCTGTGATCTCATTTTCCAATCTCCAACCTTCTTGATTAAAATCAGATTCCTTCAACAAAGGATTTAATGTAGCATCGAGATAGACATCTGTTAAATTCTCATAATCGGTTCTATTTGTTGTTGCAAATGGGAAAAAAGTGTAATCATGACCAGTCATAGCATTCATGAAATTGGATAAACTTCTATTCAACATCTTGAAAAAAGGATCTCTAACTGGGTATTGTTCAGATCCACATAATGTGGTGTGTTCCAATATGTGGGCAACACCTGTACTATCAGGAGGGTTGGTTTTGAAAGAAATGCTGAAAACGTTATTGTTATCCTCTCTATCGATATGGATATGCTTAGCACCCGTTCTCGAATGAGTCAAACCAACGGCAGTCATTGAAAATTCTGGAATTGGCATCACTCTTTCAATCTCGAATCCATTAACCTTTCCACCAACAGGATATTTCCTTAACATTTTCTGTGATGAATAAGTGGATGCATACCTTATTCCACGAAGAGGTAAAGTATGCACTCTACTTCTACTACTAGCCGATAACATGATGATCTTACTTCTTGTGTTATTTCTATCTATCTTTCCATCTCTCTCTCTCTCTCTCTCATCATCAAAAATCAAAAACTTAACCGCCCACAAGTTTTTTTTTTTTCCTCCTCGAGGCAGTTGTGAGTAAATTACCTCATTAGGAAGTCTGCAGATCATTTCCCTAACGCTTCCCTTCCTTCCTTCTTCTAATTTTCACTTCGCCCTGAACTCTTTGACAAAAAATGGAAAATGGAAAAAAGGAAAATCTTTTGAACAACGCGAATTAAAGGTGTGAAGAGAAGAATTGAAGTGTGAACTGAACTGCATGGTTGATTTTAGATACGGGACAAGAGTTAGTCAACAAACATCAACAACAACAGTATTATGAGAAGCTTTTTAAAACAGGCTATCGTATTGGGCCTACTACTGCCATTGGCGCTTGCCAATAAGCTCTTTGTCACGGATGATGAATCTCAAGTCTGCTCCGGCATGTATTCTAAACAGGACTGGAGTGGATCAATCGATCCATATATTAAGTTAAATTTACAAGCATTTAAAAAATATCAATCGGATAAATTGAATGAGGATATTGATATATCAATAGTGATATTCGAATATAGAGACATTGATAATTTAGGGATTAAAACGAAAAGTGGACGTATAAAATATATCTGTGATGATCAATTGATAAGACTGGGTAATTGTACAGAGGATGAAAAAAATCAATTCATAAAGAGTGGGAATACCACTCGTAATGAGGTGATCACCACTTCATTCGAATCCTTGGGAGATAATAACATCACTTATCATGTCAAGAATACTGGATTTTATTGTGTTGCAGCGTATTCCCCAACTACAATCAATTCAATAACATATTCAAATGATTACAAGATGTTGGTAAACTTTCAAAACGCTTTTGGTACATTATCTGCTTCTGAAATCCCTAAATTACCACTTTATGGACTCTTGGCAATATGTTATGCAACAAGTTTATGTATCTATCTTTTCCAAATCTTTAGACATAGATCTGAATTGTTATTATTACAAAAATATTTGGCTGGTTTTTTTGTATTTCTCACGGTGGAAAATATTTTGATTTGGTCATTGTATGAAGTTCAAAATAATAATAAACGTTATCCATTACCTGGTGGAATCAAATTTTATGTTTTCTTCATCAGTATTTTGAATTCTTTTAAAGTGACATTTTCATTTTTCTTATTGTTGATCATTTCATTGGGTTATGGATTTGTTTACCCTAAATTGAATAAGAAGTTGATGACCAGGTGTAAGATTTTAGCAGGAATTCATTTTATCTTTGGAGTTTTCTATTTGACTGTGAATTATATCAGTGAATCCAATGGTTATTCAAATCCATCAACATCAACAACAGAACAACATTCTTCCCATGCAGCTTCATATTTGAGTTTACTCAGTACTTTACCTCTCGCCATCACCTTGGCACTTTTCTACTTTTTAATTTTGTCATCATTGTCCAAGACAGTTAAACATTTGACTGAAAATAGACAAATTGTCAAATTGAACATGTACAAGAGGTTATTCAAATTGATATTTGGATCTTTGTTGATGATGATTTTAGCCTTGATTATAACCACTTTATTATTCTTTAATGATTCGGTAACCAATGCCATTGAAAAATTCTGGAAGTTTAATCAAGTTATGATGGATTTTTGGCCATCAGCATTATATTTTATTGTATTTTTGGGTATATCATTTATTTGGAGACCTACAGATACTTCATATATGCTTGCTGTGTCTCAACAAATTCCTTCATCAGATTTAGAAGCAAACAACAACAACAACAACATTTCTCAACAATATGGAACTGAATTTGAATTGGATGATTTACAGAGTAATGATGAAGGTGGAGAAAATCCATTTGCAGATCCAAAGAGAGGTAAAAATGATGACGAAGATAGTATTGATTTTGGATTGGATGACAATGAAGTTGAAGCAACCTCTTTTAAACCATTACCATCAGGAGGATCAACAAAGAAACCAAACTTGGCACCTGATGAAATAACACCAATTTTCCAATTGGAAGATGAAGTTGATGATGATGATGATGATCTGACGTTTGACGAGTGGGATAGAACATCTCCACCTGCTCCAATCACAAAAAAGAAAACCGAATGATTTTGTGAATGAGATGGGATGGGATAGATAGATGACTACAAGAATTTTGTAATTGACTACCCAGATGTGAGAGAGTGGTAGATGGAGCTGTTGTATCAATTACATCAATCTATACATACATAAAATAAATACAATAAATAAATCATATTAAAATCTACTTACATATCAGTTAGTTGGTTTAATTAAGTTAATTGCAGAATATATTTAGAGATCGGATCTGTCTTAAAATACACTACTATTTTTGTCTGTGGTTTTCATTTTTTTTTTTTTTTTTTTTCGCCACTGCAAAGAAAGAAAGGAGAGAGAGAAATAAAGATTAGACAAGGAAGATAATTGAATCTCATATCACGATATAATACACACACACACACACAAGGATGAGTGCTATGGAAATTGATAATGACATCTCCAATGTCTTTGCCACGTTGAGGCAAGAATGCAACCCAGAATTAGCTGGGGTCTTTTATGAAATGGAGGATTTGTATGAGCGTAAATTATGGCATCAATTGACGATCAAGTTGGAATCCGATTTCTATAGATCTCAATATTCGGAAGGTTATAGATTGAGGATATATGACAGGTTCATTTCCACTTTTGATTCCAAGATTAATCCATTGAAATTGATTGAATTTTTACTTCTGTCGTTGGGTGAAGTGGAAACCGTTGAAGAGAGATTATCATATTTAGAAAATTTAAAGGATAAATTTACCAAATCACAAAATTCAGAATCTAACAAACATCTGAATACTCAAACAATTTCACAAGCTATTATATTTATCTCTAGTGAAATTGCCAATATCAAATTAGATTTCACCGAAAATAATGTCGATTTAGATGAAGTTAAAAAGATTATTGATGAAGTGCAATTGAAAATCGATGCTTTAAATTCTATTGATAATAGAATCAATGCCAGTTTTTACAAAACTTTATCCAAATATTATCGGGTACAATCAGATTATACCAAATTCTATAAGACCAGTTTATTATATTTGGCTTGTATACCTAATTTGAACGATTTACCTAAATCTGAGATTCAAAAGATAGTTTATGAGATAAGTATAAGTGCATTGTTGGGTGATAAGATTTATAATTTTGGTGAATTGATCATGCATCAAATTTTTGAAGAATTAGATACCTTATGGTTAAAAGAATTGATTTTATCATTAAATTCTGGTAATTTGGTTGAATTTACCAAACAATTGGATACCATTGATAACAAATTAATATTGGAAAACAAGTCATTTTTAAAACAAAAAATTTGTATCATGACATTGATTGAACTTGTATTTACCAAACCATCTAACAAGAAAATTTTAAAATTTGATGAAATTTTAAAACATATCACGTTGTTGTCGAATATCAATGAAGTAGAGTATTTGATCATGAAATGTTTATCATTAGGATTGATCAAAGGTTTTATAAATCAAGTTGAACAAGAATTGGAAATCAGTTGGGTACAACCAAGAGTTATGAATAAAGAACAAATCGAAATCATGAAATCCAAATTGGTTGATTGGAATCAAAATGTCGTTAAATTGACAGATTATATGAACACAAATGGTAAGGAAGTTTGGGTCTAATCAACACTCTATCTAATTTTTTTTTTTTTTAAATAGTCAATTTATCAGCTATACAATATATCTATCTATATCTATGATGTCGTAGATTCGATCAAAAGCGTATTATAAATTACAGCCGAAGCAAATATATTCTCTCTCTCATTCTCTCTCTCATCCTTTGTAATAAACTGACTAATTTTAAAATTCTCAACGCAACGGATGGCGAAAAAAGAAAAAAAGACGACAAGAAAAAAAAAAAATTAAAGAAGAAGAAGGCCCACTCCGATTTACTCATTATCAACAACTACAACAACAACAACAACAACAATTAAAGTTGGTTATTGCACATACTTCATTATTCTAGAGAAGTGTATTATAACAAATATACCACTGATCAATCTCCCCAATTTATTCTTGAGACAAACAGACAAAGAAAATATAAAATCTTTTTTTGAATCTCAATTTTAAAGCATTGGGCTTTTACCCAATTAGTAATATTGAAATCATATCGAATATTTTAAAGAATACAAATACAACAACAACAACAACAACAACACCACCACCACCTAAACCATACTATTATTCATATAATCATTTGACTATTCAAATCAAACCCTGACACAACGACATATACCTATATAGATCGATCAAATGAGAGATTCCAATTATCGCTCAATCACGGCAAATAGAGCTGCCGTGACAATATCAACTACACTATATGATAGACGGGCACTTGATTGTACTTCAGATAAACCATTAGTTAACTCTTTGAACCATTTAACCTTTTTGACATCGTCAAGTGGTAAAGTTAGAGAAACCTTATCCAACGATGGCGGATTGGAAAGATTGGTTGATATACTTTATGAATGTAAATTGGATGAGAATAATCGCAATTTAGATGAAAATCCATTGGTTGCATGGAAATGGTCTTTAGCATTTCAATGTTTGGTATTTGTTGGAACTAGAGGTACCGAGACTATTAGAAAGAAACTTGTCGATGCTGGAATGATCCCAGTTATTGCCACAATATTGGATAATTATTTGGCTATACATGGGAATAACGATGTAAGCGTCGGTTTTGGACGTCAATTTGCATTTGGATCTCATAATAATAACAATAATAATTATCAAGACAATTCACAGTCTCCAACTTTAAATACATTCCCACAACCACCGAGGTCTAGAGATGATGAGGATTCAGATGGGAATGATTCTTCTTCAATTGTGAATAATAATAATAATAATAATACCATCAGTTCGGTACTGAGAGAGGGTGGTGAAACAACAAACACTGAAACAGTCACACAAACACCAACATCAACTTCAAATACATCAGTACCAAATGTTGTATCATCATCAGTAGCTTCTACAGAGGAAATTTTGAAAGGAATGAGTCAATGTAAAAAGAAAACAAAACAACTTCATTTTTGGCCGGACCATATAGAACAATTAAAAGAGAAGATAGATCTCATGAATAATATAGTCCATTTGACTTCAAATGATGGGTATATATCCGGAACAAATTCAGATGATGATGAATTCACCTGTAATAAACTGTTGATCGATTATATCGAAGAGAAAAATTTCAGTTTGGATGCAAATAAGGGTAAATATGCTAAATTTAAGAAAAATCGTCGTCAACTCGTTGATTTAACTGCACCAAGAAATTTTATCAATGGTATATTGGTACCAATAGAGGATGATATCTTGTTTTCATTACAATTATTGGCATTCATATCAAAATATTCATATTTGAAACCGGTATTATCAGAGACAAATATCATAAATGGTATGTCATTGAGATCTCCACCACAAGAGGATTTATTATCATTCAACGGTAATTTTTCAAATTCAGTTCCGGCATTGGAAAATGATGATAATGATAATGACAATGAATTGGAAGAAGTTCGGAGTGTTGATAATGATAAGAAGGATGATTGTGATGAAATCATGATAGATACAGAGTCAGCAAATAATACTTCAAATCAACAAAATGCCGTTACAGAAACCGTATCCAATAATGATACACTTTTAGGAAACAAGTTGGATTTCATTTTACCAATAGATATGGAGATGAATGTGATAAAACTGAAACCAATGATTTCCAATCAAGTTTCCGTTGTGTGTGCTGAATTATCAAATTTTGATAAGTTAAACATGGCTGTGATCAATTTAGAATCCAATGATGATCGACTTGCAAAGGCTAAAGAATTTATCAAGTTGACAAAAGTTTTGAATAAAGATTTGAAACATGAAAGTTTGAAATTTAAAGATTTTAAAATTAGACATAAGATACTGGAATCAAATCTTGTTAAGGCCAAATGGAATTATTCCACATATCCTTCATTTAATAATTTAGAAGAGGATGAAGATTTGAATATCAAACCTTCAAGATTTTTAAACATTTTCCCCTTGGTTGAGAAATTTACCGTGAAATCTTCCAATAGTAAACAAATTCATTATTGGGCTGGTGTCATCATGAGAAATTCATGTCGTAGAGATGATTCCAAAGGTGGAGTTCGTCAATGTGCTTGTTTCGAATGCAGTAAATGGGAAGTGTATCCACGTCAATTTGCCAAATGTCGTCGTTGTAAGAGAACAAAGTATTGTTCAAAAGAATGTCAAGCTACACTGTGGGAATATCATAGACATTGGTGTGTTCAGACTTCATCGTCATCATCTAGTACAGCGCCAAGTGTACCATCTACATCGGCTGCGGCTATGACTACCACCAATAATATGATTGAATCTCCACAACAACAGCAACAGCAACAACAACGATCATTTATATCAAATGGCTTACAACAGGATGATAACGATAGTATTAATTCATCGTTGAACACTACCACAACAGCAGCCTTATTGAGACAACAACAACAACAACAACTGCCATTGATGTCCAACACTCTTGGCCCTTTTATTTCCCCTGCTCTGTTAACTTTGAATAATAACGTTCAACAACAACAACAACAACCTTTATTATCCGGGGCAATCGCATCTAATGGGGTGAATAATAATTCAACACCAGTGTTGGGTCCTAACACCAATAACAGAACTCATAATTTTGGAACCATACTGTTTCATAATGCAGTCCATGCAACGTTAGCTGCAACAACGAATAACAATGATGGTTCCAGTAGTAATGTAATCAATGCAAATAATAATAATAATAATAATAATAATATTGGTGATGGTGTTAATAATGGAAATAATAGGGGAAGATTTTTCTTTGGAGATCTCAGCATTGCTGGCTCAAATGCTGGTGGTAACACTGAAAATTTTGGTGGAAATATTATGAACAACAATATTTTGAATGATAATGATGATAATAATAATAATATTAATAGAGATGACAATGTCGAAAACGGTTTCAACAACGCTAACATCATGAACAACAACAACAACAATATCAATCAGTGATTTATTTTTATCAAAAATTGATCACTCATCATCAACTTGTGATTTCTAGAAAAAAAAAATCATGAATGAGGAGGTGAATGCAATTATATTTATGATTATGAAAAAAGGACTCTTTGCAAAGAAAGATAAAGGAGTAAGGTTAATATATATTTTTACACAACAAGTTTTTGAAATTTAATCTATCTTTTAATTTTTATTTTGGTTCTACAATCATTTGATTACTTACATCTTTATTATACATACATTACATTATATTATTCTCATCATTACATAGCTTACATAACATAACTTACATACATATATAACATACAAAACATACATAACTTACAACATCTTAATATTCCATTATATATATTTTATTATTCTCTGATACAAAAAAATTGAAGTTCATATTTACTGGATGATTTATTTAATTCTGTTAGATGCATCCCATTCTATATTATAAACTACGAACTCCTTCATCATCGATGAGTTCTTTTCAGATCTTATCATGAAGAGAATGTTACAATTGTTATGTATATGATAAAACCTGTATTTTAATTCTATTTAGTTTTAATTTATGAATATTCTATTGTTTATTTTATTTTCCGTAACATGGAGTGACAAAAATTTAATAACCGAAAACTTGTCCTCTACCATACAAAACCCATTTACTAGTGGACTCCATAAAAGTCAAACACATGATAGTGTGAGGAGCCATCCTCAAAGCCTGAGCGGCAAAACCTTTATATAAGGCAGTCAAACCTTCAGTTCTAACAGTTTTCATGAAACAATCAATTGGACCTCGATATAAATCACCTGTTTGATTATACATTCTAGTCAAGATCACATCCCATGGATTACAAATAACACTGACACCAACACCGGATACAGCGGACGATAACAAATGTAACAGAGTTCCATCTTCCATGTATCCATGATTCAACAAGTATAATTTGACCCCGTTATAGATGGGTAATTGTACAGATGAGGCAGATCCAGTTCTTAAGATTGCGGCATCAACACCTCTGAACCAACCTTTTAAACCTTCCTTTCTAAAAATTTGACGAAGTCCATCAATTGCATTATCATATTTGGTTTGTTGACCAATCTTGATTACTTTTGAATACGATTGCATTCTAGTTTTCACCAAATATAATGGTGAACCCAGAATAGCACCAGTGACACCTGATATAGTACCCGCTACCACATTGATAATCAAATTTTGATGTTTATTATAATCTTCAATATTTGGGAATATGGTTCTGTTTAAGAGATGTCTAAGTGGTTCATATAACCCCAATCTAGAACCGTTCAATGCAATCTGATATATATAAGCACAACCTAATCCATTTTGTAAACCTCTTAAACCTTCATTTCTCCCTATGACAAATAAAGCCTGAATTGGGTTTTTATATACTCTCTCTGTGGCACTCTTAGACATCAATTCACCTTGTAATTGCATTCGAGTCTTGACCAACTCTATTGGGTTGGTGAACGTTACAGCCATACATGCTGCGATACTAGCAGCGGTGAAAGATCCAACTACACCAACTATTTCAAAAAGAAAAATTTCAATTAGGAAATTGTTAGTCGGAGAAGAGATTAAATAATCTCATTTTTCAATTCGTCATATATATACATTTGGTGAATCTGGAATATTAAGTCATAAATAAATCATAAATAAATCATAAATAATATTAAATAATTATAATAATAGTAGTTGTATCACAGAGTGATGACCGAAAAAGAAAATGCAGTGAGATCTTTCTAATCTTACTCACGTTTTTGGGCGGCAGAAGTGGCTGGTGCTAACCTCTGACCTTGTTGTTTGATATCCGACATGATTTTATATTTATCTTTCTCCCTTTCCACTCTCCGGATGATGATCTTTCGCTTTGTATATATGATGTTTTATAGAAGTAGTAGTCCAGCAGCATCATCATCAAAAAGCATCCATCGATCACTCTCGCTCTCTGAAAAAAAAAATAAAAAAAAAATTCTTTTCTTCTTTGTGCCGCCGCCGTTGCTTTTGCCCCGTTCACCGGCAACGGTTTTTTTTTTTTTTCATTTTGGTAGTGTGGAAACATACCAATAATGATTAGACATAAAAGACAGACACGGGAGAGATATGGATATGAAATAAAATAATCGAATTGATTGAATTGTAATACACTAACTGCCCTTAATATACCTGTCCTAATGCAGTTTCATCTGCGCATCATCTAATGAATTAACCCGTTTTCTACCTCTTGACTGACTCCCATTCTCCTTCGAAGATCTCAGATGAATGTGATCAGTGGTGCCATTACCATTATGTGTGGTGGTAGTGGTGGTTCCGGGTGATTCATGAATTGGTCGTTCCTTGGCAGTATGACTTCTTCCCACCGTACTGCTCAACGAGGAATCATCTGAAGACAACGAATAATCATCTTGTTCAACACCACCTAATCCTAATGGTATAAACGATTCCGTATTGATTGATGCCGGTTTCGAAGAGATAAATGATTGGAATCCAGTATCTCTTGATAATTGAATAGACGATTGAGGTCTAATACTTGAAATCATTGATCCATTATCACTATAATCAACTTTCTTACCCTTATTATATTTGTTATAATAATCATGTTTAACAGCTTTTCTAATGTTGTAAACAAAATCTCTTCTGAAAACTCTTATATTACCATTTTTATCAGCGGTAACAATAAAAGAAAATTCAGGATGTAATTGATCATCAGCGGTATTTTTATGCAATGGGAGACTTCTAGTCAATGGACTTGTTGCCTCCTTTTTCGGACTCAAATGATGATCATCAATGGCCAATTTATTCTTGACACATAATTGATAGTTGCAATACAACTCATATAATGGATCTTGAGATAACTCAATCAATTTCGAAGTTGCCACAGGGGCAAAAAGTGCACATGTGACATCGGTATGATGAGCATGGAAAACAAGATAACTATTATTTTTATAAGTCCCCAGATTGGAAATTTGTCTGGCAACACTAGCTGAACTTTTCTTCTGACTACTACTATTACCACCAAATAATTTCTTCAAAGTTTCCTTTGCCTTTCCCTTACTTGTCAAATGACCTTCTGAAGTTGCACTCCATATATAACACCAATGATTTTCACTACCAGAAATGACAAACGATTTATTCTCACTAAGACCTGCTACAATTTGTGAATGATCGTTATGCAGACCTTTAAATTTCGTCTCCACTACTCTTGACCTCAAATTGAATTTTCTTATCCTTGAATCATTTGTTGTAATCAACAATTTCGTAGTCATGACCCCATCTTCCATCTCATCAAACAGTTCAATCCCAGTGATCTTGGGGCCATGCGTTTCACTACTTGAAGTACCCTTGATGTGGAAATCAAATTTCTTATCCAATCCTTTGGTATCTAGTACAGAACACCAACCGAGTCCACCGGCAACACAAGTTTCACCATCTGGTGTAAAAGTTGCCGCAGTGATCAAACCAGGTAATTCCTTTTCATAACTGACATCTCCTTCTAATATAGACCATAACCTTATACGGGAATCCATACATGCACTTAAAAAAAATCGATCATCTCTAGGATGGAAATTAACACTGGTGACAAATTCTTCATGATCAAATTGATGTAAACAATTTTCTCTATCAACATGCCATAATTTGGCAGTATGATCCATTGATCCACTTATCAAAAAATTATTTTTAGACCAGTCTAAAGATATGACTCCACTTGAATGAGCTTTAATATGACGAACAGGTTTGGTTTCGAAAATAGGAGCAAATACAGCATTATTAATCCTATAGGATGATTCCGGGCATGTCAATTCCGATCTATCTGGACCTATATCATTGATTCCAATTGTTGTAGAAGGTGTTGTTGTTGATGATTGTACCGAAGAGTTAGCCCTTGTTGTTGAAGTGGATGAAGTAGTTGACATTGATCTATTTCTAGTACTATTATTAGCCATTTGACTTTCTAATCTACCCAAGGGTGATGAAATAACTTTCCAAATTACTATAGAACCATCTTGTCTTCCAACTGCCAAATATTTCCCATCTTTACTAAATTTCATAACCCAAATAGATGAAGTATCATTTAATTCTGGTTTTAACTCTTGTGCAAAAAATAATCTTTGAAACATTCTTCCCGATTTTTTAGATTTCTTATAAACTTTGACATATTTGGGTTGTTCTAATAAGTTTAACAAATGACTCTGATCAACTAAATTGAATTCATCCGTGGTGAGATCGTATAGAGTATTGATATGTTTCAGGATATCCACCTCATCGGATAAACTCTTCAACATCAACTCATTATCTGCAAATGAGTCTCTATAAGACCGTTTGGAATCTACACTCAACAATGACAGAGACATGTTGCAAGGGGATCTGTGATTGTTGTTTGTGGGGATTCAGATCAAGATAGATATTGATTTAATTTTTTTTGGCTTGTTGCTCTATGTAATCACTCTAGTTGCTGCTATGATAATTAATTATAGAAATGTAGTTGAAATTGGGTTCACTAAAAATAAATTTCTCTTTCGGTTTTAGTTTTTTTTTCTTTTCTTTTTTGCCCTTTTCCAGTAAAAAATTACATTGATGATGATGTTGAATGATATGATGATGTAAATGAGAATACGAGGAATATATAGATAGATAGGATAGGGAAAGAGAGAGAGTATACAGGCGAGTAGAGTAAAGAGATATGGTTTTTATAATATCTTATTTGTATATTTAGATATAGTTCTAGGTGAGATTTGTTGTGGGTAGTCTATCTACATCTACATCTCAAAATAAAGTTGAACATAGATCCATACATACAAGTCATGATGAAGTATATTGCCTGCTCTTCGTTCTCGCATTGGACTGATGGGGGTCAGTTTTCCTCCTCTCAACCATTATCTCCCATCTTTTCCCAAACAGTCAGCCAGCCAGCCATCTGGCGCAATGGATTATGGGTGTATGCGATGCGATGGGATGGCCTGGCGGGTTATCCATCTATCTCCCTAGCATCCGAAGACAAAAACAACGAACAGGGCCTCAAATTGATTATTCATCTGTGTGTCCAAAACATGCAGGCATACATCTATTTCATCCAACAAATCAATCTCTGCTTTGTTTCGATCAATAATTATAATATTCTTAAATTTTTGTTACCGCCAATGATTGATTGATTGATACACAAATTAAATTAAACTAAAACACTCTTTCAAATTACTCATGATTATACAATACATACAAACATTTACTCGAATTATAAACAGTAATTTTACATATAAGCATCATTCATTCGTTCGTTCAATTGTTCAATTATCTAATATACATCTATAGACTAAAGCAAAGTTTCTTAATCTGCCCCTCTATTCTGTTCCACAACTCATTTAGATCTATCTTGCCTTCCCATTTTAATTCCGAGGGGTATGATGATATCACAAACATCCATCCATCTCCATCCCAAAAAAGGAAACGGATTTGAAATTGACAGAAAAAAAAGAAAAAAAAAAAAAAAAAAAATTAGAACCGAATTACTAACCGATGATAAAATATTTATTCTTCAATATCAAACCATTTTAACACCTTCTTACCAAATTGTTTAGTTCTGTTCTTTCCCTTCTTCTTTTCCCCGGATCCATGATCCTCGGCTTTTTGATTATTATTATTAGAACTATTGAAACTAACATTTTCTACAACTCCACCTTGTGAAGTTGGAGCTGTCAGTTCATAATACCCGGACATGCTTTCATACTTCCCATAGTCTCCGTAATCTAAATCCTGTTGCCTGATATTGTTCTCAGTTGCTGCTGCTGCTGCTTCAGGCACTGCTGCAGTTGCAGTTGCCATTATTCCAGTAGTCCTATCGGTGGAGTTCCAACCCATCAGAGAGTTGGACATTGTTAATGTTGGAGTTTGGAATCGAGTCGAATCAGGAGATATTGGGGATGTTTGATATCTTTCTGGACTATTATTACTCATCATCAGAGTAGAAGGTCTTATACGGATCAGATCAACATTAGAATCCTCATCACTTGGCATATAATTATCAACCATATTATTATCCTTATGATAATTATCACCAACAATAGCACCTTCAGATGATGGATTTGAATCTCTCAAGATACCACCACCGGAAGTATGATTTACCGACCTTATTTCAGGTAATTCTTGAATTGAAGATTTTCTTATAAATGAATCATGTAAAGATGGTTTTCTGGTGAGTGATTCATGTACAGATGGCATTCTAGTTAATGAATCATGTACAGATGACTTTCTAACAAGTGAATTATTACTTACTTGTCTTTTAATTGGATAATCTTGAATAGAAGCTTGATATGGGAATGCTTTGAATCGATATACATCATCATCTTCCCCCTTTTCTTCTTGGATTTGTTGTTGGTGTCTTTGTTGTTCCATACTCTTCCTACCAGGTATAATGTTATCGAGGAAAGACCCAGCTCCCTGGTTATTATTATTGTTGTTGTCGTGGTTGTGTGTATTATTATTAGTATTATGATCATTATTATTAGTATTATTGTTGTGTGAAGTACTATTAAAATCTGGGAATCTTTTATCCACAGACATTGGTTGGGTTTGTTTTTGTAGAATTGGATCACTAATTTGAATCTTCTTTTCATTTTCCTTCTTTGATTTTTTTGAAAATAATGAAAACCTAGAAGAAGATTTTGGCATCTTTGATGTCTGTGGTTGTGATAATTGATGTGAATTATTATTAGTATTTTGTGAAGTAATCTTGTTGAGACCTGCAGCCTCAGCAGCACGCTCAACAGCATCTCTTCTCTCTTGCTCCAACAGACGCATATTCTCCTTTCTTTGCCTCTTCTCCCATTTCTTATCATATTTGGTCTCAGCAGCCACATTGGTCATGCTTGGTGATCGACCAGTTATACTATCCATCATTCTAGTCTTTTTCCCCACCAGAGTTAAGGGATTCTCCTGTGCTCTTAAAGAATGACTTCTAAAACCTACACCTTGAGGTTGTTGATAATCATAAATCGAGTTCCCAGACATTGTCCTAGTGGCTTGTGATGTCAATGACATGGCTCTCTTACCAGCTAAAGAATGGCTGTTCATCGATGAGGTTCTATCTTTCATCGTTAATCTATAATCCAGGTTATTAGGATATGACCTTGTAAAAGATGAGTCACTATTATAACCTTCATCTACATCAATTGCCCCAGTCATCGTCAATCTATCACCATAAACTCTTTGCTTTGCAATTTCCAATGCCTTCAGGTACATCTCTTCTTGAGTTGGTTCATGTTTCTTTGGTGGTATGTAATTGTCCTGTGATTGATAATGCTGTTGTTGTTGTTGCTGTTGTTGTGGTGGTGGCTTGAAGCTCTCCACCCTTGTTGGTACATCGATCCTGACTGATTTCTGTGTCGAAGATGTCATCGAATTATTACGAGGTTGTTTCACCATTGCAGATTTAGGAGCAGAAACCATACTTGAAGTTTCAACATCATTTGTGTTTCTTGATATCAAAGGTGGAATATTTGAAACTCTCTTTGTAGGCATAATGTTTGAAGGTAACATATCATATGCATCTGAGTAAACAGAATCACCAGAATTTGACTCATTTCCATTAGTTTCACCGTTTAATTTTCTTGGTTGAATATCCTTTTGTTGCTTGATATATTGATCTGATGAAGAACCATTCACCATTGATGGTGATTTTGACTTTAATATGGATTTGATAGGAACTGCAGCTGCTGCACTTGAAGTAGGGGAGTTAGGGGTGGTATTGATAATGTTAAATTGGTTGATATTGTTTTGAGTCAATTCTTCATAACCACTATTAACCCGTGAATGTCCCAGTGTAGGTGGATCTGGGAAATGACCCAACACTTCTCCTGATTTAACAACATCCTCTTCTTCATAATACTCTTCTTCCTCACCCTCTTCTTCTTCAACAGCTTGAAATCTATCATCCTCCATGTAATAATCAACATCGAATTCCTCCTCTATATTCTCCAATTCTGAATCTCCAGTACTCAACAAACTACCGGCATAAAATGCTGATGGAGCCGATGGAGGTTTAACCAAATCAATTTGTTGATTTATTGGAGGTTTGATTGTTGTTGTCTTCACCACTTCAAATGAACCCATCTTGGTGATTGTCTGTTTTGTCAACGATTTCGTACGACCATCATAACCCAATTGTCTCGTGGTCTTGATGATGGTATTAGGGTCCTTACCATGCCTTGTCGTAACTGTTGTCTCGGCTATGCTCGAATCTCTCACTTCTCTAGGTGGCATTGGTGTATTTGAATTCATAGAACTGGATCTGGCATATGACTCTCTTTGGGGCAATGATTTCCTTGGTGAAGCTCCAGATGAATATCCATTAACCAGGGAATTTAAAGAATTAGCTCTTGGTGGTTGTAATTGAGAACGGCGTTGTTGTTGATGTTCGTGGTGATGTTGTTGTGGTTGTTCGTATTGTGATCGATGCTGTTGCGCTGGTTGTTGCTGTTGTCCTCTATAAGTTGATTGCATTGGTCTGAATGTTCTATTTGATAACGAGTTTGTTCTAGAAGCTGATGGTGTCAGCAGAGCTGAACCACCAACCAGATGCTTCTTCAACGCTGCAGCAGCAGCCAGACCCGATAAATTATTCGAAGTGGATCGTTGACCATACCCAGCTGCATGACTGGCAGCAGACAGGGCAACTCCATACGATTGTGATTGTACTGTCGGTGCCACATATGTAGACTATCAAGTTGGTTTGGTGTTAGCATTTCACATAAAATTTATACATCAATATAGAAAATTTCATCTTCTCCGATTAGCATAAAATATAGCAGAGGGCAAAAAAAATGTTGGTTGGTTACTCACATTGCTTCTTCTTCTCCTAGAATTGGAGGCTCCCAAGCCAAAGGGCATAATTAATAGATATTATAGAGCAGCAAGGAAACAAGCTGGATGGATAGTGTGACTTTGAGAATTATTCAATGGTGATAGAAGTAGGGTTGTATGTAGAATGTGTGCAGTTTTAGGTGATAATACTTGTTTATTTTTCTGTTTTTTTTTGCTTTTTGGGATTTATTGTTATTGCATTTTTTTTTGTGTGTGTGTGTTTTGTTCTGTTTTTTCGGTTATTTATTTCATTTATTGTCTTGCGCTTTCGCCCTTCCGGGGGTCAATTTTTATGTATTGAGTCTTGTGTTCTTTCACCAATTGACATATGTTATGTGTTCTGCCAACAATAGATCAAGCAAGTTAAAGGCAGGAAGGTGGGTGCCAATAAATTTAAGCTCTTTTGGCATTTCTTTGCTACTTGATCTGAACTACTTGGTTTTAAAAGAGAACCATCCCACTACTACTGGAGACCTGACGGACAGGGATTTACAGTCAGACCGGTTCTCTTCTACGGTTCTATGAAAAAGCCAATTCTGATGCGGGTCCAGTTTAGCCTAAGATGTGTCTTGACTTTATCGATTACTAGCAAAATTAACTATCATCTACAGAATATCTATATGAAGATGAAAAGGGACAACAAGATGTTATTATAATTCCATACACACAGAACATTAAAAGCAAGCATAGTACAAAAAATGGGTTTTCCTGTGGGGCCTTCCCTCGTCAAGGTGAAATTCCCCATTCATGTAACACATGGCTTAGCCAAATAAATACATTTCGGTTGCTCTGGTTGAAAAAGCCCCGATTATACAAGTTTCAAGTTCAACATGTTTAACTTTACATCATAAACGTTCATACATATATACATGCATACATACACATAAAATAGATAAGCTGAGTTGAGTTCACTCACTCTCTTTTAATCTTGTTCAGATTGACAATATCTTTCAACATATTTAAGTCAAAATTCAAGCCGTGCCCACCACTACTATTAATACCAGAACTAGTTGCAGAATAATTTTCATTATAACAACTCCAGTGATAAATTTTGGTAAGTTGTTTCTGTTTCACCTCGATACAATTATCCCAAATCCATTCATTTAAATCATCATCGTACTTACCATGAATTGACTCTTTACAAATACTACACTTGGTCACCATATTATCTGATCTGATCACCACGTAATTCCTCTTATTCTTGTCTTGGTTGGAGTTCATCATTGTCATTCCCCCCGATGAAGAGGATGATGATGATTTCACAGATGAAGATTTATTGTTATTATTATTCACATCTGTCGGTTTGGATATCGTGCCACCGTTATACCCAATTATATCATTTTCTCTGAAATTTATAAACTCATCATCGTCAATATAATACTTTCTAGACTGAATGGTTTTGGATGAAGTCACTTTTAATCTCTTGTTATTTCTGAAATGCCAATCTAAATGTGGTTGGATACTATTTTGAGTAGAGAATCTCTTACCACATACTGAACATTTGAATTTGTTGAACTCAAACATGAGATTGATATCCTCCTTGGTTGGAACATTGCTGTTGATAAATTCTTCATCAATCTTGTTGTACTTTGACAAGATATCTGGAACACTTTTAGTTACCACCACCACACTATTCAAGATAAATTTCAAATATTGTGGAGATAAGTTGATCGATGGTTTACCTATTTTAATCTTCTCCTTGTTGAGAAGTTTCATCAATTCTTCAGCACTTTTCTTTTCGGGTTGAGGAGTGAGAAAATTACTCAAGTCACTTAAATTGAAACCCAAGTTGAGTTGATTTTTTGTATCAGACTTCAGTTGCTGCTGAGGTTGTAGCTGTTGTTGCTGCAGTTGCTGCAGTTGCTGCTGAGGTTGTGGTTGTTGTTGTTGTTGTTGTTGTTGTTTTTGCTGTGATTGGTACATTTGTTTTTCTTGTAATTCTCGTTCTTCTCTCATCTTCTTTTCATATTCAAATCTTTTTAATATTTGTTGTTCCTCCACTCTCACATTTTTGAAATGCTCCAATATAAATTTCAACTCATCTTGATTTGGATTCGTCTGAACCAATATCCCAAGTAAATCGTTTAAAGCTTCAATCTTACCTTGTATTTTTTGTTCATTAGCCGTATCAATTGCCTTTCTCCTCTCAGTAATCGCTAATAACTCTTGACAATCTTTGATGAGAAAATTCTTATCAATTTTATTCCCCGATGTGGCTTTAATCAAAAATTGCTCAATTTTTTCAATCTGATCTTGTTGAAATAATGGTAATCCAGTCATGGTTCTACCAACTTTCCATGTTTTAAATAGATTAATCATCTTTGTTCGTATTGAATCTGAAACTACGCTATAAACTGAAGAGAAAATGTAAAACAATTTGCTTCCAAATAGCACATTATATGGATTCCCAATGTTCTTACATATTGAATCCATTAAGTATAAAGCAAACAACTTGTAATTGGGTAAGCAATTTTTAATTCGAAGTTCAATAGATTTTGTGATCTGATCAGCATATATGATGTTCTCATTCGCAATCTCTGTCAAATTCGCTATTATAGGTCTAGAATTCTCTGTGAGATCCAAAAGATGTTGATAATAGTCTTCCCCTATTAATTTCCCATTATTAGGTTCCGCCATTGTCATCTAACGTTAGTGGATGTATATATATATGTATTTGATTTCAAACAGTTAGCTTTTGCCTCTCCTGCTTTTATGTGTGTAATTTTTCTTTCTCTCTTTCTCCTCTTCATTTTTTTTAATTTAATTATTTTAAGAGATAATTTATATTCGTGTAAATCGAATCAATAAAGACCAATACAGTAACACGCGGTTGTCAATTTTCAGAAATAAATTTTTTTTTTTTTTTTTTCAAATTTTTCATTGTCTGTGGTGATGAGTCGAATTTATAGATATAGATAATTTGTTATCAATCACTGTTATCAACATTCAAAACCGAAAAAAAAAAAACCACAACGTTCACAACAGCACCACAGAAATGTCCCACTCTGATAAAAAGCAATCTGGTCTTTCCAGAGTCTTAGGCTCCGCTTCTGCAGGTATCTGCGAAATCAGTCTTTTCCACCCAGTTGATACTATCTCCAAGAGATTGATGAGTAACCACACAAAGGTTACCACTTTAAGTGAGTTTAACAGAGTCATTTTCAAAGAACATGCCCATGACTCCATGGGTAAGAGATTAGGTTCTTTGTTCCCGGGTTTAGGTTACGCTGCTGTTTACAAAATTTTACAAAGAGTTTATAAATATGGTGGTCAACCATTTGCCAATGAATTCTTATCAAATAATTTCAAGTCCGATTTTGAGAACGCCTTTGGTGCTAAGAACGGTAAGCTGTTGATGTCTGCCACTGCTGGTAGTTTGATAGGTATTGGTGAAGTTGCTTTGTTGCCATTAGATGTCTTGAAGATCAAGAGACAGACAAATCCTGGTGCCTTCAAAGGTAGAGGTTTTTTCACCATTTTAAAAGATGAAGGTTGGGGATTGTATAGAGGTTGGGGTTGGACCGTTGCTAGAAACACTCCAGGTTCATTTGCCTTATTCGGTGGTAGTGCTTTTGCCAAGGAATACATTTTCAAGTTGCAAGATTACTCTGAAGCTACATTGACACAAAATCTTGTGGCTTCGACATTTGGTGCTTCATCTTCGATCATCGTTAGTGCTCCATTAGATGTCATCAAGACCAGAATCCAAAACAGAAACTTTGAGAACCCAGAAGGTGGTCTCACCATTTTGAAAAATATGCTGAAAAATGAAGGTATTACTTCATTCTTCAAAGGTTTGACACCAAAGTTGTTGACTGCCGGTCCAAAATTGGTATTTTCATTTGCCTTGGCTCAGACTTTGATTCCAGCCTTTGATAGATATTTAAGCTAGATTTAAATGTATATTGATTATAAAAGGGATTTGTTTAAGCTAAAGTTTGTGGGTTTATTATATTCTATTTATGTTTTGTGTGGAGTACTTTTTGTCCTTCTTTCCTTAATCGATATTATATTTTTGTATATAGAAACGAACAAAATAGATTTATATTAACTTTCCCTGTTTGTTTTTATATTATTACTTTAAAGTTATGTTTTAAAATTCAATTACACATTCTTTTAAAGTAATAAATATGATAAGACAGTATAACATATCTACATATACAGCTTATACTTTTTCATAAATCACACACTCATATACTTGATCTCTTTCTCTTATACTATAAACAGCGTGGTTTTTTATTTCTTCAAAAATGATGGGGTCTCATTTTGACCCAAACATTTCAAAATATCACTCCAAACTTGCTTTGGACTTTGAGATGCATCAATACCTGCCCAAATACCGGTTTTTTGGTAATATTGAACAATTGGCTCGGTTTGAGTGTGATAAGTTACCAATCTCTTCTTCAAAGCATCGACATTGTCATCAGATCTTTGAATCAAAGGTTCTCCGGTAATATCATCTTTCATGGCAACCTTTGGTGGATTGTATAATCTGTGGTATGATCTACCAGAGGCTGGATGGACCAATCTACCGGTGATTCTGGAAACCAATAATTCATCATCAATCTTTAATTCGACAGCTTTTTGTAGTGGTTTTTCACTAACAGCTAACATTTGATCCAATTTCTCAGCTTGTGGAATAGTTCTTGGGAAACCATCCAAGATGAAACCGTTGGAACATTCTTTGTTGTTCTCCAACTCATTCTTGATCATGTTGATCATGATTTCATCACTAACCAATCCACCTTGATCCATGATCTTCTTGGCCTCAACACCTAAAGCGGTCTTGGCTGCAACTTGAGATCTCAACATATCACCAGTGGCCAAATGACAAGCACAAAATCTCTCCTTTAAGTTTGGAGCTTGAGTACCCTTACCAGCTCCTGGTGGACCAATCAAAACCATTCTGATAGCAGGAGGTAACTCTGGAACCAATCCAGCTTTGGTCTCTAATGAGTGGACTCTATCTTCTAATTTACTGACTTGAGCTTTTATTTCTTCGACGGACATGATGAATGTTTTTGTACTATATCAATTGATTCAATTATTTAAGAACGAAGTTGTTAGTTGTTTTTTTACTTACACTCCTCGAACTTTTTTTTTTGGTTCTTTTCCTCTAATTAATCGATCGATCAGTAGTTGAAAATTTTATTTTGTTGGCTGGGCGAGCGGTGCGTGCGTCATTCGAGTAAAAAAAAAAATTGTGTCTGGTGAGTGGAGCAGGTAGTTAGGTAGGCAGCTTGAGGTGAAGTTGGTAGAGAGTTGCAACAAGATTACTGTATTCGTCCGCCTGATGGTGAGAAAATATACTTGGTTTTTTTATTTAGGCTTAAGAACGCTTTTTGTTGTGGGGCTTTTCGTAGACTGGTAGAGAATTTTTCTCCATCTTCAAAGTATACGCTACCTTTCCTCTCGAGCGTTGAAAATTAACCGCTGCTGGAAATTGGAACTGATGAACCTAAATATAATATAATAAACCTAATTACATACACGAAATCATCCATTACCATTAATATTAATATCAGAGTAGATTTATTCAAAAATCTTTCAACTTTCCTTCGAGTCAAGTTGCATATATGTTTACAGATTTATTGTACTTATTTCGATAAATAGAATTATATATTATATAAAATGATTATGTAAATGAAAAGGATAACGTCCATAGAAAATAAACACAAGTTCAAAATAAATACGAAATAAGAACAATTACCAAACTTGCATTTGGTCGAAAAACTCAACAAGATTTTTTGTAGATGACATGTTGTGAACTACTGCAGCTCTAGCATCATCAATAATAGATGGATGAGCACAAGCTACAATAGCCAATGAGCCACTAGCCTCGTTAATTGAAGATCTGACCAATTCCTGAACATCTGGTCTTCCTTCAACAAATGTGACATGTGGTAAAAATTTTTTGATATTCTCAATAGGCGACTCTCTTGAAGCAGTTTTCTCTTCAGCACTTTTCTTTTCATCAGTATCGGAATTGGTCTCAGAGTTATTTTCTGAATCGGTAAAGGATTCAAGCCCGGAAACGTCTGTAAAGTCGGAAATGTAGACAATTGGTGAAACACTTGTATTTTCAAATTGTTTCAATTCTTCAGCAAACCAGTCTAATGACTTCCAATGTTTAATCGCCCAAGTAAACTTGATTGATTGTTTGGCATTGTTTTTTCTTACCAAATCCATTGCCTCTGCAAACAAACCTGGGATACCATTACCACCAGCAATGAAATGAAGGTTCTCAAATCTTTTAAGTGGAGCTGGGGCATTATATGGACCTTCAACAGAAACTCTAATCTGCGCACTTTTAGAAGGTTGGCTGGCAAGATACTTGTATAAACCATGAGTAACACCACCCTTGATCTTAACATAGAAACGGATTTTATTTTCATTGACATCTGGTTGAACAATAGTGAAAGGATGTGATTGCCAGAAACATGAAGGTCTAAAAAAGTAGACAAAAGCATGCTGACCTGGCATTGGTTTCCAATAGGATGGTTTAGGAATGGTGATTCTCAATGTTTCTTCAGCTTTCAACTCAACAGTTGCCAATGGGGCACCAAATGAGACCAAACGGCATATTCTAAGAAATCTTTCCAAACACCAGACACCAACAGCAGCATAGTACCATGCACCATAACCCTTATTATCACAGTGAATCCAACCACCAACAGTAAAGAAGACAGCCATCAAAAGATGTGTTAAATAGAAAACTTCATAGTTTTTGCTTCTCAAGTATTTACAAGCTTGAACCAACATGATGACCCCACAAACTTGTGCTACCCAACCCCATTGAACATAAGCCTCGTGGTTACGAGTGTAGAATTTTCCTAAACCAACACCAGAAGCACTCATGGAGACAGTATGAATAAAAACAAGGAGAACAGTCACTCTTGCAACCCATCTATGAATGGCAATCATTCTTGAGTATTTCCAACGAGTAATAAAATTCAAAAAATTGTTACGACCTGAAAACAAAATCAATAATGGGAAACAATATAAGGATGTGATACCACTTCTGTCAGAGACCAAACGACCAACCATGGCCTCTTTGGAAGTCCAAATGGAATTAGGAAAGACCATGATATAACGACCTGCCTGGAAAGCAATAACCAATACCACCCATATTCCAATCAAGACAGTATCAAGTCTATTTGGAATCAAGTAGACGAAAAATTTCATGAAAGTGGCTGTTGAAGACTGTGTACGGTGAAAAGCAGGTAATGACAAATATTCTCTATATTTCTTAATGACGGAGTTATTAGAAATAGCTGGGAAGAAGTAAGCCGTCCAGTTAAAGATACCTGCAAAAACCATAACAACCCCCCAATATGCCATCATTATTATACCCATATAATTTGAAGTGTTGAGATTCATTTCACGACCTAAAGTTGAACGGTAATACAACACTGATTTTGCTGGAATCAACTTGACAGGGCTATAAGTGACAATAGATTTGTTGAAACCAACAGTAGTCTTTGGGTCAATGAAATATTTTGTTGCATTTTCATATGTGGCGTAAAATTTCTCCTTGGTAATGGTAGTGTTAGCTTTTTTTTTACAATTATCTAAGAAATAATCGATATTAGATGTTATATTTCCAAGCTGAATCAAACATTGTGCAAAAGTTCCCAAAGCCTGCACATTTTTACACAGACATTTATCACTTATCGTTTTGGCTGGTTTTTTGGTTTCACAAAAAGTTGCAGTGGAACCAATGTAACTAGCACACCCGTCATGAGCTAATTCATCATGTGTGAAAAAAGGAAGGTCGGCTTTTTTCGCTTGAACAGTTAACAATAAGGCAAATATTGTCAAAACTCTTGAGAGTGAGATCATTTTTTCTTTCCTATTTGGCCTAAATTGTTATATGTTCTTCAAAAGAGTAAATCTAATTAGCATGGGGAGGAAAGGTTCCTTTTATAAAAGAACAAAAATCTCTTTGAAAGAGCCAGGATGAAAACTTTTTTTAATCTGAAGTGATACTTGCATGATCAGTGGTAGTTAACTTGCAGAATAGGCAATGAAAAGAGTTTGAATACAGCTGCATCCATGTTAAATCAAAGTTAGGAAAGCCAATCAAGAGGTCCCTCCCCTTTCTGTTTCCTTATTATTTTTTTTCCGCAAAAAAAAAACTATCTATTCGATCTCTTTGATGCATCTGCCACTGTCGTGACAGTCGAAGGGATTTTTTTTGGTACATACTGGGAAAGCGGAGTGAGTTACTTGTTATTACTTTCAGCAGAGGCAGCAGTAATCGCATGCCAGGTTGGACTTGAAGAGAAGAGTATTATTTTTGGTTATTACTTGGACCACTATTGGAATGACAGACTACAGAAAGATCTCTTGGAGTTTGTATGTTTTAGTCAAATATCAAGAGATTTTTATGAATACCAAGAAAAATTATACAACCTCATCTTCTGCTTATCCTTTAGCAAGAGATTAATTAGAAACATTAGAGTTTTGATCTTGAGGGACCCTTGGTGATCTGATAATTCACTCATTTATTCACATAAATTTTGGAGTTGTGTTTTTTTTTGCAGAATTAGGGCAAAAAAATTTGCCTATTGATTTTTATATGCAAATCGATGGAATAGATATTCATTTCGCCGTGACAGTTATTATCTTAACAACAACAGGGAAAGAAAAAAAAAAAATTTAAAAAAAAGGCACACAACCGATAAATCACTAGTCAATAATCATTTAAGCCTGGTTATTGGTTTGTCAACGACCCATCTAAATCTGACTAAGTATTTGTAATCAGAGATTTGTTGACAATCTATATTTTTACACACACATACACAATATTATAATCTAGATAATCAAAATACCACGTACCTACATTTTTTTGAAGGCTGTCCAATAAGCCCTTATTGGCATTCTTGGCTCTAAAGATAACAAATAAACACATACTTCAATAATAAACTGTCAACTTGAACTTACCAAGAGAATGATAAAAACAAATAGCCTTATAATAGGGTCTACATTATTTACCTCCTATTGCAAAATGAGCTCAATTACAAATCACAGGTATACTTTTATAAATAGATTTCTAGAATTCAAGCTAGTTTTTGCCTCTGTATATTACCCTATCGTAAAGAGTAAAACGGGAGAGGTACTGTCACCAGCTTGCATCATTTAATGGATGTACATTCAATTAAATTAGATGCAGGTAAACAAGCCCATGGTAAATCATTTCATTGTATTGATGAAAGGGTTTCAATCGGAAAATTCTGTTTGGCTGAATAGTTGAAACATTCAAAGTTACCCTTCCCAAAATCATGCCCTTCTAGTTTTTTTCATTGCAAACCTCGTCGAAACTTGGGACAGACGTTGAGAAAGGAAAATTTTTAGCATTCTTTTTCACTCATCCGGATCTTCGGCACAGTATCATAGAGAACCCTCTCTATGTGCGATTAAGCACCCGTACTGTCGATGATCATTATAAGGGAAAATAAGAGTACATGGTTAAATTTGAGGAAACTCTGGGGGTGGTAGGAGATCCTTTAAATGAACAAACCCGATCATGACCGTCTAATGACCGCCTTAATTGATTATGCCCAAATAAGATTTTTTTTTAAAAATTATCAAAACGATCAGTGAGTCTCCTGTATGCCAAGAAAAGATAATACACACTTCCGATGCAGATAAATTTTTAACAAGGCAATAACGAAACACAACCCGACCTTGTACATAACCACGTTGATAAAATTAAAATTATCCTATTAAAATTTTTGAAACTAGAAGTAGTCATAATAATAATAAAAAAAAGCAGAGGAACAATGAAAACACACACACACTTAGATACAAAAAAATACACACTCTTAAATAAAAACAAATACATATACAATATAAAATCAATTATAACTCACAAAATGCACCCCCACCAATTTTGATAACAAAAACCGTTCTCCGAGGAATTAATTCTCCCACTCATATATTTCAGAAAGCCAATAAGAATTTAATAGCATTTTAATACAACGTTCCAAACGGATCATCGGTACCTCTTTCTCTGCTAACTGAGTATAACTTCATTGGATTTTGTTGATTTTGTGCGTTCTCATCACTGAAGTTGATAATAGGCATCAAAATGTTATTGGTGTTATTATTTGGATTAGCTTTGTGCTTGAAAGTGAACCCTACAAAATCTTTACTGGCAACTGCTGGGTTTAAACTTGCCATTTTCTCATCCTTTTCTTTCTTCTTCAAGACATCCTTATAACGCTCCAAATTCTCTTCATTATTAAAATCATCAAAATACCCAGCATCTTCTTCGTTATCTAACTGGGGTACAAATGGTGGAGATCTCTGTCTGAGCCTATCAAAATCAACTTCACTAAAGTATGGAGCTTGTGTAATTTGCTTAAAAGTTCTGTAACGATTAGTTGGTGATGCTATCAACTTCGTGATAAAACTCCAAGTACGGTCACTGAAAACGTAATGACCATCTTCATAACGCGGACGTCTAAGAGTTTCTTTCCATCTTTTCAAATTATGATATGTTTCATCAGTGGTAGCACCAGAAAAGGGAGTATATCCGGCCAATGTTTCAAACAACATACAACCCAAAGCCCAATAATCAATAGTATAATCATAAGGCCTTCCTTCAACAACCTCCAATGCCATATAGTCGGGTGATCCAACGACGGAATTTGCCAATTGAACATCTTTTTGTCTCAAATTTCGGTACAACTGTTGTCTTTCAAGAACTGTTCTTTCTTGAGGTTTGTACTCTAAATCTTTAACTTGATTCAACCTTATTTTCATACTTTCAATTCTATCATTAGAAACACTACCAGCTGCTAAACCAAAATCAGTCAACTTGATATGACCCTTACTATCAATCAAAAAATTCTCAGGTTTCAAATCTCTATGAGTGTAACCTAATTCATGCAAAGCATTAACAGCAGCGAACATTTCACTTAAGTAGAACCTTGCATGCGGTGGAATTAAAACCCCTGTTGTGAATAATAAGGTTCTGTAATCACCACCTGGAACAAATTCCATTGCCAAGAACAAACTCTCACTATTTTGGAAGGCATACAACAACTTTGTCAACCATTCACTTCTAGTGTGAGTCAAGATATCTCTTTCAGTGAGAACATGCTTTGTTTCATCTAATCTTAACAAAAGCTTTTTGCTTAAAACCTTTAATGCCACTATCTCTCTGGTATCTTTCTTTCTGGCTAAATAAACTTGCCCATACCCACCTTGTCCCACTTGTGTGAGAACGTCAAAATCATTGTTTTTAGGTTTTATACGCCTTTTTCTCAAAAGAGCCCTTTCTCTTCCAGCATAATTTTTCCAGTTCAATAGAATTTGCTGTGGGTCTGATAACTGAGATAAGCTTTCTTCAACCTGCTGACAACGAAGTCTCCTGTTGATAATGTAGTCAAAATAATCACAATAATAATCCAAAAAATACATCTGAGTCACAGTGACCAATCTTTTGGTACTAGCCTTATTAGCCTTCAGATAAAATTCAGCATTTAACCTTGAGTGCCTTGTTGGCGAGGAAGGCTGAGACGAAGGTTTCATTGGTGTACTTTGTTTATTCAAATTGATTCTCTCGATAGGCCTCATTGGTTGCTGATGATATGGATCAAGCTGACTTGTTCTTTTCGAATTAGGGGATGGCTCGAAACTGAACCGATCTGTAAAAGATTTGACTGGGGATGAAGATGGAGAATAATTCTTTGTGATCTCGAAAGATTCCATCTCTCTACTCAAATTTTCCACATCATCCGATTGGAAAGGCTTTGAATTTCTGAAGAAATTCATTTCGGTCGTTTCTTATAGTGGATGAATAACTGGAATAGTTCAACGAATACCCAGATAACCTTTGTTGTAATTGTGTCTAAATGATAATGGGGTTGGTTGGCTTTGCAATTGAAGTTTCAAGTTTTAAAAAAAAACAAAAATTAAAGAAATATCAGTTGTTTACAATTAACCCTTTCGGGAAATAATCCTTGTTGTGTTAAGTATTGATCAAATAAAAACTACCTTTTGGTTTATTTGCACGACTTCACCCATCTTGATAAGAAAACCAATTAAGAATGAATAAGCTTACGATACTATTGCTTTGATTATAATTGGTTTATAACCACTATACAATAAAATAAACATCGATAGAAGCAATACATAATGAACGTTCCAAAATCTTACAAATTACTTTCAGGTCAATCGATACCATCAATTGCTTTAGGCACTTGGAATATTCCAAAATCTCTGACAGCTGACGTGGTTTACAACGCATTAAAAGTCGGTTATAAGTTAATCGATTGTGCCGTGTTATACGGCAATGAACAGGAATGCGGTGATGGAATTGTTAAATGGTTGAAAGAGGATCCATCTCATAAGAGAGAGGATGTCATTTATCAAACAAAGCTTTGGAATTCCGAGTGTGGCTATTCAAAGGCCAAGAGAGCAATCCAAAACTGTTTAGAGAAAGTTAAGGGTCTTGGATATATTGATGTCTTGTTGATCCATTCCCCACTATGTGGTCCTGATTTAAGATTGGAAACATGGAAGGCTATGCAAGAGGCAGTCGATGAGGGAATTGTTAAGACTATTGGTGTTTCAAATTACGGTATTAAGCACGTAGATCAATTATTGAAATGGGATGGTTTGAAGTATAAACCATCAATCAATCAAATTGAAATATCACCATGGTTGATGAGACAAGAATTGGCGGATTATTGCAAGTCCCAGGGACTTATTGTGGAAGCATATGCTCCTTTAGCACATGGTGGAAAAATTAATGACCCTGAAATCAAGAAAATTGCTAAAAAATATGCAGTTACCACTAGTCAAATTTTATTGAGGTGGTCATTACAAAAAGGCTACGTCCCATTGCCAAAGACAAAGACTATCTCAAGATTGGCAACCAATTTGGACGTTTACGGTTTTGAACTTTCAGCAGAGGACATGAATTTAATCTCGCATCCAGAATCATATGAACCTACAGATTGGGAATGTACAGATGCTCCTTGAATTATGTTAAAAATGGAAAAGCTATTCTATTCTTTCAAATTGCATTTTCTGCTTTTTGTTAAGGTAATGTGAAGTCAAATTCTTTAAACATGCTTTTGAAATTTTCACTTTCTTCTGTCTCAACTTGTTTTGATTGCTTGCATTTATCCCAATATACCCTTCTGTGATCATTTAGAACGTTTGCAAGTACTCTTCTTGGAAATTGCAAATCAATTAACTTGCCATCAGTGTTTTCAATATCACATACATAATCAGTCTTAGTTTCTAGACTATCCCAAATGGAAATCAACATGTATTCTTCTGTATCTTGAACCTTGAGCACTTTTGCTTCATCATTGATAATCCGCTCTACTTGAAACTTGTAATTTTTCGGATATTTCTCATTGTTTTTTAACAGTTTGTCTAGCGCCAGATCAAATTTTGAAAGATATTTCGATAGTATTGGAACAAACTGAATGTGATAGTGAATTGATTTGTGCTTCGATATTTCGAAAAATACAACATTAAAGTTCTCATCAATAGATTTAAACATTTTTACAATGGCTTCTTTGTAGCGATTCATTTCTTTATATAGGACCGTATCCAGGATAGAATCAATCTCTTCTACCAGTTTCTCAGACAGTAAAGTCGGTAAATGGGATATAGGTATTATTATCCCATGTCCAGAAAATTTGATCAAGTCTCTATGTGGTCTAGTTAAGGGTCCCTTCGCTATAGTTATATAGCTATTCTCACCAATTGATATAATCATATGAGTCTCAATTTTAGGATTGGATAAACAGAAGAAACACTGGTCCAGTGTTATAACCGATTTAGCTTTCTTTCGGTTAATTTGCTGCTGATCATTAATGTCGGTCTCACCTGTTGTTTGCAATGGTCTCTTGATGCTTATCGGCATTGTCTGTCCCACAACGGGTTCACTTTTAACAAGAAATGGATTATCTTGTGTGGTATCAACATTCTCCAAATCATTAACACTTTCCAAGTTCATGTTAAAGGCATAATGATACCTCTCTTTGTTTCCATATTGACCAAGACTTATAAATCTTGTCACTCTTAATTCATCTTTCCAAAAAATGGGAGACCTCTCATAGAATTTCCCATTTTCGGATCCACATGCAAAATGATATCTTGGCTTTGTCAATTTTACAATTGTATCAATTTTACTATTCCCAAATAAAGTCAATTTCAACTCCGAAGCTACTACACTGGGCCAATGATAGCTTATCAATATATCAACTGTTTGACCGTTAAACACTGAATTGATTTCTGTTTGTGTTATCTTGGCCAAGTCACCAGTAATGTACCCTAACTTGATCCCATTGGTAAACAGATACACTCCTATCTTACCCAAGTAGTTCATATTATTAAAGATCTCTTTACCTTTTTCCTTTGTAGATTTTGGACTGACTCCTTCTGTGAAAAACGTTTTAACCGTTACATCGATCATATTTTGTGAGGTCTCAGTTATGTTGAAAACATCCCCCAAAAGAAGCAGAAAATCGAAAGGACCACTACTTGCATTTAAAGCATTTTCTTTCTTGAGCAACTTATTGAGATTTGATGGTGAAGGGTTGAGCACCAATACTTTTGAACTAGCCATCTCCGGATTTTTCAAATTCGAGTTGAAAAATATTTTTTACAAAAAGATTTTTATTTTTTCATTTTCTTTTACTTCTTTTTACTCATTGGCGACGGCGCTATTAAATTTGAAAAATATTTGTATAACTAACTATATATAGAACAAAGATAAACAAAAAATATCTCAGATAACCTCGCTGATGATATCACTTGCTTCTGTGTAGGTGGCCAACAACTTTTCACATCTAGTACGCTCTGCACTGATAGCTTCGTCTTCAAATAGCAATTCATCGAACAAATCTTCCTTATATAATTTAGAGACTAATCTATTTTGAATCGTTTCCTTGGTATAATTCACCAATAGACACATGACTGCTTTTGGCACCTGATCTTGAATCATTTCTCTAATAATTCCAAAGTAAGAAACAATCAATCTTCTTATAAGTTCACACTCTAGTTGTTCTCTTTCAGTTAATTCAGTTTCAGCTTCTGTCTTCTCTTTCAATTTCAATTTCTCCATAGTTTGGGAAATTTTCATGGAAATATTTTGATTAGAATCCAAGGTTGGGAATGGTGATTCTTCTCCGACGGCGTCACCAATAGAATCTTGAGAAAGTTGATCTTTTCCAAAGAAAAAGTTTAGAAATGAATCAGAATCTTGCTTTGAAGAACCATCTGATAGTGGTTGTTCTCGAGAAGACGGCAGAGTAACATTTTGACTACCAGATGCATTTGAAGACATTGACTTTGAGTGGTGATGCTTAGATTTTTCAAAAACTTCTTCTGTTGATCCGTTACTCAAAGCTTTATTAGATTTCTCATTTGTAATAAAATTGGTCTGTTTGCTCTTTTGCTTTTCATCAACAACACTTGCCATTGCAGCAGCGGCTCCAACAAAGTTTGGATGGTTTGTGTTAATATAGGCTCTATGAATCTCAATAAGACTTTCAACATATTTAGTAGTCGGTCCAAGGCGTTCTCTCAACAATTCTGATACAACCTCGATCAACTTGGTTTGCAACTTTGGATATCTATCCAACTCCAGAGAGCCCGAATTATGACATATTTTCATGAGTTCTTCATATACAAGCTCGACACATCTTTTTGACGGCCCTTCAAGCAATTGAATTTGTGGTTTGACCAATAAATAAAAGGCCAACTCTGGAACAAAAAGAGAGGGTCTTGGCCCAGTTGAGTTTCTGATTGCAGTCCTTATATCACTGATCGATAGGTTAGATGTAGGGTTGATTGTCAACAATGACTGACCGAACACTTCGTTATAAATGAAGTAGATTCTTGCACCACCACATAATTCTTTAGTAGATACATCGGTTGTGGAATTACCGTCAATAGAATTGACAAAATTACTAGCAAACTTTGTCATCAATTGCAAAATCAATACACCTTTATTATCGTTAGCAATCAAGCTTGAATTTCCATAACTTTCCAATTCTTGCTCAGTTTGACCCATCAACGTGTTCAACTTAGCCTTAATATCCGGCAATTTTTCTCTGATATGGTGCATCAAAGTTTGATTTAAGGTTTTGGCTAAATAATTTGTACCACATCTACTTGCAATGCTCCTGTATGCAGGATGATTTTGGAAAAACTCCTCCTCTGACTTTAGACTCTCCGGTAAACTTTTATTGACAGAGATGTCTTGTTGAGATCTATTGACAATACCAATAAATCCCAATTTCAATGGGTACACTTTTCCAGTTAAGATATCTAATGCATTTGTTCCTTGATCCATCAAATCTATTTTAGATAATATACCAATAGTCCTCTTACCTTGAGGATCAACCTGTCTTGCCAACTTCAAAGACTCAGAGTTTACTAAATCGACATTTGCAGGGCTTACGGCAAGAATGATCGAGTTAGGTTTGGCAATATATTCCAAAATCAAGTTTTTGATCTGTCTTTCAATATCTGTTGGCTGGTCTCCAATTGGAATTTTGGTCAAACCTGGTAGATCAACCATTGTTAAGTTCAACACATTTGGTGAATATATCTTCAAATTGATAGGTAATCTACTGATTCCCTTATTTTTACCAGCAATTCTAGCAGTTTCGTTTTCAATCTCTTTCCTTATGTCACTGAAGTTGTAAAACCTCTTGTTTGGGATATGCAAGAATTCACCCCATTCATTTGGTGGACTATCTCTCAAATGATCCTCCAAAGTACGCTCCTCGTTGTCCAGAGAATGATCAGCATAGGCGCCATCGTTAATAAGAGATTCATTAGTTTCATTGAGATTGATCAACTGTAAAACTAAAGGTCTTCTTGTAACTATTCCAGTACCCCTTGGTAGAAAATCTTTTCCAACGATGTTCTCCAAAACCGACGATTTACCAGCACTTTGAGATCCAATTACTGTCAATATTGGCAAATCCAAATCGGTCAAGTTGGTATTTGTCACAATATCCTGCAACTTATTTACCGCAGGGATCAAATCTTGCAACGACATCTTCGAGGTGCTGTATTAGAGTGATGACGATGTGTATAGAGCTGACTGGGATCAATTGTAAATGCTGGTGAAACTTTGAGGCAAACAAATTTTACAAAAAAAAACGAAAAAGAAGCAAGCAGATTCGTTTGTTTACGTATTTGCTTATACATTGCGCAATGTAAAGTTCGAGACCGTATTTCAGACTGTAACTACTACCAGAGCTGTTTAAATAGTTGTTATTGTTCATTCTTCTCCGTTTTTTTCTTCTTCCGTTTGATGACCATCATTGTTGACTGACAATTTGCAATATCAACTAAATTCAGTGATGGTAGTGCTCCTTTTTGTGAGGCGCCATCGAAAACTCCTAAAGTTTTTGTGAAAAGATTTGGTTGAAGTACACAGATGTGGTTGAAAGACTCCAATTCATCCGGGATCGAGTAATCTTCTTCAATTATACATTGTTTCACACTTTTAAAAGTCTTCATTTTCAATCTTTTGATATCATTTGTTGTAGTAGGTTTGTTTTCTGTTTTGAGAATACCACTGACTCCAATCACACCAACAACCATCCCCAATCGAAATTCTTGTCTAACCGATAGCTCTAGCCAAAATTGATTCATTTTAACCTTCTTGATTCTATTCTCCACTATCAAGTGCTCCAAAAACCGAGCCTTTGGATCATCTGGGAAAATTGGCACCTTGTGAATAGCCAAATCACTACTACCATCACTGAACACTTCCCCAATGTCCCAAGAGCTAGCGGGGAAATAACGCTGTACAGTATGATGATCAGCTCCGGGTATCAACAACTTCAAATTTGGAGAATCAAATTCAGATAACGCTATAGAGTTTATAATTTTGCACCACCATCTCAACAACTGATCTCCCGATAATACGTGTTTGCCACGATTTTTGGAAGAGTATGGGAATAAATATTGTGGTTCAGGACGCGTGAATAAACAAACTTTGTTCACGACTGGTGAACAATAACTGAGTCTCTCATACACGTATTTCTGTTTTTCGGTATCTAAAGGTATTTCTAAACTTTTGTGAGCTCTCCATCTAGCAAGAAGTTTGTCTAATTGTCTTTCATTATAAGAGGAATTTCCATTATTTAAAATTGGATCATTTCCCTCTGTGAGTACTAAAACTTCATTGAGATAAAATGAAAGGGGTATATTTAATATGTATTTCAAAATCACTTTTGTTATTTCTGCAATCTTGATGTTTGTCCCCCCAGTTAACGACGTGTCAAAGAGACCTGAAGTATCTGCCTTTGACACAAATAATATTCTCTCAGTTGAATTCTCATGTGGTATTATGTAAACATACAATTCAATTCCAAAAACTATGATCTTGTCTTGAGATATTGAAATGAAATGTTGAGTTTTGATAGTTGTATTAGCTTCTTTGGAATACAAGATTCTTTTCGATTTCTTTGGTCGGCTGGAAATATTTAATACATGATATGGAGTTGCAGATACCGGAAGAAAATGAGATAAAAGCGACTCTAAACTCATAGGAAACCTCTGAAGATGACCACAATTCAGTTTGTTAGGAATTGATATTTATATTAAGTATCTGGGTTTTTTTACCGTTCAAAGTCCATCAAAATTCAATTTTGGTCGAGAGACACACAGAGAAAAAGACAGCCCTCGAAACCGACTGAAAGGAGATTAAGTGATTAATCAATTATTTACAAGTCAACGAACACCCCACAATGACTAAGACCTCTTGTTAGAGGTGTGTCTACAATCTACATTTCAACTTTCCTCATACTCTTTAAGCATTCATATTCTCTTTATATTTAAGCCAACACATAATCTTCTGGGTAGAAAATCAACCTTTCTGGGCCATCTTTTGTCAACACAATCATTCTAATAACACCACCGGAAGAACCATCCCACCTAATAGCTTGAGACAAAGATGTCTTCATGAATGAGATCGTCTCATCTCTGGTCATGTCTGATTTAAAATTTTTCTTACAATACCCATAGATATAGGAGGATCCACTACCAGCTATAGCATACTCTTGTTTATGAATTGAACCACCGAGGGGAATACTGTAAACGGAACCACCTGTTTTCCTATCATACCCAGCACAGATTATACCGGCACTCAATGCATCTTTGTTGGTGTAACACAATTCTTGGAATAATGAAGCTGCTACCTGTGTAGAAGGCAGTTGTCCGTTTTGTGCTGTGTACATCTGTAAATAGTATTTTACCATATCGGCAACGGCTTGGGTATCGGCAGCCGATCCTGATCTACAACACCAAATCGTGTCATGCACTTGTGTTAATTTATCGGCAATACGATTGGCAACATATGAACCTGTTGATGTTCTACTATCTGCCCCCAATATAACACCATCTTTGAATGTTACTGCCATGATAGAAGTACCCAAATTCACTTCACCCTTTTTCAAGTGGTTGATATCAACCTTGACGGAATCCATTGTTGTTGTTGTTGTTGTCTTTTGTGAGATCTCCTTGTGGTTAAATTCAATTAAGAAAGCTCTGTTCTACTACTATAGCTTCAAATCGCCACTTTAGCATTTTTGTTTTTTTCAATAGATTTTTTTTGTTTTTTCTTAACACAAAGAGGTTTTACACACGACTAAATGGATTGTTAAAGAAAGAATGTTCGCATACACATATAAGATAATATACATATATATCTATCTATTGGGTATCGGCTGGGGCATTAATATCAGCCAAAGCATCATCGGTAACTCTGTAGATGGTTATCTTTGGAGAATTAGGGTCTTTCAAAATGATGAATTTTTCGTTCTCAGCTTCGCTGTAGTGTTCAATCATATCGATAATTGATCTAACAATACCCCAACCATTCTTCACTGACAAGTTCATTTGTAAAGCTAATTCAGTTGGTTTGAATTGAGCATCACCAACAACAACATGTCTTGAGTTATCCTTTGGAGTGACTCTGGTGACAAATCCGATCTTCATAACATCAATACCAGCCAACAATGCTTGTGTAGACCATTTGGATATTTTGTTGTTGTTCTTTTTCATCTCTGCGGCCAAGATAGCACCTCTTTGTTGGTTTAATTTGGTCTTCCAGTCTAAGGTTCCAGGAACGTATTGGTTCAAAGTATTGATAGATAAGAATTGACCATTTGTAGGGTCAAAAGAATCAACCTCGCTACGGACAATAAGTGGAAGGGCTTCCTCATTGGCATTTGAAGAAGGTAACATGAACTTTCTATAACGATATCCCCTTGGCAACAATGGTTCATCTTCTTCACTCTCATCAACAAATGGGTTGGACTTGTGTTCAAATGATTTTTTAGTTCCTGACTCATTGATAGATGAGGCAACATAGTTACTGTTAATGAAAACAGCTTCTAATGACAATTTTGAAGCATTATTGATATCAGAATCCAAGGTATCTGATGGAGCTTGGCTGGAGTTTTCATCCACAGTGATTCTATCCAAGATAGAACCTTCACGTTTATCCAAAAATATCTTGTTTCCTCTTTTTGAAACAACGATATCCCATGAATAGACAGACCTTGTAGAGCACATCAATTGAGAAAGAACTTTGTCTGTAGAGTAAACAGTTAAGGAACTCAGTTCACTAGCTAGCTGTTGAATAACTGGATCATCAGAAGCAGTTGGATTGTAAAAATTCCTATCTATGATTGACAAAGGTAACTGAGATCCATTTAATCTTTCGTATTTCTTGTTATATGGAGCCAAAGAGCCATATGAGGTAACATCTTCACCAGATCCAACATCCAATGTTAACTTGGTTAATCTATTAAACTCAATATCAGAGACAATAGTCCATTCATCTTTCACTTTGATTGAAGGTTCTCTCGTTCTCTGTTCTTTATCATTTCTATTACCCCAAGATGAGTATGGACGACGACCTTGTTGGTTGTGATTTTGTGGCTTATGTTGGTGTTGATATTGTGGCTTTGCTTGCTTGTTGAAACCTGCTCCAGCAATCTTACTTGCCATAGTATTTGGTTTTCTTTGCTGAAGTCTTGACAGCTTTCCTCTTAATACAGTAGTAGTATTGGTTGCCGCATTGGCGTTTTTATCAACAACGGAGAATTTTCCATCATCGGTTGCTTCAGCAGCAAAAGAAGAAGCAGCAGAGACACCATACGCGTGATATTGATCTCTTTGGCCTCTTTGATGCATTTGCTTGGTTTTTTCTTTCTCCTTGTTTTGATCAGTATTCCAGTCAGCAGCTTTACCTAATTTATCACCTTTACTAAAAGGAGCATAAGGTATGTCACTGAAACGCAATTGTACAGGAACTCCTTTTGGAGGACCCCATGGTGCAGTTGTGGCAGGTAAAGATGAGAATGATAAATTTCCAGGCATTCTTGTCGATGATATTGTAGTTATCTGACTTACTTGTCTTGTCATCTTCTTCTCCCATGATGAAAATTTTTTTTTTTTGAAAAAAAGATTAAAGATGAGAGAGGTCGTGCACAAATATAGCATTTTTTTACTCTAAATAATACAGTAACACTACTTACAATCACCACTTCTCATACTCTTCAAGCTAACACTAAAAATAAGGCAGAAGATCAACCTATTGCTTCAAAATGGGCAGAGCAGCACTTCTTGCTGAAATCTGATCCAAGTAATCATTCATCTCTTCATCATCAAGCAATGGATCAATAACCGTAAATGAATTGTTTTCAGCAAGAGGGTCATTTTTCGCAAAAGATAACGTTGAATGTGAAGCTTCCATACGCAGGTTCAAAGGACTCACTCTGATTCTCACTTTTGGACTAGCAATTGCTGAACTGAATCGAAAGGATCTATCCATTTCATCGTCTTCTGGAAGAATTTGTTGCCTTTTGTCAGAATTTGTTCTTTTTGTGCGGAAAACATCATCAAACGACTCCATACTTCTATTCAAGTTCCTATCAACTATTTGCGTACCACCACCGAAAGATGAATCAGACCCGATATTATCTTTCTTCGCTTTCTCTTTGAAATCTGGCTGAGCTGGCGGCGACGTTAACTTCGATCCATTCAGATAGTTGGAAGGTAGGGATCTTTGATTATCGGGGGATACTTTCAGACCTTGAAGCCTATTTTTGAGTTCCAGAATTTGATTTTTCCTAAAATTCTCACTGTTAAAAGTAGACATGTTAAGAAGACTAAGTTTTTTAGATCCCCTTGCCATGAAAGGGGTATGAATTGCCTTTCTTGTCGTAGAATCCACCAAAATTCTCTTTTTGGGAGACGCTGAGTATAAATCACGAATCCTGTCAAACGCTGGAGTTGACGAAGGAGCATCAGCGGCACCAGTTAATCCAAGTTTAGAAGTGCTTCGCTTCATCCGACGCTGAAGTAACGGGGAGTACATCATTGAACTTTGGATATTTGAGTCATCCAATGACTGCTGATTATCCACCAGCTCCAATTTTTCAAAAGTTGACTCTTTCCACAACAGCATAAAATTTTTTAATATAGCACTTTCAGACCTTTTGTTGAAATCATTAAGTAATCTTTTACTGCTTTTAACCTTAAGGGATTTTAATGACCAAATTTTAAATGCCTCGGACAGTAACCTCAGATCACTCATTTCAAGCCATTCTTCAGAAAGCAGATCCAAATATTTTACTTCTTGCATTCTATCAAGCCATATTCCGAAATATTCCAGAGAGTCTACTTCTTGATGAAATTCTAAGGCTCTGGAATTCATATTTCTGATTTGTCTCAGTTTGAACAGCCACTTCAAAAAAAATGGACCAGAATACCTTTGCAAGGCAGCCTTATCATATAATTCTGCTAAGTCACTTTGCTTCTCAAGCGAAAGTATAGTAGCTTCCTCCCATTTAAACATAAAACATTTCAAGTACAGTGATGTTCGTGACTTGCTAATATTGTTGGCTACAAGTTCACCAAGCTCCTCCAATTTTTCAACCCGTTCCCTCCTTTTCTTTGAAGACTTATTCTTCCAGTCTTTGAAACACTTCAGTACTCCCTTTGCTTCCAACGAATGTGAGAATAATGACCCCCTCAATCGAAGCTGAAATTTAAGAAGATATCTTCTCCGAATAATTTGATTGAATGTTTTCATCGCAATACTGGCATTAACGCCAAATTTGAGTTTTTCTAAGTGCTTCAGTTGTAAATTTTTCTCATAAAAGCCCCTTGCCAATGAGTTATTCCCTGATTTCAAAAGTAAAGAATATAAATAGCTTCTCATCAACTCTATATCTTTAATTTCTTTGAATTGAAGACACAAAATACGCTCCTGGTATCGTTGACTCCAGTAATTGAAAAACCATTCCTTGCATCTCTTAGAGTTTTTCGTCTGCAGCACTTCTTTGGTTGAGATACGAGCCAATGAGCTCTTCCACGATGAAAAATATTTCCTTTTCACTTTTTGTGAATATTTCTTATTCGTATCCTGCAATTGAAGCCTTTTAGTTTTTAATTTCTTGAGCGCTACGCGTAAGGCAAACCTTTTCGCCTCCATATCAAGAGATGCGAGTTCAATACGTTTATTAACAAGCTTGATAAAAAACTTCTTTTGGACACCTTGTACAAATATATGGTAGTTTTCGATCAAACAATCACCACGTTTGTTTCTTTGCCATATATGTAGATATTTGCTAGTGGTAAATTTAAGAGCTAGACTTTCAGAGTTGCAAATGGATTGATACCTATTAATCCATTTGCTAAAAGCTAAATTTCGTATGCATGCTGATCTATATTTGGAACTTTGCAGTTCCAAAGATCTTTGACGTATGAAATTTGTAACCCATATAGACATAGTTCTCCTTTTGAGAGTCTTATCAAATAAAGAGAACAATGCACGATCTTCAATACTTAACATTGACGACTGATACCATTCAACCAAGTATTTTCTTTTCATAGACCGCCTTTGCGTATAAGTGAATACTGCCAGTCTGTGAAATGCTGTCGTCTTAAGAGACCCATAAGATCCCCCAACACCAAACATAATCTTACAAAGATTGTGCAACTGTATATCCCAACTATCATGATCAATCCTAGTATTTTGATATTTGAGAACTTCGATCAGCACCAGAGAGAAATACGGATCTTCCTGTAAACCATCCGGGCCACTGGATTCTTTCAAAATCTCAATGTAAATTTTAAAGATCTCCGGAAATTTGAACTCAAAGTATGATTCTTTCAATTTTGCAAGACCTGGTTCTTCAATTTCTCTTTCACACAATTCATAATTTTTGAATGTGGCAGATATGTTGGACAATAACCTCAAAATTTCCTCTAAAGTCACATTCGACAAATCAAACTCCAAACTTCTCCGATCCGTCGAAAGTTTCATCCTTTCAACATTTTCTGATTTCCGTATCGTGGGTGAAACGACTATGCCCTCCTTATATCTTGATAATTTCACGAACTCCGGTAGTATTGGCTTTTTGTTAAAGAATTGTTCTACAAGAATCTTCAAATCCTTTGATTCTTCAACACAAAACACTTCGACAAATTCGATAATTGCTTTGTTAATATTCAAAGATGTTTGCAGCTCGAAGAAGTAGCACACACTGTTGGCATATTTGAAAGACTGAATAGTAAGATGTGCTATTTTTTTCATCCTCTCATCGATCATACGAGTAGCTCCATCAACATGAGATATGGGCACTGCCAAAGCCTTTAATAACATATATTTATAACAGCTTTGAAACACCCTGCTATCACAATCAAATTGTAAACTATTTTTGTAGTTCAGAAGATCCAGTTTCGATATAACAGAAGTAGTAGAGTCAATCATTAAGTCTTTGTTTGTCCTCACTTGATAGTAATATTCATAAGTAAAAGAGCTAGCTATGATCTTAATCAAGTTTTCTTCCGCCCCAAAGAAATTCTGTTGGAATATATGTGTAAGTTCAAGAAGTCTTTGACATATTATTATAATCAATTGATTGTCTGACGATCTATCAAGCACTTCTGAGATTATGGATCGCACCTTCGCCAAGTTCAATTTTTGAGAATGAGACTTTTGTGCCACGCTTACAGCTTGCTCAACCCCAATAACCGGAACTTCTTCATCGCGAATGAATTGGACGAAAGCAGGTGTCTCCAATTGTGATGATTTTATAATGAACTCGTCTTCTGAAACCTTATCAGATGAAGGTATTCTCATCAAGTTCTGAAGATTGCATCGTATCACTTCCAATTTGTTATTGATTTCATTGCAAACCTCATCAAACAGTAAGTTTGAATAGTCGTCATAAAGATATATCACAGAAGCTATGAGCTCAACGATCAGTTTTTCCTCCTCCATAATACTGAATAACAGTGATGAGTGCATAAACTCTGTCCGTCTATCTATTTATCTATTACTGGAAAGATAAGTAAACAAGAGAGATCTGTCGGCCCTTATGCGCTATTTGACGTCTAGTACACGATGTTGATCTCATATTTTTTTTCTTTCAAATTCCATTAAAAGACAGGCGGTTTCGCTAAAAGACACATCAGAATCTTCTTCCCAATTCAGAGACAGTTATCTCAACAATCAAGTTATCACTGTACAATAGTGTATAACAGGACTCAATAGACTAGCTGTTCATCAACCGTTTATCTAACGCTATAATCTCATTTCATTGCAAAATCACTAACTCAGTGATAACCAAACACTATTAAACACTATTTTAATTGCTTATCTTATCTTCGGCGACTGCTCAGTGAACATAATCTAATGGCTGGCCGTTACAAACCGGTACCGAGTAACTCATCATACACATCCGACACCTTTTCTTCAACCCAATCATTTAGCGCCAGTGTTGAAATGCATCAGAGTTCCATTGCATCCTTGGTTGACACATCATCACCCATTTCCACCGATAAGTTAGGAAATTTTATTGAGCAAACAACTGGAAGAAGACTTCATTTGAAAGGAATCAATCTCGATGCCTCAGCTAAACTCCCAGCGTCTCCACCTGATATGACATCGTACCGTTCTATTAAGGATGGATTGTTTTGGGATGGTGACCACATCTCATTTGTAGGCCGTCCCTTTCCATTGAGTCAAGCAGAAACTCATTTTAAAAGGATCAAGTCTTGGGGATATAACATGATCCGTTATGTGATTACATGGGAAGCTATTGAACATTTTGGGCCAGGCAAGTATGATGATGATTTCATCAGTTACACATTTGAAATTTTTAAAATAATTGAAAAAGTTGGAGGCCTTTACGTATTCATTGACCCACATCAGGATGTTTGGTCAAGATATACCGGTGGTAGCGGTGCTCCACTTTGGACTTTATATGCAGCAGGTCTTAATCCTCACAAGTTTACCACTACTGAGGCTGCTTTTATACAAAATGCATACCCTGAACCAGCCAAATTTCCAAAGATGGTCTGGCCAACCAATTATACACGATTGGCTACTTTCACCATGTTTACAATGTTCTTCAGCGGTAAACAGTTCTTTCCGAAATGTAAAATCAATGGTGTTAACATTCAAGATTTTTTGCAATCTCATTTCTTTGATAGTTTTGGCTATTTTCTCAAAAGGCTACAAGATGAACACCCCGAATTGATGGGTAGCACCATAATCGGAGTTGAAACAATGAATGAGCCATCTTGTGGGTTGTATGGACGTGAAGATTTATCAATTATCCCCAAAACCCAGCAACTTCGAATCTATACCACACCAACTCCATTTGAAGCGATGAAATTAGGTATGGGAATAACCTGTGAAGTGGATACATATGAAATCCGCATCACTGGCCCAACAAAAACAGGAAGAAAAATTGTTAATGAGAAACAGGATTGTTGTTGGGTCAAGGATTACAAATGGGATCGTCACTACAACTTTAATCGTAGTGCTGAATGGAAGATTGGAACTTGTGTTTATGCCCTTCACGACATTTGGGATGTGAGTTCAGAGACTTTATTAATTCCAGACTACTTTGCTAGGGATCCGGATTCTGGAAAAAATTTGGATATCGATGTGTTTATCAATGAGAATTTCATAGATTACTATCAAAAATTTAAGAAGATGTTAAGAGATATCAATCATGACGTTTTTTCATTAATGCAAGTTCCAGTATTTGAAATACCTCCAGATTTGATAAACACTAATATCATTGATAACAGGACAGTGCTTTGCCAACATTATTATGATGGAATGTCACTTATGTTTAAGACATGGAACTCAAAGTACAATGTTGATACATTGGGTATCTTGAGAGGGAGATATTTGAATCCTATCTTTGGTATAGTTTTTGGTGAGAAAAACATTAGAAAATGTATTCGAAACCAATTCTATGAACTAAGTCAAGAAAAAATCGAACATATGGGAAAGAGAATTCCAATGGTTATGAGCGAGACTGGTATGCCATTTGATATGGATGACAAATCCGCTTACGAAGATGGTGATTTTTCGTCTCAAACATCTGCTTTGGATTGTATCTCCTACGCATTAGAATCTAACAACTTGTCTCACGCTTATTGGTGTTATTCTTCAATAAACTGCCACAAATGGGGAGATAGGTGGAACAATGAAGATTTCTCATTTTGGTCTCCCGATGATTGCAATCGTTCTCCTCGTGAAGATAGTAGAAATTTTAATGGGGATACATTGGTGGAATCATCTTTCAACTCCAATAAGAATCACGATCATTCGGACTCAGATATAACCGTCTCGGATAGTATAATGTTGAATGAAAGTCAAGTGCGAAAAAAAGACCCTTCTGACCCACGTGATACTTTTGGTGACGGAGTCAGAGCTTTGGATGCAATTGTAAGGCCTTACCCTGTGTTGGTCAATGGTGTTGTAAAAGAAGCAGTTTTCGACTTGAAAAACTGCACTTACAGGTTAGTTATCAACACCAATACTGCGATCAGCAAAAAAGAACCTAGTGTTATTTTTGTACCTGCTCATCATTTCCCACGGGAAGACATTGCAATAACTGCCAGTGCTGGAACTGCAGTCTACAAATATGACGATATGTTACAAATCATCGAATGGGATCACCCTTTAAACATTGGGGATATTGAATTATTCCTCTCTTCCAATGAACCCTCAGATCTTTATTCAAACTCAGATTTAAATGGATTTGCCTGTGGATTAAGAAGTTCACTGGAATGTTGTGGCAATCAATGCTGTCTTCAGTGATGCACTTACTCTACAGGCTAATCAATCTTGAAGTTAAATTGATTCAAGTTGTGATTTATATTTTTTTACGCTGCTTTTGGTTGTTATTTGGGAGATTTTTTGCTTGTGATTGAATATAGTTATATAATCAGTTTACTGAAAGAGAAAGCTTATAAATTTTTTGTTTTTGTTTTCTGATTGAGAACCGATGCTGGATGCTTTATCGCTTAGATATATATGGTGCGAATGCTATCTGTTATTTCCGAAGTGATTCATTCAGACCTCCGCTGGTTTTATCTTAAACTGTGTTTTGCGCCATACTTTTTTTGATGTTTTTTTTTCCCCTTTTGTTTCAATTCTTCCTCAAATAACACGTGATCTAGCACAATTGTTTTTTACAAGCCTCATGAAATGTGTAAGTTACCCCTAGTATGTAGGTTTTGGCAGCGCCAAGTGAGCCCTTGCTCTCACAAGCTGGGGCTATATTAACCTGGCATCAGCCACTGGATAGTATCCACATTGAGGCACCTCTCGTTTTTTTTTTTGCATCGTACTACATTTTGTCAAAACTTTAGAACTGTGTAAAAAGATCCCCCAAGTGTGGAGATCGGTTGTCTACTATGTTGCCTAACTCGATCTCTGTCTAATTTGGTTTGAACTTGTAATTGAGCCATTAATAGTGATTGTTGAAAAATTAAACATACTCTAACTTATATTGTTGATAGTATTCAATGTAATGAAGATGTCTTCAAAAGAGCAACTTGGCGAACCAGGGGAATTTAGTAAAGTTGATAAGGAAAGATTTATAGGGTCAACGACTACAACAAATTCAATTTCGGAAGAACCTTTGTCTTCAACGGCAGATTCTACTCCTATTCTGTTGCTTGAACAACTTATCTATGTGGAAAACAATTTTGGTGTTTCCGGCATATCTTCTGGTGATATATTTGGTGAGCATTTGAATAATGACTTGTCAATATTTGCTGATGAATCGTTCATTTTTCCCGATGAAGTTAAACCCAGTAAAAAACCACCATTAAAAGATGATGGGGATCGCCACCAACCGGAAAGTTCGAGTAATTTATTCGAACAAAACCAGAGCTTCAAACTGCCTGAAAAATCACAGCCGTCTTCTAGTGATAACTTGGGACTATCACCAACAAATAATTCCAACATATCACTCACCGATTTAGTAAGACAAAATGAAGAAGAAACAAAATCAGAAAATGATTTAATATCTGAAAGTTTGGCAGCCTTGATTTCATCACAGATTTCAAATAAGAGTAATCCCGTAATAAACACTGTGGCCACATCCCTATTGGAAAATTTACCTAAGTGTAAAGTACCGGCAGGAGCTAAGCTTTCTTTATCGGCTCTGGGTATCACAGATATTCAAATAGATGCTTTAGCAGCTTTGATTTATCAACAGAAGAAGGTGAAAAAGATAATAAACCAGGAGCCCAATGAAAGTGGTGGTAATTTGTTGTCTATATTAAACAATAATTTAGATTACAATGCCCATCTGAATGATTTCGTATCGGACAATGATTTTAGCAACATGTTCAACAATTTGTCTGCAGATCTAATTTTGAAACCAAATCAAAATACAACACAATATCAAAATCTGGAGGGTTCATCAGTACCCACACATGAAAGGTCATTATCAACCATTTCAACGCAGTCATTTGAGTCTGATGGGTCGAGCAGTTTTCATGGAGGCAACAGCTCAACAGCTGATTTCAAGAAACGTCGCACCACAGCGGCTTCAGCTAGATTTAGGATGAAGAAAAAGATGAAGGAGCAAATGATGGAGAGAACCTTGAGAGATTTAAATGATAAGATAGAAAAAATGAATCTAAGAATAGTTGAATTGGAGTTAGAAAATAGGGTTTTAAAAAATTTGATAATTAGTAAAGATGATGATTGATTAAATATATATATATATATGTACGATAGCTAGCTGTATAACAGATGATTTTAATTGCTTCACAACCAAGATGAGTGGTCAAATTCTACTTCAACCGATAGCAAATTACACATTTATCAATTGTAAATCGCTTCAGCTTTTCAAAGATCTCTTACCAGCTCCAAGTATTCAAATAAGCATCATCACTTTCTAACAACTTTCCAAATTTTTCAAATTCCAAAGATAAATCACCTTTAAATCTCTTGGTCAATTCACTGTCCAATAAATTGGAGTAATTCCAATCCAAGAAATCTTCCAAGTTGTATGAAAATTTGTTGAATGGTTGTGAGAATATTTTTGCCAATGAGGCCACATTTGGATGATAGTGATTCATTATAGAATTCAACTCCCATAATGAAGATTCTAAAGCGGTGGTTTTCAAAGGATCCTGCTCCAATTGGTTGAAAGGATCAGAGTAATCAGTGTAGACTGTGGTATTATGGATCAATATCATACAAGTTGGATGTTTTTTCAACAAGTTGTAGATAAAAGGTATTACTATAACGATCCCTGATGGTGGTGCAGTTAATGACAATTTTGAAAGTTTCTTTATGAATGATGCAATCAAGTTGGATGGTAAATGAGTTGAAGAAAGAAACAAGTCAAGCATTCTGAAAAATCTTGATTTGTAATTCAAATGCAATAGCTGATTGTTCAATATCAGGTATAAGTTTTGATAGAAATTTGGATACTCCAAGTTGAAATTCTTCATCAATTCGAAAAGCCCGTTCAATGCCAATATAGATATGATGATTCCATCTTGTTTAGTGGTGTTCAATCCAATAGAGTAAGAGTCTGTTAAAAAATCCATCAACTTTGTTGGATTATTGAAAAATGGTATTATTCTTTTGTGGAAAATCAATAAGGTTTGTTTATATTGTGATTCTAAAAGTGGAAACTTGTGTAATACCAATAACCAATTTTTTTCAAAATTACTCTTAAACAGGACTAGCTTTGTTAATTGTTTTTGTGGTGGGTTTGGTGTGAAAGAATGTGTGGATTCCTTTTCATAATCAGTATATATAGATTTCTTGAAAACGAGTATAAAATTAGCAGTTACAACTTGTTTCTTTGATATCTCATCATCGGATACAGATTCCAAAATTTCATGCATCTCCTGAACAAGATAGAATTTCAAATCCCAGTATTTTGCAAAATATGAATTGAGAAACTCCACCAATAAGAAATTATCCTCAATCAATCCATTTTTATTGCTGATATCTGAAACATCACCAATCTTCAATAAACACATGATCAATCTTCTATAAATAGATAGACTGAAATATGGATCGCCAACATTTGGAGCAAACCACTGGGATTCTAATTTAACCAATCTCATCAAAATATCCAAAATGTCCAACTGGAAAGAATCAAGGAGGCCATTTGAGTTTGTATCAAGTTCCAAATAGGTAAATAGTTGATCTATATAACTGGAATATTTCAGTTTTAACCATTTAGTGATCTTTATGCTGGAATCATCCTGCGATTTCTTCAAGCTCAAAGAACCCCTCTTTATCAAATTTTCAAACACATTATATAGATTCAATGTCAATGATCTTAATTTTAGAATATCTGATTCCTCATGTGCTTGTAACTCGTTGTATAATGATAATAGTATGGCAGTATTGTTCAAATGCTTATTCGAGGAGTCACTATTTAATTCTTCACTGAGAGATTTGATCTTATCCAAAGAAACTGATCCCTTGACCTTCTTGTTGGGAGAATTACTGCTAGCCAGCTTTCTTTTTTGCAGCATTTTGTACCTTTATATATATCTGAAACCGCTGTTGTAGTAGATCTATTAGAGAGCTCTTATTCTACCTACTTACTTATCAATTACTATTCTTACAGCCCTGAAAAAAAAAAAAAAAAAAAATTTTATGCCTCCTCATCTCGTCGTGCACAAAAGATCATCTTAAGTCGATATAAAAACTAAAAAATTTTCATCTACTTTGATTGTTTCCTTCTTTTCCTCTTCTTTATGAACCTTCCAAGTTTTATACTTATATGATGAAATCTCGCGTACAATTTATTACTTGACCCCCCGCGATGTTCATATCATTCGCCGTGGGCTTTTGCTCATGGTTTGAGTCTTGTGAATCATTCTGGGATTGTTTTCTTAGTTGAGAACTGGCGTCTGCATGGATAAAGACGTTTGGCGTACCACATTAATCTTGTTACAAATTTTAAATTTAACAGACGTTATAAATGAGAATTTCTGACCCTTCTTTTGTCTCGTTAGGTTCATCAATTTTTTCATTTCTATTTTCTTTTACTTTCAAATTATTGTTCATCCATTGCATGATTAGTTAATTGATAAGATCCACAGGTGTGGGTTTCCATTCAACTAATTAAATTATGAATGTTACGTTGCTCTAACTACTCAAAAATCCGTGATAGATGCGTATTGATAAGAGATTGTCCATCTTTTAATGCTTGACAATTATAGATTTATTATATATGTGAAAAAGTTGCGGTAAATCGATTTTATTCAAGCTGAAACCCTTCCTTACGATGTCTCGCGTACTTTATCGATTGGATAAATTGCTATGAAATGAAATATGTAAATGGAGGACGATCCAAAATTTGTCTTATATTCAGAACAAATACTGGTGTAGCGATGTTTGTTGAATTCGCTTTTTATTTTTCTTCTCGCCTTCCGAAAAATATCTTCTCCGTCTCCTGAGTGATCTCTGGTCCTTGTTCTGTCGGAAAAACTCATCCGGGTTCTTGAGGTTTGCCCTCCAACATGAGAGAAGTCCGATGACTTTTGTCCCGTTTTGGCAATTTTTTTTTTTTAATTTAAACTTCTCTCACTTCCCTTATTACTAATTTCTAACTCTTAAAATAATATACTCTTCAAGAGATCTCTCAAGAGCTGAAAAAATTTCTTAGAACTATCGATATTACAATAACCACTTATTCCGTTTGAAAGGATTTCCTTGATGTGTGTCTTGTTTACATTTTAGTTACGCACCCCCTTTCCCATCGTTCGCATTTCACGCGTAGATCAAAGACCCATGCTGGACGAGTGGCACCTCTCCTTCCAGGACACCGATCTCTCTTTTTCCCTCACCAACCCATACATTCATTGGAAAAGTAAGGGGATACACTTAGTAATAACACACCGTTATAACTAACTCAGCTTGCTAGTTAGGATCTTCTCCTGCATGACGATGAAGAAGACCACGGAGATTTCCTATTCGTTGTCTCTGTTAATAGATACAACAACCTAAGTTTTTCCTCCATCAAACAAAAGGCAAATGGGAAAAGACAACGCAAAAAAAGCAAAGGAGGAGAAAAAAAAATGTATATAAAACCAAACGTTGATTTCCCAATTTTTTTGATAATTTCACAACCCTTTCTCTAGATTAATATAATTATTATACAATAACATATTATATACAACCATCATATCATAATGGCCGATTTAGATCAATTAGCTATCAACACCATCAGATTATTGGCTGTCGATTCCGTCGCCAAGGCTAACTCTGGTCACCCTGGTGCCCCAATGGGTTTAGCTCCGGCTACCCATGTTTTGTTCCAACAGATGAACTTCAACCCAAAGAACCCGGATTGGTTAAACCGTGATAGATTTGTTCTTTCTAACGGTCATGCTTGTGCCTTGTTGTACTCAGTCTTGCACTTGTACGGTTACGATTATTCAATTGATGACTTGAAAAGTTTCAGACAATTGGGTTCAAAGACACCAGGTCATCCAGAGGCCGAATTACCAGGTGTTGAAGTCACCACTGGTCCATTGGGTCAAGGTATTGCCAATGCTATTGGTTTAGCTATGGCTCAAAAGCACGTTGCTGCTAAATTCAATAAACCAGGCTTTGAACTTTCAAATAGCTACACATACTGTATATTTGGTGATGGTTGTATGATGGAAGGTGTTGCCTCTGAAGCTTGTTCATTGGCTGGTCACTTACAATTAGGTAACTTGATTGCCTTTTACGATGATAACCATATCTCAATTGATGGTAACACCAACGTTGCATTCACCGAAGATGTCACTCAGAGATTGGAGGCTTACGGATGGAATGTCTTATGGGTCAAAGATGGTGATTCCGATTTAGCCGGTATTGCTGCTGCCATTGAAGAAGCCAAGAAAACCACTGATAAACCAACCTGTATCAGATTAACAACCACCATTGGTTACGGTTCATTGTTGCAAGGTACTCACAGCGTCCATGGTTCTCCATTGAAGGCTGATGATATTGCTCAATTGAAGAAGAAATGGAATTTCCCAGCTGACAAAACATTCTTTGTTGCTCCAGAAGTTTATGATTTATATGCTAAGACTGCTCAAGCTGGTGCTTCTAAAGAGGCTGAATGGAACAAATTGTTTGCCGCTTACCAAAAAGAATACCCAGAATTAGGTGCTGAATTAAGCAGAAGACTTAGCGGTGAATTACCAAAGGGATGGGAAAGTTTATTACCAACCTATACTCCAGCTGATAAGGCTGTTGCCTCAAGAAAATTGTCAGAAACAGTTTTGACTGCTATTCACCAAGGTGTTCCTGAATTAATTGGTGGTTCAGCCGATTTGACTGGTTCAAACTTGACAAGATGGGCTGATGCCATTGATTTCCAACCACCATCAACCGGATTAGGTTCTTATGATGGTCGTTACATTAGATTTGGTGTTAGAGAACATGCTATGGGTGCTATAATGAACGGTATGTCTGCTTTTGGTACTAACTTTAAAGTTTACGGTGGTACTTTCTTGAACTTTGTCTCTTATGCTGCTGGTGCCGTTAGATTATCAGCTTTGTCTGGTCATCCAGTTATCTGGGTCGCTACCCACGATTCTATCGGTTTGGGTGAAGATGGTCCAACCCATCAACCTATTGAAACTTTGGCTCACTTCAGAGCTTTACCAAACATGATGGTTTGGAGACCTGCTGATGGTAATGAAACCTCAGCCGCTTACTACAAAGCTTTATCATCAACTCATACTCCATCTATTATTGCTTTGTCAAGACAAAACTTGCCACAATTGGAAGGATCATCAATTGAAAAAGCATCAAAGGGTGGTTACGTTTTGCACGATGAGAAAGATGCTGATATTATCATTGTTGCTTCAGGTTCAGAAGTTTCTATTGCTGTTTCTTCATTACCTGTCTTGAAATCCAATGGTATCAAGGCTAGAATCGTCTCATTACCAGATTTCCATACATTTGACCAACAACCAGTTGAATACCAATTGGCTGTTTTCCCAGATGGTGTTCCAATCATGTCTGTTGAAGTTATGTCAACCTCAGGATGGGCCAAATATTCCCACGAACAATTTGGTATCAATAGATTCGGTGCTTCTGGTAAAGCTGAAGATGTTTATAAATTCTTTGAATTTACTGCTGAAGGTATTGCTGACAGAGCTGAGAAGGTTGTCAAATTCTACAAAGGTAGACCTCTTCTTTCTCCTTTGCATAGAGCTTTTGAATCAATCCACCCATAGATGTGTTGATTTCATACGGGTTATTAGTTATAGTTATAGTTTAGTTAAACGAGTTATTATATACGTTTACAAAATTTCGGTTAAGTAATAAAGCTTTTAAGAGATTATTATCTAGCCGTTTGTAGAAATTGAAAAAATATAAGCAATCCTAAGCAGCATATCAATATTTATGTCTGTGATGGAGCAGCAATCAAAATCACCTACAAAATTGGTCAAAAAAAAAAAAAAAATAGACAGATTAATAATAGCAACAAAACAAAGAACAAAAACAGAAGTCAGCTTTACTTTGAAATATTATAATTTCAAATCCAGTAGCACTAGCTAGTTCTTTATTTATTATTATCCTTATTTGAAATACTGTCCGATTTTATAAACAAGTGGATCTCGGACTCACGTAATAATTGTTATAAAAGGATATTCTAGCAATCCCATTTCACGTTTCATTTCAAACTACACTTGACATGAGCCAAGTAAGCGATTCTTCTCCGCAATTGGAGAAGACGGATAGCAACAACAGCAGCAATGAGCCAAGTTTGTTGAACAAGATTTTCAGGCGTCGATCTTCTCAGAACTCGAGAAAATCAATGGATGAACAACAGGTCCATAACGAATCATTTATGCAATATTTGACCCCACATAAAACTCACTCAAGACATAATAGCAGTAATAATCCATGTTACCGATTATCATTTCAAGTTGGAGTAGCTGAGAATAAGAATACTAAATTTAGGCCCACCATGGAAGATGTCCATACATACGTGGCCAATTTCGCAGAAAGGTTGGATTGGGGTTATTTTGCAATATTTGACGGACACGCTGGTAAGCAAACTGCAAGATGGTGTGGTTCAAATTTACATTCCATCATTGAAGTTAACATATTGAAAAATGATACCCAAGATTTAAGATCTCATTTGAATCATTCATTCATACAGAGTGATGAGCGTATACTGGAGGAATGTAGTGGATCTTCGGGATCTACTGCAGCAGTTGCCGTTTTGAGATGGGAAGAAATAGATATTGGATCACCAACACGTACTAAAGGGCAGCGTAATCATCATCGTTCTACAGTTGATCCATACTCTACACCATTTGATTTTGTACCAACACAACATCACAAGAGAATGTTATATACAGCAAATGTAGGTGATTCGAGACTAGTACTCTCCAGAGGTGGTAAACTGTTGAGGCTATCTTATGATCACAAGGGCTCTGATATCAATGAGCAGGAAAGAATCATCAATTCTGGAGGCGTTGTCATGAAGTCAAGAGTAAATGGAATGTTAGCAGTGACAAGGTCATTGGGAGATACGTACATGAAGGACTTGGTGATTGGAAACCCATATACCACAGCAACAGAGATCACTGATCTGGATGAATTTTTAATTATTGCCTGTGATGGTTTATGGGATGTTTGCTCAGATCAAAAGGCTGTTGATCTTATCAGAGAGATTAAAGATGTCAATAAAGCAGCTAATGTTTTATGCAATTATGCTATTGAAAACATGACCACAGATAATATAACTGTTATGGTTGTCAGATTTGATAATAGCGTTTTCAAGTTTAAGAGTGCTCAAGGTAAAAATACAGATGATGATAACGATCTCGCAGTTGTTGATGATGAGATCACCATCAGTAATTCTACGAGACTGAGTGATGAAGAAAAGACTGTCGACGATAGCAAACACATTGATGTTGATGATAAGAATAATAAGAGCAACAGTGTAGAAGTTGATGTCGATAATAAGAGTAAAAATGAGAGGGCTGGTGTTAATGATAATAATAAGAATAATAATAATAATAATAATGATGATGATGATGATAAGCACAAAGATACTAATAATAAGAATAGCCAAACTACAATTCTGGATGCGAAGCATAACATCACAAATTTAGTTGATAAACTTTCAATGGATGATAGTAAATGAGGAAATTGCGTAAGGAAAGGTTGATATATTAAAAGTTTTCCAATTTTTAGTTTAATTTTTGCTTGATTTAATTTATTTATATATGAATAATGCTATTAGTTACTTCATTTGCTGTATAAATATTTATGTCGAACCTTGTGTATCTAATATTTGCACAGAGGAGAACTTTTACCAACAAAATATGTATGTTTATTAATAATTCTATACTGCTTGATAGAATTACATAGATGAGATGAGTTCTTCCCCTTCTAGCTTTATATAAAGGGGAAAATGAAAAGGAAAAAAAAAAAAAATTTCAAGCAGAGGAAAATTTTTAAAAAAAAGTTTAAAAAACCCTACAGTGATTGATTGATAAAGCCTGATAATTAGCTATCTCATTTATACAATGGCCAAGAAATCTGCTGTGCCAAAGAAGAGTCTGAAGACTCTCAAACCCGTTGATGATTTTGTATTCACCATTGAATCGGACTCAGATGTCGAGGTACCAGATTTGGATGCAAGTGATGATGACGACCAGGAATCGAATTCTGCAGATGAGCTGAAACAAATCAAGATCTCTAAGAAAAAGAAGGGAAAGAAGTTGAAACAAGCGAAAACAGTAGAAATAGAAGATGATGAAGAAGAGCAGAAGATCAGCAAAGATTTAAATCCAGAGTTCCTTTTCTCGTTGGACGGTATGGATACATCATCTAATTTTGATGGTTGGGATTTTCAGTTGGAAGAGAAGGAAGATTCTGTCAAGAAGGATGTAGATTTGGACAGTATTCTTAGACGTAAAGGTGGATTGAGTGAAATTGCCAAGACAAAGAGTGAAGTTGAATCAGAAGTAAAAATAAAAGAGGAAGAGGAAGAGGAGAAAGCAGTAGTAGAAGAAGAAAAAGAAGATGAAGATGATGATGAAGAGTTGGGGATGGATGGTTTTGGAATGGGTGCACAAAAGGAAAGTGATAAATATGAGAGTGATGATGAAGATGAAAGTGAAGAAGACGAGCAAAAAACTCTGGATCTGGATAACAACGAGGAAGAATTGAATTTCAAAAATGATAAGTCTAAATTAAACGAAGTACCAGAAGATACCGCTGAAGATATAGCGGAATTTTTTGCCGATGAAGCAGAATCTGATGAATCCAAAAATCAAGTCCACAAAACTTTCCAATCATTATCTCTTTCTCGTCCAGTTTTAAAAGGCTTATCACAACTTGGATATACGAAACCATCCCCTATTCAAAGTGCTTCAATTCCAATAGCATTGCTTGGAAGGGATATAGTGGCTGGTGCAGTCACTGGTTCCGGTAAGACTGCTGCCTATATGATCCCGATCATTGAGAGATTGTTATACAAACCAACTAAGATCGCATCGACAAGAGTTGTTGTGCTAGCACCAACCAGAGAGTTGGCCATTCAAGTGGCTGATGTTGGTAAGAAAATTGGACATTTTGTCAATGGGTTAAGTTTTGGATTAGCTGTTGGTGGTTTGAATTTGAGACAACAAGAACAGGAATTGAAATCAAGACCAGATATTGTCATTGCTACACCAGGTAGATTTATTGATCATATTAGAAACTCTGCAAGTTTCAACGTTGATAGTGTTGAGATCTTGGTCGTTGATGAGGCTGATAGAATGTTAGAGGAAGGTTTCCAACAAGAGTTGACCGAGATATTGTCATTACTTCCGAGAAAGAGACAAACTTTGTTATTCTCTGCTACAATGAACTCAAAGATTAAACAATTGATTCAATTATCTTTGGATAAACCTGTAAGAATCATGATTAATCCCCCAAAGCAGGCAGCAACTGGATTGGTTCAAGAATTCGTACGTATAAGGAAAAGAGAACCGTTGAAACCATCATTGTTGTTCAATTTGTTGAAAAAAATTGACTCCAGACAACAAAATAGGGTTGTTGTCTTTGTATCTAGAAAGGATATGGCACACAGATTGAGAGTGATAATGGGTTTGTTGGGTATTAAAGTTTCAGAATTACATGGTTCTTTGTCTCAAGAGCAACGTTTGAAGAGTGTCAACGACTTTAAAAAATTGATCGTACCGGTTTTGATATGTACAGATTTAGCTGCCAGAGGTTTAGATATTCCAAAAATCGAGTACGTCATCAACTATGACATGCCAAAGAGTTTTGAAATATATTTACATAGGGTTGGTCGTACTGCAAGAGCCGGTCGTGAGGGTAGATCCATTTCATTTGTTGGTGAAGCGGCACAAGATCGTGCCATTGTCAAAGAACTGATCAAAAGTGTCGAGGCAAGTAAAAGCGGTAAGGCTGTTGGCCGTAACGTCGACTGGAATGAAGTTGAAGAGATCAGTAGACATATTGATAGCAAAAAGGAAGTGATAGAAGAAGTCTTGGAGGAAGAAAAACAAGAGAAGGAGATTTTGCAAGCTGAAATGCAATTGAAAAAAGGTGAAAATTTATTAAGGTATAAGGAGGAAATTCAATCAAGACCAAGACGTACATGGTTCCAAACCGAGGTTGAGAAGAAGGGTAATGGAATTGTATTATCTGATAAGAGAAAAAAATTGAACAGTAAGAAGAGAAAAGCTGCAGAAGAAACTCAAGAAGGTGCAAGAAAGTATAAAAAGACTGGTACTGATAGAAAAGAAGATCAGCACAGGACTTATGCCGAACAGGGTATCAAGAAGGATAAGAAGAAGAAGAAGCAGGCTAGAAAAGCTGCTACATAGGCTACATATAAAACACTATTTTTTTCAATTTTAAAAAAGTGAGATGTAACTAGTTTTAAAAAACAAAAAAAAAATATTTGAAAAAAAAAAACAACAAAAATTAAAAAAGGACACAAAAAAGCAGCAGCCTATATAACAACTTCATACACTTGCTTCACATATATACTTCCACTTCCAATGGATAAATTACTATCCATCTGCAGATCTGCCTCTTCAATAGTAAAAGAGAAGACCAACAATCTTCCGTCTTTGCAAACAATCTTCACCCTGAGATCGTATGCTAAATTGGGAGATATCGAATCTATGAAAGACACATTCTCCCCAGCTAGAATATTTGTACAGATAGTCATACTACAATGTGTATACTACATAACTGCAATCATATTGTTCACCTTGTTGGCTTTCCTTTCCGGTTATCCCTTTTCATTTGGCTGGGTTTTCTCCTGGGAACAAATCACTTTTGAAAATGCATTAGGGTTAACGTTGACGATATTTTGGTTGATCGATTCATTGTTTTGCATAGGTTTCATGACTATAATAGTTGGTAGATCAAAATTAGCATGGGATTTTGCTATCACTATCCATGCCATAAATTTTGTCGTCTGTTGGGTTTATTCGGGAAAATTCCCAACATCTTTCCTCTGGTGGGTGTTACAAGTTGTTTCATCCATAATGTTGGTAAGTTTAGGCACTTGGACTAGTCGTTGGAGAGAACTAAGAGATACTTTTTTTGAAGGTATAAATGACCCAGAATTGGGTCAGACTGATGTGGGGACTGGATCGAATGATGTTCCAATGACTACAGTTGTGAAATAAAAATTAATAAATAATAATTATAATAGAATATTTTACTTTGGCGCCTATAAATAAAATTCACTCGAGTCGTATAGTTGCAAAAAAGATATCAATAGTCTGTATTTAGTTTTACTGGGAATTGATAGGAAATTGTGGTTGCTACTTAAAAGCGTCGGGTCCACCAAAAATCACTTATATATATATAGCCTTTTATCAAATGTCACTGATCTTAGCATCTATACTAATATCGTGATAAACATCAAATCTCCTTTGAGTAGTCACTGGAATACCAGCTCTCACCTCTTTGATCAAACTCAGATCCAATTCCCCATAAACAATCTCCTCACCTTCTCCCGCCTCGGCGATAATCTTACCATTAGGATCAACGATCAATGAATGGCCATAAGCATGATAACCACTTGACATATCTCTAGAAGGTGAACACAAGATAACATACATCTGATTGTCGACAGCTCTAGCTCTAGCCAATAAGTGCCAGTGTAATGGACCAGTGGTGGTGTTGAAGGCACCAGGGTAAAACATGGCAAATGAGTTCTTACGTTGTGCTATAGCTGCCAATTCTGGGAATCTGATATCGTAACATATGCCCAATCCTACAGAACCAAACTCGTTCAAATTGAAAATGGTAGCCTTGTCACCACCGGTTAATGTTATACTTTCCTTAAAAGTGATCTTATTAGGAATATCAATGTCAAATAAGTGGACCTTTCTATGTTTGGCGATTATTTCACCCAGAGGGTTAAAAGAAATGGAAGTGTTGTAGATCTTATCATCACCACCTATTTCTGGAATTGATCCACCAATGATGAAAACTTTAAGTTTTTGAGCCAATTCGGATAAGAATGTAGTTGTCTCCCCACCTGGGATAGTTTCAGCATATTTAGGAAATTCGTGGACGGCATATGGAGAGTTAAAACATTCTGGCAAGATTACCAAATCAACATTTTTAGATGCAGCTTCTTCAATTTTGGAAGCTGCTTTAACCAAGTTCAGCTGTTTGTTAGTAGAAGTGTTGAGTTGGATAAGAGCAACCTTCAAGTTTTTCAATAATGGTGATGATGACATTGTTGAATTGTTGTATAATCTAATATAATTGAATGAAAATTGTTGAAGTGTGGTTCCCTTAAGAAAGGACATTTTTTATTTTTTTTATATTTTTTGTGTAACCACAGTTTTGACTCATAAATTTGAATCTACGGCAAAGACCAAATAGTTCGTACCGAAGATAAGAAAATTATATCAAGATAAAGAGTTACCAAGATTACGAGTCATCAAACTGATCAGATTTTATTAAGATAAACACTAACAAGCAACCAATTAAACAAGTTATAGACACAGGGTAAAAAGCTAAAACCAAAAGACAAAAACACCCAAAGAATTGAAAAAAATAAAAACATTGAACATGATCATACCCTCCAAACTTTACCTTCAGAAACCAAGATTTGGTTCTTTTCACCCATAATCTCCAACAGATTATTAAATTCAATTTCACTAAACTTATTCTCCTCACTCAACCCATTATTTATCTCAAGATATAACGTTTCAAGAGCACAATTCTCATCTGAAAAAAGATCTGATTGGATCAATTCCGACATCTTTCTAGTAAATTGTTGTAATCTTTGTTGTGAGATTAATCCGGAATCCGATTGACCCCTTTGAGAACTGGTTTGAAGTGGTAATTGTTGCAAATTTGTAGTGATTTCTTCAACGTCTTCAGTCTCCTCTTGTTGTTCTTGTTCATCATCCGATGGAACAAACCCTGATGCTCTGGATCTTGATGGTCTTGGAATATACTCTAATTCCGATTCCTCAGACTCTGAATCGTCTTCAAGTTCCAAATCACTTTCCAGATCACTGTCATCTACAGCCTTTGCCAGTTTATGTCTCTTTGATGATTTCTTAGCAACTTCTTTGAAAATTGAAAATCTCAAGATCTCTTCAGCAACTTTGACATCTTTAGATTCAACAACTTGACTTAATCTTAACTTTGCATGTGCTGTAGAGAGACGGATAATTGTTTCCAAAGTTCTTGCTGTGATTGGAGATGTCTTGTTTGTGTTGATGGCATTAGCATCATTTCTCAATTCAGAATAAAATTTTACAACTTTGGAAGAAGCCTTTGAGGTTAAAACTGGTTTGACTCTCTGTTTGGCATACGAGATGTATTTTTTCAAAAAATCAACTGAAACGATAACATGTTTGGATTTTTCTGAACCTTTGACAAAAACTTTCTCCTCTTTATCGACATCTTCATCCCTTGTTTGGTTATCACCAGCACTCAATGTTGCTGAGTTTCTCTCTCTTATTGGTTCCCCTTCTTCATATCCAGGTGCAATATAACGATGCATGTTCAAGACATGTTCACTAATTCTTCTATCTTTTTCATCAGATATATCATCTGTAACAATGAACAAGACATCGAATCTTGATAACAAAGAATCTGGCAAGGCAATATTTTGTTGAGGAGTCTTGAATACATCGTACTGTCCATAAACAGGATTAGCAGCAGCTATAACGGAACATCTAGCATTCAAAGAGGTATGAATACCGGCTTTCGAGATAGTGATTGTTTGTTGTTCCATAACTTCGTGAATGGCAACTCTATCTGAATCACTCATTTTGTCAAACTCATCGATACAAACAACCCCTCTGTCTGCCAACACCATGGCACCGGCTTCTAATTTACGTTCACCTGTTTCCTTATCTGTGGTGACAGCGGCAGTCAAACCAACACCTGATGAACCTTTACCTGTTGTAGCGATGGCCAATGGTGCAGTATTCAAGACAAATCTTAACATTTGAGATTTGGCTGTAGATGGATCTCCCACCATCAATATATTAATATCACCTCTTAAATGAGATCCATTTGGTAAAATTTTTTCCACACCTCCTAATAACATCAATAAAACTGCTTTCTTAATATACTCATAACCATAAATTGAAGGAGCTAATGATTCAGCCAAGATTTCAAAAATGTTTCTCTTTTTGGATAAGATGTTTATGGTTCTTAAAGTATTATCGGTGATGTTTGAAGTTTTTTTGACTTCTTTTAATAAATAGATCGAATTCGTGAGTATTACTCTTTTAAATGAAGAAGAGTTAGTACCATTTCCTAAACTTCTGTAAACACCAATACATTGGATTCTATCACCGGGTTTCACCAGATCCGATAAGTCATCGTCAACAATGATTTCAATAGATCTTGGAAGTTGACCAGCTGGGGCCATTTCAGGTAACTCCTGAATGGTAACAGTTTGATGATCTCTATATTTTGAGAACCCATATTCTGTCATCAACTTGTTTCCCTCAGGGTCCTCAGTAGGGTAAACAGCATTTGTTGTAATTGGATTGAATGAAGTTGTTTGATCCCTATATTCTCTTTGGTGAAATCTACCTGTATCATCACAATAATGAACAGATTTGATAATTTTAGGTCTAATCAATGAAGCTCTAGTGACAATACCTTCAAGACTAACCATCTTTGACAAGAAGGAAGAGTTGATGGATCTTGGAGTGATCTGGTGATCACCAAAAGAACCTCTAAAGGACAAGTAAAAATCTGTATCGTTGTCGAGTTCTAAATTTGGGAATTCATAAGGATCATAGATAATCATGATTGTATCTTTTAAAGCTCTTTCGGCAGCTGGTAAAAATTCAGCAGGTTGAGTTAAAAGACCAGTCCAAAGCTCTTTGTCGAAATCTCTTAATTCATCAATCGATATGGTTAATCTTTTTTCATTTTTCATCAATAAACTTCTAATTGACTCCTTGTAATCTGTCTTTTCGGTCAAGTCTAAGAATTCTTGGAATCTTCTTACTCTGTCACCGAAGACAGCATCTGTGCTCTCGGGTTGTATTGTTGTATCCATTCTTCTATGATTATTCTATTTGAGTTCTGTTTAAAAATTTAATACACACACTCTCTCTCTCTTTCTATGTACGCTTAAAAAGTTTTCAAAAGAAGGTTAAGAAGGGAGAAGTGGTGATCTTTTTATAAAAATAACAAGGCAAAACTTCCTAATTAGGAAATATTATTGAATGCGTTATTAATTCTTTAATTCTTTATTGTGCTGCGACGCGTCTCTTTTTTTTTTTTTTCAAAATCGTTTTATTACCATAAAGGGCAGGCAGTGTCAGAGATGTGTTTCGAGTTTATTTTTATTTTATTGAACTGAACAGACAGATGGAGGAATAGATAAACATGAACATAGGCAGGCAATATATATATTTAGAAGAGGGATGTACATTCGACATATATTGTCACTATTGAACGGATTCTCATATAAAAAATGATAAATAGAAGACCATCCCTGCTCTCTGTACTATCTTCATCTACCCTTCAAAGTAATGTCATTCTTCCCTCCATCACAGAGTACTACGACTATTTATGCAAAGTAATAATCATTGGACCTTCCGGGTCTGGAAAGACCTGTTTGTTGAAGAGGTTTTTGAACCTTGAAATTAAAGATTCAAGACCAACTATTGGTGTGGAATTCCATTCAAAAACTATTGAATTACAAAAAAATCTCCATTTAAAACTTCAATTATGGGATACTGCTGGTCAGGAAAGATACAAGAGTATAACAACCAACTACTATAGAGGATCATCGGGGGTTATCCTTTGCTTCGACTTGACAAATGATAACAGTCTTATAATATTAGAATCTGATATCAAAGATTTAGTCAACTTGACCAATACTCTGATTATCAGTTGTTTGGTTGTTGGTAATAAATGTGATTTGGTAAATGAAATAAAGATTTCTCAACAAGAATTGACAGAATTTATGGAGAGCATGAAATCAAAATACAACCTTGATATATCATCGATATATAATTGCTCTGCTGTTTCAGGTTTCAATGTCTATGATGTATTTGAAACAATTGGTTCTATGATCATGAGTAAAGTGGATCAAGGAATAATTGATCTTAGAGACATAAATTGTGGTGTGCAATTGGGTAATAAACAGATCACACATAGTGAGTCTAATATGAATTTACTTCTTCTGGCAAATAAGGTCGATGGGAATAAAAAAAGAAACTGCTGTTTTTAGTATGAATGTATGTGTGTGTTTTCTATGGAAACTGGTTTACTAAAAAAATACAACGAGTTAGTGTATAATAGTTAATTGCATTTCAAAGTAATGTATGTACACTGATCGTTTGTAAAATGAAAATGTCGGCGTCTAATTCTCTGTAAAACAGTAAACGTTTTTTATGTATTGATATATGCACTGCGGATACCCTCGTATCTATTAGGATGGAGAAGAGTTGTACCGCGCTTTTTCATTTTTTGCATGAAAGAAAGAGTCAAAGAGTAGGATTAAATGGGGGGATCCTATTGCTTTGAGCTCCATCAGAAAAGAGAAAGTGGGGTGGTTGCCTGTAGGAAAGACATTAAGTTTAGTGTTTCTAATGTTATGAGTCACTGTGAATTATTGCCCTAGATACAACCAACCAAGGGACTCCACTTATTCATTAACAATTTGGCAGGGCTTTTATTTCTTGATTCTGGCTAAGAAAAACATCAGAGAGCAAGACAGCGCAGCGCGAACGGCAGAGAACAGAGAGATAAAGGAATTAGTTTTCCGAACATCCAACAAAGAAAAAAAAAAAAGAAAAAAAAATCAAAACATCCGCCGGCATCAATCAATTAAATATTTGATAAATACATAAAATAAAATAGATACCAGATGATAAACTAATAGTTTGTAAGAGAGTTAAAGAGTATTATGGCCAAAGAGCTTCATCTAGTACCTGAACAAACTCAAGGAAAATACCCAGCATTCAGCTCTTCAGACTCAACTCAATCACTGCAACTGTCTACGAATTTATACTATGATGACAAGTCTGCCGATGAAGATTCCAAGAGAAAGAAAAGATCAACTTTGGCTTGTGTAAGATGTCGCAGAAGACACATCAAGTGCCCAGGTGGCGACCCTTGTAAGAAATGTATTCAGGCTAACCAAATATGTGAATATGTGGAAGCTGACAAAAAAATTGTGATTTCAATGAAATATTTAAACAAGTTACACGATGACATATCAAGATTGAAAATTGAAAATGCAAATTTGAGAAGTAGCTTAAAAGTCACAAAAATACAGGGCAATGATAGTATTGGCAACGAAAAGAGTAACAACAATAACAAGATTGATAACGAATCGAAATCATCGAAATCATCGAAATCATCATCATCATCATCATCATCGGCTATCAAAAGTGCTCATAATCTGAAATTAGAAAATGAGGAACATAATGATGACATACCATTCATGCCATTAAATGAAGACTCACCAAATGAAATATCAATCCCATTCTTGGATAAATATGGAAAGTTGATCAACTCTAGAACTGGTGAGAGGATTTATGTTGGTTCTTCGTCAATGACTTTATTCGGTCTTGAAATCAATAATCTCATGCCGCCTCAATTGAAACAAAATTCCAATACTTCGTCGCCAACTGATGAGAAATCCAATTCCAATATGGAGTCTACAATTCTTGAGAGAGAGGGAAATGCTTATAGAATAAGAGTAGGTCAAACGAAAGTGAATCCTGGTGTTGCTGTCAACTTCACTCTCCCAAGTTATAGTTATGCCTTGTTTCTAGTTGATACCTTTATTTCGTACAACGATGGATGTTTTTATTTTTTCAACGAAGGTTTGGTAAAGGAAAATTTGAGAAGGATTTACCAAGGAGAGAAACTTTTTCTAATCAATCAAGTTAATGATTCAAGACAGATTACCATCGAAACTATATGGATTTGTCAGTTACTCTTGATTTTTGCAGTTGGTGAAATATATCTTGGTACAGCAAATGACTCAAATGGTAACAAATTAAATTCAACTAACGGTAAAAATAGTAAAAATAATAAGAACAACAAAAAAAACCAACCTATACTACCAGGATCTGAGTTTTTTTACCAAGCAAGTGAACTTTTCACCGGCTTATTTCCAGCTGGTGCGATCACCAATTGTGTCCTTGAAGGCGGAGTTGAGGTGATGTTGTTATTTGCCTTTTATCTTCAAGTTGCTGACTGTACGATAGCTTCATACTTTTATTTTGGCTCTGCATTAAGAGCCTGCTTGTTGTTGGGGTTACATGTTGATGCCGGAAAAGAAAATTTACTACGATACGAGTTAGAACATAGGAGAAGATTGTTTTGGACAGTTTTCATGTTTGAGAGAATGTTAGCTTCTAAAGCTGGACTCCCACTCTCGTTGACCGATGATTATGTCAGTGCTGAATTACCCGATGATTTTGATATGAGCTTGCCTCCAAGTGGATGTGAGTTTTTCATCTTTCCTGAGTCTGAATACATCAAAAATTGCGTCAAAATCACCAGTATTAATGCTTCGATTTTGAGTGCATTATATTCAAAACAACCTAATTCAAACATTTTACCCGTTGTCAACAATCTTGTATTATCATTACTTGATTGGAAAAACAATTTACCTCTTATTTTGCAATGCGACTTTTCACAACCAGAAGTGGAGATTTCTAGATGGATTGTCAATATGATGACGGAATATTTCCAAGGTATGAACTTGGCAGTGCGACCATTGTTGATGCATTTTACCATGAATCAGTTGAAAGAGAATACCTCCAGTTTGAACTACGTGGATCTATCCTCGTACTCAAAACAGTTGTTAGCCTTGTTGAATTGTTCTTTTCAAGCTTCCATAAACACTGTTAGATGTGAATGGGCATTGTTGCTGGACAGCATGGTTGCCTTATTTGGGTATATGGACAGGGAATATTTGTTCACTTCAGCTGTTACTTTAATCTTGTTCAATTGTACATTTGGAGTTCATGAAGCAACCAATCAACATTTGGACCATGCACTCATCATTTTTACAAAGATGAAGAATTTGGGTAATCATCCTGCACTGTTACGGAAGGCGCAATTGTTGAAGTTGATGTCCATGTTGGATTTCAATGGGGAGATGAGAAACCTTGCAATTAAGCATGAAGATGATGTTGCCGTGCCCATTCCCGATACAGAGAATATGATTCCGGGATCTAGTGGTGATAAGGAGTCTCTTTTCAAACCAAACACTTCATCGTTTATTGGGAAGAATTTATCGTTAAATCCTCTCTTTAAGCGGGCAATTAACGTCAATAATGAAAACAACAATAATAATAATAATGATAATGACAATGACAATGATGAAAATACTGGAGTAAACCAATCAAATACCGGTAGCGCTAATTATGTTAATTTCAATCTTCATCATAATATCAACAATAACAACAATACTAATAACAACAACAATTTTTTAAACGATCGGGATGTCAATTTAAAAAATGAAAAACCATTCATAGGTCCAAGCCCAGAATTTCGTGATGCATCTCCACTGTTGGCATTTGCAACTCAGGAATTTCCCTTGACTCCAGAAGTCTTTAACAAATACTTGGAAGCATCAAGCACAGAGTTGGAAATGGAGTTGTGGAATGATATTAGCAGTCAGGCTGTTTGGTTATCTGGTGATGTTGGTGAAGAAATAAATAGCGTATTGGAGAATAATTTTGGGAAATAAATAGATTTCATATATATCTTTTTCTGTAGATGTTATGGTTATTATGCGACACTTACGGTAGCTTTAGTATTTTGTATACGCTGATTACCCAAAAAGAATTCATTCGATTTCATAAAGTTTGGTTCCAGGTTGGATCAAATATATTGAATAGGGGATTTTCCTGCATTATTGTAGAATGTTCTCCGATATCTACACCTAGCTAAAAAAATCAAGCCTGATAAATTGACTGCCAACCTGTAAAAAACTTAAGATAAAAGAATGATATCAATTTATCTCTTATTTTGTAGCTTGCATATTCGCTCAACCGTTGATATAATTCTACTTAATACTTTTCTTGTTCTTTCCCTCTTTCTGATGGTATCACTCCCAGAACAATTTACTATTTGTTATATTGTTATTTCCTATTCTTCATTGTTGCTATTCTATCTTACTGTTTCCTTCATCCTATTATTGCTACTCTCTCCTACTGTTTCTTTCATCCATTCTTACATATTTTGCAATCGAATTTCAGCTTATTATTGTTATCATTAATCGTATACAAAAGATCTTATTAGTGCTGATTGCTAAAACAAGATAAATAGTAAGGCAAAAAGAGGTGATTAATTAAGAGAGTACTGGTCTATGGTGTAATTGACTACAAATGTTTTTAATAATTTCTAAAACTACAACTTTTATTTATTAAATATATATTTGAGTTTTTATTCAAACTCAAAGGGATTTCCAATCCGGGATCCATAAAGAAACCTCCTTATCAGCAGTAGCAAACAACAGTAACCTCGGATTGAATAAGACCATTCTAGGCAATGCTTGCTCTGAATTCAAAGTCAGTATTGGAGCCAAATCCTGTACTGGATTCTCCCTTTTCCATTCATTCAATGATTGCAAATCCCATAATAGTACTTTTGAATCTCCTGATCCACCATAAATAAATCTTCCATCAGAAGATGCAGTGGTTGATCCCGTATCTGGGAAGCCCCTTGGAATAAACCGTCTTGATCCTGACAAGACAGCTTGTAATTTCCCTTCAAAGGCATCCAATACCAAATGATTTTCATTGTTCAGAAATGTCACAAGAATGTGACGACCATCATTGGTAAATTCTAATTTGGTCATCGGTATTTTCGAGTTCAAGTTGAATGTAGCAAAAGGTGGTCTATCAAAGTTTTTCATGTCATATAATCCAATCTCATTAGTCAAGATTGATCCAACTGCAAAGACATAACCTGTTGGATCAAATGCCAATACCCCAGGTGATTTCAAATACATCGTTCCGTTGCAATTCGCCGATCTCAAATCCCAAACTTTGACTGTATTATCCATAGATGATGATATAAACATATCATCGATAGGCGCCATTTCCAACGCTGTTACTAAAGCCTTATGCCCTCTGAAATATCTAAGGTAACTGTTATCATGGAGAGATAAATATCTGATGGTGTCATCCTCCTTTGTTGAGGCATATAGACAACTCTGTGAAGAATGTGTGAATTTAGCTAAATGTGTACCATATTTCTTACTCAATATAGGTTTTGAATGTGTTCCCTTTGTCACATCGTAAAGCTGTATGGATTCGTCAACTCCAGATGAGATCAAATATTTCCCAGTATCATCGTAGTCTATCGAAGTTATGGGAGTTTCCAGGTGGTGAAAGCGCAATGTCTTTGACGGGGCAAAACTTTTCATCACATCTACTGTTATCTTGACATTATTGGATGATGATGCTGAAGACATGTCTCTTCAATCCGTATTTTCAACTGTATGTATGTACCTTGTGGTAGTAAAACTCGATTTACTCTTTTCTTTGGGCCATAAAAAATAAAATCTTAAATGAAGAAAAAAAGAAAAAAACATTTAGAGGAAAGTGGAACAGAACGATCGATCAAGCAAGACCTTTCTTTATATATATCCAACATTTGTTGGCTTGAATTTCATTATTCCATACCCTATTGAATAATAAAAATGGTTTTTGGAAAGTTGTTTCACTATTCCTTTGATGCTTTACTAGTGTCGGTTTTATTGGCGGCTGTACACAGAAATACCGGGTTAATATTCAATACTTATGAGTTTTCATCCACTGATATTAGAAGCATTTTTACAAGATATTTGGCAGTTGGTGAGGCATCATATGATTACCTTGTTGCCTCTTTGAAAAGGTCTGGCTACTTCACACAGAAAAAGATGGACAAAAAGTAAGAGTTTTAAAATGAGAATAATGTTCCAATGATTTGATTGGTTTGTTATCTTGGTCTCTGCTTGTATTCTGTGTCTCAGATAATGGCAATTTGCTGGTTATGGCTGTACTGAGATAATAGTTATTATGGGTTGGATTATCTAAGGTTGTTTTTAGTTAGGTATGTTATGTTATGTTATGTTGTATTTCGAGAATTAATGAAGTTTATTTTGATTTATTTGTGGAAAATGTGGCTTATGGGGATTCAAGCTGTTAATATTGCTGTTGTAGCATCCATTGAGTTGAACTTCAATAACCATCCTCAAATTTCTAATCATGCTGCCTGCAGGAGCCTGCTATAAAAGTAAGTTAATATCATTTTTTTTTTCCTTTGCAGTGTTGTTGTTGTTGTGTGTATGATTTTTTTCTTCTTCCGTTAGTTTTAAGTTAAAGGGAAAATTTATTATTATTGTTTCGCAAAGGATTACTATTTAGTATTCAAGTGGAGAAACTACAGAACATATATAGGATTTCATTCGATACTCTAGACTAGATTTATATCCACTGGGTGATAAAAGACTGTCCAAAAAGATCTATCATTGCAACTCAACTTGGAAACAATAGTGAGAATTTATCAACGAATCAACAACAGATCAGTGATTTGGTTCTTTCCAATCTCCACTTTTTGTTTTCCATAATAATTTACTCCATACCTAAGTTGAGTCAAGGTTCTCTCTATATTGGTTCCAGTTTCGACTAATTCACTGAAACCATTTTAGGTGAGATTTTACCCTATATATTATACCTTTAAATATCAGCATCTTAGGCCAAAGTGAGTGTTTTAATTATACAAGTTATCTACCAGCCACAAAGTTTTCATAGTTAAAGATCTTTCAAACTAACTTTTAAAGAAGATCTTCCATAAAATGCCCCAACCGTTAAAGAGCCAGTTTCCAAATGCTGAAGATTCAAATGGCGTACCCAAGAGACCAGACATTCCCAAAACATCAGGTAATTTTTTTCAACTCCCCATGCCTCCTCAACTTTCACATTTTAATATGCCACAACCATTTGCATTATTCGACAATAAACTGGATCACAAAATCCAGTTTTTACCATCTCCCACTACATCTCTGTTAAATAATAGTCAAGGGCCCCACTTTTTACCCTTTGGAATACCTGATACAGATCAACCAATACATCGAACACCCACATTCCCACCACTGCCATTATATCGAAGTCAAATTATACCACCACCTCAGATGCCTCAAACACTTACAAGAGATACCGAAATACAACTCCTGAAACTGACACCTCCTATTAAGGAGGAGAATATACCTATACCCTCTCCTCCAAAGTTTCAAAATAGACCATATCCCTGCAAGTTTGACTCTTTCATCTCCAAGAATCAGAATAATAATCCATTTTTGTACCCCCAGGTGTGTGGTGTATATGAACCATCATATACCTTAAAAAAATTGAAAGTCTCAACTGACTTTGATGAAATTAAATCAATTGATTTAGACTTTGGTGTTAAAGAAGTCGACCCTTACAAATTTTTGGAAGATAATTACCATCAAAATGACTCGGCAATAAAGATCAAAACATCTGAAAAATGGCAAACTGTTAACCTGGGAAAGATACCAGAATCACTTTCATTCACTGTACGCCATCAAATATTAAATTCGAGTGACAAATCACTGCACGAGCACTTCCTGTCTTGTATCATAAAGATTTTGGGTGACTCCAAAATTCCAACTCATGGTGGAAAACCACTAGATTTTTTCCGTTTGAAGCATCTCGTCGAAGCTAGAGGAGGACTTAAAAAAGTGCAAGACCAGAAACTTTGGAATCATATTGGGAAAGAATTGGGCTATGAAGATGATGCCGTTGATTTCATCCAAACTCAATTCGACGCTGTGATACCCAAAATTGATGGGATAGAACTTTCCATACTGGATATTGTTAACGCAAATAACAAAAGGGAAGTACTAGAAGAGTATGGATTTACCGATAAGAAAATGAAGTTGGATCTACCGGATGTGCCCATTGTCAAGTCATCCGCTTTTGAATATAGAAGATCAAGAAGATCTCTTGTACTGAAAGGTTTTCCTGTTATGTTTGATCAACTCACAATCCGCAAACCAGGAATTAGTGATGATGAAAACTCCATTTTCGAGGAATGGATTATGAAGCAAAAGGAAATCATTGACTGTTCCATATATGATGATGTGCATCATTTCACAATAGATCACTTCATGGAAAAAGATAAGCTGGTGAAAGAGTTTACAGGTGTAGCATTGTTGGATAATATTGAAGATATGGAGCAGTTTTATTGGAGCTATATTACGGATGGAACATACTTAGAAGTTTTGTCCTCAATTAGAATGATAAATTATCAACCCATATTTCCACAACTTGCAGTGCAGCATTCGTGGAATTTGAATAGCTTACCACGAAATGGTCGTTCATTGTTAAAATATTTCCCGAATGAAATTGAATATTTGAATCATCCAAGGTTGTCAGTTGGAATGACCTTCAGTACCGAGAATTGGACAATGGAAGAGCATATGTTACCTTTATTGGACTACAATCATTTTGGACTGGAAAAAATCTGGTATTTTATCTCTCCAGAAGATAACTTTATTTTTGAAAAGCTTTTGCAGCAAACCGGTGACAAGGGACTGTCTACTCTACTGAATCACAGATCTGAACATGTTGATCCATTCTTTGCCCGTTATTGTGACACTAATAGTTTATCCAAGATGAACACCGATTATGTGCTCTCGCCAGATTTTCTAAAATCCAAAGGTATTCATATTAAAAAAGTTTGTCAGCGGCCTGGTGAGTTTATAATGAAATATCCAGGAGTTTATTCCTATTCCGTATCTTTAGGGCTCACTGTCAATGAATCGATAAACTTTGCACCAAAAGCTTGGTTGGAATTTGCTGTGAAAGGTGAGTTATACTTGGCAAATCAAGGTGTAATATCTGATTTTTCTCTTTTTGAAATACTCGTCAACATTTCAAAAAACTGTAAAAATCCACAGTTGTTGTCAAAAGCCAGTCCTATATTTGAGGATCTCTGTGAAACAGAAATTGAAAGGAGAGAAAAAGTTAGATTGTTGCTACCCGAATTGACTGAGAAGACAAATAAAGTATATGATTATTATCTTGCAGATGATGATTTATCGATATCCATTCCTTCGGTTATATGTTTGATTAGCAAGACCGGGAAACAATTATCGATGTCTCTTCGTAACTTTTTACTGAATTATCAGAAGGATAAGTCAAAATTTGATAAGAATATCGATCATTTTGAACTCTTAACTTTTTATGAAGACGAAAAATTGAAACAGTTTGCTAAATCGTTAGCCCGAGAAATCACAACGAGTGAAGAATGGTCGGACAAATTGGAACTGGTATTGAAAGAGGAATCTAAACCTTCTATAAAATTGCTCAGGCAGCTTTATGCTGAAGGTGAAAAGATCTTTACTGAGGAGTATCTCACAACTATATATGATGAGGATTCAGAATCAGAGAAATACCAGAGATTTAAGCAACTTGAAAAGATGCTCTCCGAGTTTGAAATTTGGATTGAGGTTGCTCAAAAATATTTGCTGTCTAGACATATATCCAGAAAACGTAAAAGTAAAAAAGAAGTTGAAGATGACACTCCGGAGGAGATCTATGATATGACATTTGGTCGGCTTTGTGAGATGATTAGAGAGATTCCAAATTTGTCATTTTATTGTGAAGAGATGGATCAATTGATAAGCTTAACTTTGGAGATTGAAGATTATGAAGTTAGTGCAAGAAAGTTTATCTCAACTACAACTGAATTAGATGGGGCAGAGCTTCATAATATTTTAGAGCTTGGAAGATCTTTTGGTATAGAGCTTCCATCGGTGAGTTATTTGAGAGAATATGAGAAGACAGACTTGTGGTTGAAAAAATACAAAGAATTTGAAGATACTGGACTTGTTAAAACTTTCAAGGATTTGGATTCTATGATCTCTTTCATAGAGCTGGGAAAGAAAAGTAAGGCAATAACTTGTACTCATTACAGCAAGATATCACAGATGGAGGAGCTATGTAATAAGACAAAGGAGATAAATAATGCTGGTCAAATAATCGTTAAAAAATCTCAGAGGAGTTATGATATAGACGATATCACTAAAGTTTTACATGAATCCTTTGAGTTTCCTGTCGATCCCGAGATCCGAAATGAGTTGATGAAAATTCATTCTGAGTACGAGGAAATAGCTCAGAAGTCTAAAAAATTCATTGAATCTATAAATGAAGTTTCTTCATCTAGAAACACTCCACAATTCAATGAGATGTTGGAAACGCTGCCAAAGTATCACCAGGTTAGGACCCTATTAGAGAAGGCCCGCAGCTTGAAAATTGCCATACCAGAAGTGAAAGAACTAGATGACGAGTACTTCAAGAAAACTGACGATTGGTTGAAGGCCATAAAACGTGTTTTACATCGTCAAAATTCGTCCTCGTCTGTATTGAAAAGCTACCTATTATCACTTGTATCTGGTGTCAGAACCACAATTGGAAACCAACTGGATGAAGTCTTGGTGGGAACTGAAGATGGGCCTTCGTCAAATGAATCAATATATTGTATGTGCAGGCGTGGAGAAAGTGGACTTATGGTGGAATGCGAAATCTGCTCTGAGTGGTATCATTTGGGTTGTTTTAATCTCAACAAGATTAAAATGAAAAATAAGAGTTTTGTTTGCCCTATATGTGACGATAATCATGTTCATAAGGAGTTGTTTGAGGAGATGAAAGTTCAGTTTAGACCTGACTCACAGGAGGTTATCAGCAGTTTCGAACCTTCGAATAATTTAAAATTTATCCCAGCTGATGAGTTCCAAGAATTAGATGAGCTTTATCGTCTTGTATTAAATTTTAAAAGTGTATTAAAGATAAATCTTGAATGGAAGGAAACACAACTTGTTGAAACTAATATACAAAAGGTTAGGTTCTATTTGAGAAAATTGATTGGTTGCCCCATTGACTTCGAGAATGAAACTAAGATTCTACTGGCAAGGTTAAAAGAATTGCGTTTAATTGACAGTACCAAAAGTGTGGAAGAGCCTACCGTTATTGTAACTCAGGATATGAAAGTGGAAGCTCCAACTGAACCACTAATATCTCTGACAGATACGGTAGTGACGATTGATGATGAAGGGACACTGCAACAGATACTGCAACAGATACTGCAGCTGGCTCAAATTGAAAACTTCAACTCTCCAGAGGAGCAGGAAAACCGTGGTGTTACTCAAACCGAGCAAAACTTGACTTCAAGTTCGTCTCGCCAGAATGGCAAAGTTGTTTCCAGTAATACAGGTAGCGATTATCCAATAATGGGTGGCATGAATCAAGATACATCGAGAGCTCAAGAGACTTATAGTGTAGATGAACGGTCCAATGATGAAGTGCTGAAAAATTTTAGAATTTTTGAAGGAGTTACGAAAGAAATTCAACAGACGGCTGATATTTGATAAATGACAACTTTAGATAACTTGAAAAATACTAGTTCTCGTACGCGAACCGAATAAAAATATTAATTATATACTTTTGTTTTTTTTTCCCAAGTCATTTTTAAGAGTTTTTCTCTTTATTGAAGTATGTATCATCTGTAAAAAAAAAATCACTTATCTTCTGAGATTGAGAAGAGAAATAATACCCCATGTTACACTTCTCATTAGAAGTTAAGAACTCTCTACATCCGTCATATAATTTTTCAAAAAGTCAGAATTAGTTTTTTGCGCCTGTAATTACAAGGCCGACTCGAAAAAGGTGGGGCCTGGCTAGAAACACCGGAGTTCGGCGTTCAGTGATCTCCAAGAAGTTCAGGTGGCCTTATCCAGAGTTATCTTTACTTGAAAAGTTAATTAGTTGAGATTATCTGTGTCTCCATGAAAGTAGGAACCTGATTAACAGTTCTTTCACGTAGTGACCACTCCGGCGCTAAAGAAGCGGGTGTGATGATTTAGATATTATTTTGGGGGTGTGATCTTGCCAAATCCCGTGTGAGCGGAGTTTCAAAAGTTTTGTTTTTCTCACTCATCCACTTGAAAATGTTCCACGAAGAAAAAAAAAAAAAAAGATGGAGAAATTTATTAATATTGAAGGGAGTGAAAATTTATTTATCATTACTTTCTCCGGTCCATCATCATCAACTAACTTAATTAATAGACTACTGTATCTCTGACATCCAAGTTGTCTTACAATTTTCTAGTAAAGAAACTCCCAAGATACTTTTTGTTTGGTAACTATTGATAGGTCGGAAGAAGTTGACGCGTTGCTCAAAATGTTAAGGACAATATCAGTGAATAGGTTGTTCACCGTAAGAGTGGCCAACAACAGACAATTCTCAACCACATTGTTCATTAATCATTCACATTCACATTCAAATTCTCATTCTCATTCACACTCCCACTCTCACTCCCATTCTCACACTGACGTGGATACAATGAACAATGAAATTTACAACTCTGATAATTTTCCAGTTAATGATCATGGACATTCTCACAATACTGTTCCTCCCCCAAAAAATCCAAACTCAGATCCAAATTCTAGATTTGATATTGACGAAAACGGGAAAAAGGTTTTGAAGCTGCATCCTTTCCAATCAGTGCATGCTCACGATGATATGAGCTATCCTGAACTCAAAGAGATGGATTTAGAGGGAGAAGATTTCGAGATTCATTTGAATGGAGAAAAGAAAACTTTCTTCTCAAAGATCATGAGATATCTTGATCCTAGAATACCCTTGATGGACATGAGCCATTCTGGTGACAATGACCATGGTCATAGCCATAGCCATGGTTCTCATTCTGCGGAAGAGTTGGAGCTCTATAGAACTGGATCGTTCAGAAAAAACCCTGGTGTAAAGATAACGTTGATCGGATTGGGTGTCAACATCAGTATGGCTGGAACAAAAGCCGTTGCTGGAGCATATTTTCATTCACAAGCGTTGATAGCAGATGCAGTTCACTCTGTTGGTGACACCATTTCTGACTTGATGACACTTTTAACAGTCAATAGCGGGGCCAAATTGGCTACTGAAAAATATCCATTGGGATATGGAAAGATTGAAACCCTTGGTTCATTATTTGTTTCTTCAATATTGTTATATGCAGGTTTACAAATAGGTTGGGCTTCTTTGATAGACATTTTGACTCCATTGTTACCACATTCTGTTATTGATATTATGTCATCGGTACCTGTGCATTCTCACACTCATTCTCACGTTGAAGCAACTGAAATTGTTACCACAGCCACTGAACATGGTGTTAGTCTGGAACCAGTTGTTCGTGAAGTTGCTAACATAAATGCAGCTTGGGTTGCCTTACTGTCAATTGTTTTAAAAGAGTGGTTATTCAGATCTACTAAGAAGATTGGTGAACAAATGGGCTCTAAAGTGTTAGTTGCCAACGCATGGCATCATAGAGTTGATTCTTTGACTTCAGTGGTTGCATTGACTACAATATCTGCTGGTTACTTTTTGAATATCTACTGGTTGGACTCAATTGGAGGCTTAATTGTTTCTGCCATGATCATCCAAGTCGGTTTGAGGGGTGTGTTCCAAGCTTTTAGTGAATTAGTTGATACAGCAATCTCACGTACTGACCCAAGATATACAGATGTTGAAAGTATAATCAATGTTGCTTTGATGAATGGAGATAGAAACCTTATCCTCAAAGATTTAACTATACTTCCTTCAGGTGGTAATTTGATTTGTACTCTGAAAATTGGTGTTTCCAAATTCAACAAGGAGTATGAAAATAGGTTAACCTTGGACAAGATTGGTGAAATATCGGATTCTGTTAGAAATGGCTTATACAGCGATTTCCCTAATATGAAAAAGATTACTGTTGAGTTCGATTCTAACAAGGGCACTGAATAGATAGATAGTAAATCTTTTTTATTTTTAATATGAAAATACTTAACGGACTTCGCTCGTCAATCAACAAAACAAAGCATTTTATTAAAGAGATAGATTGTAGATATATCTTTATTCAACATGTTCCTTTACCATTCTAGGTAAAAATAAGATTCATGGCTGTAGCTACCGTATTGATTCACACTTCTGCCAAGTTATTCAGAGAAATATTGGTCATCGAACCCCACAAACTTCTTTGAAGTAATTACCATCACCACCAAGGCACTCTTAGCTGCACTTCTGATTAAAAAAAAGACCTATCGTCACAATAAATGTTAGGGTTATATTTAAATGTGATATTGAAAACTTTTGAGCTCCCAGCAACCTATAGAAATTTAAATCACTCTCATGAGGAAAAATGAACATCATAATTATTACTAACCAAAAAAAAATTAAGGACGAATATAAGACTAAATATTCAAAAACTATTTAGAAGTGACCAAATTGTTCTTTGGTGATCAATCAACGGAAAGTCGCTCAAAAATATGTCACCATTCTATAGATTGGTGAAGCAGGTTTCTCAAAATTAATATGGCCCAAGCCGTTAAATAAAAAAAAAGACCTATTAATTGAGTATTTCGCTCTACATGAGACTCGAACTCACAGTCTTCGCATTAGGAGTGCGATGCCTTACCATTTGGCCAATAGAGCCAATCTCCGCCAGAAATCTCAAAAAAGTAAATTTTGTCCACAAAATTTAACCGGAATAGGAAAGAAATCGGGGCTGTTCAACACTCGAGGCACCTTCATTGAAATTCTCCTTCAAAACATGTTTCTCACCATTATTCATCGCTTTCGAAATCAACGAAGATATGGCAATTCTCCTCCTGAGCCTTTGACTAAAGAACTTTGGCAAAGGAAGACCCTTTCATATATCCAGTCATTATCTGGGTTCATATTATGATGGTATTTATTATTAGTTTCCATTTTCTTTGATCTCACTTTTTAGATCTTCTTTCACTCCTATTTGTTTACTTCTTTCTTCTCAACTATTTCTTCTTCTTCTTCTTCTTCTTAATTCTCCTTTTTTCTTGTTTTTCTTCCACTACCTTTCACTTTCTAATCTCTTCTCTTCTTACTTATCTACATTTTTCCCCTTTGATGGCTTATCGACTAGGCAAGGTTTTTTTCCTGTTCTGGGAGACAGTATGAGAACTCAGCGATGATATTTTACTGTTAAAGCTCTTCTGAGCTTTTTTCCTTAGCTTCTAGTTGCCACATCACCGCTAAGATTTATATTTTACTATTGTAGATAGTCGTTATATGGCCCTCTGGGTTATATATAGGTAATAAATCCATATTTGATTTGATTTGGCTGTTTTAAAATTTATATATTCAAAATAATGCGTAATTACATTAAAAAAAGGGATCACAACTTGGACAAGGAGTTACATGCAAAAAATGGTCTAAGATTTCCTCACTGTCACAGTATTTCTGTTAACGAAACAAATTAAACTGTCACCGATATCAATGTTACTTGAGATGATGGATAGATCAATGCATGAACGGTTTCAATTGACAATTTTATCATTTAAATAATCGTTTGGAGATCTGCTTGCAATAGTTTTTGGGTTCATCTCTTTTATATAGTCGAATAAAGATAATTAATAATGAAAAAGTAGGAGAGAAAAGTGGTTACCAATTGAAGATACTTACAAATTGATAGTGCTGAGCTTCAAAGTTTTCTGCAAGTACACCTGTTACATTTAACATTACTAATATTTCAAAAGTCTGGGTTTTGAAGATGTTGGATAAGTACTTCAAACAGACAGTTACGTTACAATAGTTGTTAAAGACTCCCATGCTGCTCTTTGAGTAGAACTATTCTACTTGAAAAGTCCAAAGTTTTTAAATATTCAATTAGTTGTTGGATACTCACAAGATGTCACTAGGTGAAAAAGAACTTTGGATGATTCAGCAGCTCTCTGTCTCTAGTCACACCTTTTTTGCAATAAGACCGTTGATTTGAACGAAAAAAAGTTTAACTGTATTCTTAATCTGCTATGAACTTTAATTTTGGCTTCATTAAGAAAGGTAGATCGAAGCAGTAGAAGAAGAGATCATCAAGTGATTCGCTTCCACTCTTTTCTAGTAATCATTCATTTAGACGCTCACGTGTAACGAGATTGATCACATAATAAAGCTCAAAGAATAATAGTTAAAAAAAAGAAAACACACAAACACTGTATCTATGTATCTATGTATGTAAACTGCAAATTATAGAAACCGAATTGTAGGAGAGTTAATTTCTCGAACCTTTTTCAGCACACTTTTGCAACTAAAACAAAACCGTAGCAACAACCCATACTAACAGACAAAGCTTGTGTACTTTATTGAAACCATCAGCTCCAGATTTTAATGGCTCGAGGGCTGAGGTGTTGCGGTACTTGTAACCTTCCAATTTCCACAGCCATTTATCGAAGCAACCGATGAATTAGAATCTGTAAAGCCATTATCTCCACACCTAAATACTTTCATCAAGATGAATATCTTTTGAGTTTTGTAAAGTTTGGGAGATGACAATAAAACTTCAAACTGAATTTGTAGAATGGGGAAAATAAAATTTCAAGGTTTCAGTCTCATGAATATATGGAATACGTGTCACAAAGTCTTATGGTTCTGAGCTAAATGGGTGGATTACAACATTTACGATAGAACTATTGTTACTATCCGTCAAACATCAATTGTCAACACTTGAATTAATGGAGACTCTTTCTCTTTCCATTTCAAGGACTCTGAAACTTTTGTATTCATCTTATTAAAAAGGATATCGAGTTTTTTTGGGTGCCTTTTGTTCAAATGCCTGCTAGTGTTTTTATTTTTATTTTATGCATCATAGCTTCTAGTGATAATTTTACCTAAAGCAGGTTGTGGAGCGAAAAATTCACAGTCATGCTGATCGTGACAATGCTTTCCTGAAATAGTCGGTAAGCCCTCGTAAAGGAAGCAATGCCATGAACACAGCTGGGATGATAAGATAATTAAGAACAACTCATTAGAGGAATTTCTTAGATGAAAAGATCACCGCAACTTCAACATCTTTACACCCACAATTACCTCTTTTGCAAATCTTGATTCTTAGCATTTGGGTTAATTAGGTTTGAGATCTCAATATATATATAATAATTTGATATATTATAATTCTCTTCGACACTTCTACGACTATATATGAATTATTATCGAACCATAACATGAGACATTGTTCATCACGGTTCGGATTCACTTGCCAAGAGATAAATTAATAGTAAAATGGGACATTAGAGTCATGAGGTATTTGTCCAAAACTCTAACAGAATTGGATGTAAATGAAGGACATGATATTCTCCTGGAAATGATAACCTTCTCTCTTAAAATTATCCAAAAAATTGAACAAAATAAAACCGTATGGACTCTGAAACCCCTCTTTCGCATCTTTTCTTCTTCAGTATAGCAAATTTCAATTCCAAAGGCCATAACTATTCTCAGATATACTCAATTAAATATAATCTGATAATGATCCTGATCTGGGAGTTATCGTTACACGTCTAAGACAGATTTGTCTTGGATCACGACAAACGGTAAAAATGGGAAAAGAGGGAAATAAATATATTTTTTATAATCCTATTTACATCCAAGTGCCACTGAAGTTGAAGTCGGTTCTAATCTACAAAGCCATAGAATTGTATTGAACATTCATAATCATAAAGCAGAATCATTGACCAACATGAGATAATTTGAAAGAAAAATTTAAATAATTTAATTCCTCATTATTTAATTTTTTTTAAAACCAATTTAGTTCAGGTTATATAGCCTAGATAATGTATATATAAGAGCCCTATATATTAACAGAGGAATGAATGAAAAGTAGCAAAGACAATCATAATTTCTCACTCAATAACTTTGTGACTTCATTGATAGCCTCATCGATACCCTGATGCTCAGTACCCATACCTTGAATAATATTTCCTTTACCACCAGCTTTACCACCAACAAATTTGCTAGCAGTGTTGGCAATAGCAGAGGCATCCAATCCTTTAGCTAAAGCTACATCTGAGATATAACAACCATGAGCAACTTTATCATCTGACTCCAATCCTGTCAACAAATAAATTGATTTGTCTTTGTCTTCTTTCTTTACAAAGTTGATAGCCTCGGTAATAGCTTTGGCATTTGGTGAGATTTGGACATAGCCTACATAGAAGGCAGCATCTTTGTTGTTGTCGAAGTACTCTTTGACGGCTTCGACAGCCTTCTTACCTTCCTCCTTTTGCTTCTTTTTCAAATCATCTTTAAAGGCTTTATCCATCTTGGAAAATTTCTGCTTCAACTTGTCCTTTGATAAGACAGAGATTGATAATTTTGTCAAGTCAACACCAGCTTGCTTCAACTCTTTTTCTTTATTAGGATTGTTTTCCATCTTTTCAATTGCATCCAATCTCAGATCGAACTCATCAGCAACTCTTTGAACTTCATGAGCAGTTGTTCCAGTTACAGCTACAATACGTCTGATACCTTTGGCGATTCCACTTTCTTCAATAATGACAAAGTTCTTGATTTCTCCAGTCTTTGGAACATGAGTACCACCACAGAACTCAATAGATATTTCGTGCCATTTTGAGTTTGTAGGATCTGCCAATAATTCGGGAATTGGAATACCCACGGATACAACACGGACCGGATCTGGATAACTTTCACCAAAGACGGCTCTTAACCCATTTATACCACGAGCATCTGCCAAAGCGACATCTTGAGCGTAAACTGGAGTGTTCTTCTTAATATATTCATTTGACAAACCTTCAACTTTCTCAATTTCAGGTAATGAAACTGCTTGCTTGTGCGAGAAATCAAATCTCAATTTCTCAGGAGCAACCAATGAACCTCTTTGCTCAACACCGTCACCAAGCACTTCTCTCAAAGCGAAATTTAAAATATGTGTACCTGTATGATTGTTTCTGATTGGCCATCTACGTAATTCATCGTAAGTGGCAATTACATCATCGCTCAAAGAGAAAGATCCTTCAATCATGTAACCTGTGTGTAATACATAACCAGCTGAAGTTTGAACATTCTCGACATTGAATTCAGCAGACCCATCTATGACAATCTTACCAGTATCGTATTCCTGACCACCTTGTTCAGCATAGAAAGGCGTACGGTCAAGTAAGATACCAAACTGTTCGTTTGCTGGAATAGAAGATGTTGAGTCAACAAATGTTTTACCATCGTAAATGGCAACAATTTTAGCCTTGACATTATCAGTACCATATTTGAAGTGATCATCAGTTTTTGGAACTTTTCCCTCCAGATCTAATTGACCCAACGAATGAACGTCCAATTTTACAACGGCCTTTCCAGCAGTTTTACCTTTACCCTTTGAAGCTTCTCTTGATTCCTCTTTCAGGATTTCAAAAGCCTTCTCGTCAATCTTCAAACCAGCTTCCTCAGCCATCAATCTTGTTAAATCGACTGGGAAACCATATGTATCATACAATCTCCATACATCCTTACCTGATAATGTTTGTTCAGGAGTCTTACTTGAAATAATTGCATATTGTTCAAATAATTTCTCACCACGGTCCAAAGTTCTTGCGAAAGATGCTTCTTCTTCATTCAAGATTTCAAAAATATCTGGATTCTTGCTTAATTCAGGAAAAATATCAGAAACTTGTTCAATCAAAGTAGGAGCCAATTGGGAAAAAAAGTTTCCAATTGGATAATTCATGTATTTCCTGACATAACGAGCACCACGACGTAAGATACGACGTAAAACGTAACCTCTACCTTCGTTATTTGGAACACCCCCATCTGCCAATGCAAATGTCAATGTACGAACATGATCAGCCAAAACCCTATAAGCGGTATCAATACCATCTATATCATCCTTACCGAATTTACCTGTATATGGTCTAACACCTGTGATTTCGTGAATTTTACTGAACAAAGGTTGGAAAACATCAGTGTCATAATTCGATCTGACATCTTGTAAGATGGAAACCAATCTTTCGAAACCCATACCGGTATCAATATGTTTAGCAGGTAATGATTTCAACGAACCATCCAGTTCTCGGTTGAATTGAATGAAAACGTTGTTCCAAATCTCTAAAACATCTGGATCATCCTCGTTCACCAATTTGGAGGCATTTCTACCACCAATTCTGTCATAGTGAATTTCAGAACATGGACCACAAGGACCTTGATCACCCATTTCCCAAAAGTTATCCTTGGCTGAACCTGGTAAGATGTGGTCTTCAGCAACACCAACATCTAACCAATATTCCTTGGCTTCTAAATCAGGTTCCAAGCCCAATGACTCATCACCACCAAAATATGTAACATATAATCTATCTGGGTTCAAACCAAATACTCTGGTCAACAAATCCCATGACATTTCAATGGCCTCTTTCTTGAAATAATCACCAAATGACCAATTTCCCAACATCTCAAAGAATGTATGATGGTATGAATCTCTACCAACATCTTCTAAATCGTTATGCTTACCACCAGCTCTAATACATTTTTGAGAATTTACAGCTCTTTTCAAAGTGGCAAAGTCAGATGATGGATCTACCGTTCCTAAAAAGATCGGTTTGTACTGATTCATACCTGCATTAGCAAACAACAAGGTTGGATCATCATATGGAATAACTGATGATGAAGGCACAAACGTGTGCTGCTTCTCTTTGAAATAATCTAAAAAGGTGTTACGCACTTTAGTGGCGTTCCATTTCTCTTGTGAAGTTGTTGAGGCACTCATTCTTCTTTTGCTAATTAATACACTGTGTCTCCAAGCTTTTGTGAACACAGGTTGCATAAATTAATTACAAATAAAATACCGTACTTTTGGTCAAGAACCTCAGAAGCGTAAAATTTTTAAAAGAAAAGCATTTTTTTTCTGTGTTACAATTAATTAATTGATTTTACCTTTGACGCTGAAGTGAACAAAAAAAAAATCAAGTTGAGAAAAAGCGCACACATTGGCATAAACTTATCGCTAACAAACTATTTACAAAAAACATGTACATATATATAGTATACTTCACCAAAGCTCAGATAGATCTGATTATATTCTTCAACTTCTCTATTGACAGCTTACTGTTTGTGTTACCAGAATCATCCAAGTAATCTCTAATGGACTCCACAAACTGCTTTGTGACCTCATCTTTACTATTGATATCAACGGTGACCAATTTTTGAACAACATAATTTCCGTATGGATCATTAATTAAGCGGATCAATTTATTATTATTATCCTCCATGGTTTGCTTTTTGATTTCCAACCTATTTGTTAGAGGAGTCGTTGTGATAAATGACTCGACAACATTGGAGGAAAATTTATTTGTAGATAATTTGGTAAAATCATTCATAATCGTTTCATTGACAATGTTGATTATGTTTTCTGTATTGCAATTTGATTCGTTGGTCAATATATATTGAATAACATAGTTACCAAATTTATCAACTAACAAAACGTCAACATACTTCTCCAATACGCTCACGATAAATTCACATTGTTGCACTTCACCAAACTCCAACAATTTTTGTACAACTCTACAACCAAATGAATTGGTTGATAAATGATAAACTTGGTCCTTGATGGAATTAAAAATGAAACCAACATCACTACTTGGAATGAGTTCAATTGCCTTCTGGATAACATGATTACCATTGGCGTCCTTACAGCATTCCAAAATGATATTGGCATCATCCAATTCAGTAACTAGTTTCAATTTCTGATCAGGTTCAATATGCTCAACAGCTCTCTGTATAACACGGCAACCATACATTTGTAAAGATAAATCTCTTATATGTGATTCCATGGTGTCTAATAAAACTTTTCTTTGGACATTGTTACCAAATTCGAAATATTTTTGAATAACATAATTACCAAATACATCACTCATGAGCTCAAAAGCAACATCTCTAATCTCGTTGAAAATGACCTCTTTCTCCTCTTCTGAAGATCTGGATAATTGTGCTTGTATGAAACGAGATCCATGTTGATCTTTAGAGAATTCAACGCCATGTCCATAAATATCACTCAATCTATATTCTTTATCGCTAGCATTGGCCCTAAATTCTTCCAATAAAGGAGATCTTTGTATATATGGTGGACCATTTCTTGAACGTGCAGATTTGGAAGATTGCTGTGAATTCGATTTATTGCCATGAGGCGATTTCTTCCCATTTCCCTTGTTCAGAGATGAGGGTGATTCTTTTGCATGTTGAACGCCAGAATGATTGAAACCAGGAGCAGTGGCGATATTAACTGGAGTCTTATTCATCTCTTCCTGCTGACCATGTTGTGGTAACGGAGGTGGTGTGCCAGCAAATGGCACAGGTGGGAACATACCATAAGGAATAAATGGCTGCATCATAAAAGCAGGAGGAGACATCGATCTATTCAACAAGTTGACACCAGAAAATTTAGAAGATTGTGAATCTTCTTTATCATTTGATGGACTTTTTGACAGTTGCTGAGCTTGCAGTGGTGGTGGTGGCGGGAATGAAGTCAGATAAGGAGACAGTTGCAGTTGTTGTGAAGGTGAATGTTGCACATTAGGTGGTAAAGGTTGTTGCAGATATGGGAAGGGAGAATACATATTTGGAAACATAGGACCTGCTGGATTTGCACCACCAAAGAACATTGGTTGTTGTGACGGCATAAATTGATTAGTTGCTGGTTGAAAAGTATGTGCAGAGGCAGGATTCCAAATGTTATGTTTGATCTGTTGCTGTTGATCAGCAGAATTAGAACCATTGTCAGAGGCAATCACCTCTGAAGAGAATGAAATTCTTCTCTCTTGTTCCTGTTGATAGCTATCAATCCTATCACTGACTGACTGATGCCTTGATGAAACGCCATTCAAAGTTTCATGTAAAGAAGTAGGAGAACTTGAAGTTCCATTGTTGAAAGTTGGTGGTTGTTGGTCTGCTGTGAGAATACTAGTTCTTCTCTCATTAGAAATTGGAGTTTCATCAATATTAAACAGTGATAAGCCATTTTCCAAATCTCTTGTTCTATCAGCCACCGATCCAAATTTTTCCAAGAAATTGCTCTTTTTCTGTTGTTGTTGCCTTTGATTGTTATCAAAGGGTGATGCTTGAGTGATGACATGTCCAGCTATGGAAGCTGATCCAAACAAGTTGTGTTTGATTACACCTCTATTCAAATAAGGTGCGCTGATAACAGACAAACTATCCTTGTTCAATCCACTAAAAGGGTTACTCAAACGATCGGATTCAGCCTCGCTATTGGCATATGATGAAGAGTTATACAGACGAAGATTGTTGCTACCTAAGTGAGAAGGTGATGTCAGTGTTGCATTCAATGACGACATGATGTTGACTACATCTGGGTCAATTTTGTTGAATGGTGATGGTCTAGACAAAGTGGCGTTGACGCTATTAGCGGTGCTAAAAGAAGAATGAAATTCTTCATCGTCTAAAGTTGACAATAATTTAGTTAGTAGTGATCGCTTGACACATATAACAGATTGTAGAACATGCACATACTCGAAAGATTTTCGAAATCCATTTGTGGTGATGGTGTGTTGATTGGCTGTCTGGAGATATATACACGAAGGACTAGATACCGATGAGCGTGCAGTGGGTTTGTTCGTTGCGTTTGTTTGTTTGTTGGTTGGTTTGTTTTCGATAGTTATATATATACAGTTGACTATGAACAAGTGGGATGACGATGTATATACAGATTAGGTGATGACGATAAGGAACAACGCTACAAAAGATATATAGTCATATGAACAGCGAACAGACTGGGTTATATCAAAGTGTTGGGGTTGACTGGATTGGGGTTGACTGATAAATAACAGTTTTTTTCTTATAAGAGAATAATTTTTTTTTTATTTTTGTTCTTTGGCGCACTCTAAAAAACAAAACAAAAAAAACAGTCGAGAATTTTTTATTCTGCTCTCGACTATTTATTTATCTATCTCTATGTACACTGTTTTCCAACATAACTTTCACCACCCATGCTCCATCACAGCAGGGTGGGTAGTGATAACACCAATATATTATTTGCTAAATCTTTTTCAAAAAGCCTCTACTCGAACAACAGGCATCCTCACCCGACTCCTATACCAACGCCTGTTGTTGAATTGTCGGATACAGCGGTCTCTATCTAATTGAGTCTCAAATATGACTAACCATCGTTGATCCTCCAACTCTCTAATGCCAGAGGAGTCGAGGTCATACAAGTTGTAATCCCATAACGTGTCCTCCATTTCTTTTGGTGTCATATGTCTGGGCACCCCGATAAACATACACACCTGACTTCGATCAAATGTTTTTTTCTTATTGTGTTGCTCATTGATTAAAGTATGGTTAAATACTCTACCATCTTCAATTGTTTCAGTCTCTGGTGCTACTGGTGCCACATTCTTGTTAATTTCTGTCTGACTCATGAATTCCGATATATTGTCTATGTTGGCCTCCTTGTGAACATATGATTTGAGGAATTTGGGTGGCTCCAAATCTGGTAAAACTGGTGAATTGATAAACTGGTATTCTTTCAAAGGGTCAGAAAATTCCAAATTTAAAGCCTGTCCATTCAATACTTTTTGTCTCGTCTCTAATAAATAACAACCTGCATGGAGATAATCTTTAAAGATCAAATAAATGAAATCATTCGATTTTAAAGTGGTTGGATTTCGACCATGGACTAATTCAATATCTATATCTTCGAAATCATATTGCCTTTCCCATTTATTTGGGAGAAGTCTTTGTAAATCTGATTTAATTAACAATGAATCACGACGATGCATCCGTAAAACATTTGAATCAATCGTAATATCTAAAGATTTTAACACATTTGCAACTTCTTCTAAAGGTTTAAGGTCTGAATCGAAATCATTATCCATATATTCTCGTCTTATTCTCGGTAACTCATCTTTAACCTCCTCGATCAGATTTCCAAATAACAACCTCATCAACGTATGTTCAGTTGGCAGAAATACTGTTTTCGGTGTTTTCAATTCTTTGTTAGCTTCCAATCTTGCAAAATCATGATTTAACTCCTTCAATTCAGATGGAATCTCAAATTTCGGATTTTCCACTTTTTGTTCAGCTTCGGGCAATTGTCTTTTTGGATGGAAGAGAACTTCATTAAGCAAGTCCTGAGTATTCACATAGGCATTTTTCTCCTCAACGAACTCTTCTGGTTCCTTCTTGGGTGTTGTTGAGTAACGGCATATACTTCGCAAGACAATATGGTGACTCCTTCTTATTACTATCATGTCGTATGATTATTCACAGTTAATGTGTTTTCAGTTCTTCTGTCGATCAACAATCTTGTACTAAAATACTCAATCGTACTACTAAATTAGAATATTTCATAATTTATGTTTTTTTCTCTTCATCCCACAAACTGGCGCGATGGTGATATGGAGAGGAGATCGATAGATAGTTAGTTAGATAGATAGATAGATAGAAGAAAGACCCAAATTTGTACCACAAGCCTTTGCAATTTTTATGATTTCTCCCCTTAATGATATATATAGTATTGTTAGGTTGAAATTATTTTTAAACTGACAGTTAGAGAAAGAAAAGTATCTATATTCATATTCTCAAACAACAAAGTTTTCTCTCATTTAAGGAAATAAACCCACAATTAATAATTGTTACTGACATATTTCTTAATTTTTAAGTCTTCTTAAATTAGTCTGATAGAACTGGAATTCTCCTTGCTCGAGTTGAGTGCAGATTTACAACATCACTTATTAAACAGCCACGCATGTTCTATGGTGTACTCATCAAATTGCAGAGTAAATCAGAACAAAAGAAACACACTTGGGCACAAATTTAATCAATCTTGATTCTGGTAATCAATCTTAGGCAATTTTTGCAGATAGTAGTTTGAAAAATACTTGCAAAGAGGTTGCTCCCAGTGCTTCATTTCTATCATTAGGAATTGCGATTTGCAACAGGAAAAACTCTAAAAAAACTACTCTGATCGAATTTATATTGAATACATCATTACACATAATCATTTAAAATCATAATCAACAAGTTGGCCATATAAATGGTAGTTAAAGGAATTGTTTTAGCAATTTTCCTAAATAATTTATTTTCAACTAATCAAATAAAGAAGAGATAAGATAAGCTAATCGGGTTATAAGCGCGGTCACCAAAATGCGGCAACGGGAGAACAAAAAAAAATTCAATTTACTTTATAAAAGCGACATTAAAAGAAGAGTCATTATTGAATGGGTGAATTCTTTTTATACATTGATAACAATATTTCAACTCAATTAATCTGTCTATATAAAATAATAACGTAATTGAAATAATAATGCCAGAAAAAGTAACATGGGAACAAGTCGGTGCTAAGGCCAATAGCCTATTATCACCAGCATATAAATCCAATGGTCATGTATTCACCTCGGGTAACGTTGGATCTAAACTGGATGGCTCAATCCCTGAAGATTTGGAGGAACAAACAGAATTGGCAATCCAGAACTTGATTGTCACATTGGAGAAATCTGGTTCATCGATTGACAAAGTGTTAAAGGTATTACTTTTCATCGCCCATCCAACATATGCACCTGTCGTCAACAAGGTCTACGCCAAATACTTCACCACTGCTCCAGCAAGATCATGCGTCGTGGTTCAATTCCCTAACCCAAGTATCAAAATTGAATTGGAATGTGTTGCTGAATATGAGGAATTAGCCAAATTATAAATGGTTAAACTATTTTGCATATATATTTATATATAATAAAAAAAAAGCTGTTTACATTGTATTGTACATCGTCATTAATATAAAACTTTATTTCACTCTAAACCAATTTTCTCCAGCTCTCTCTAACTAGCTCGTATTCACCAGTCTTGTCCTTCTCCACCAAGATATATTTTTCCCATCTGGCCCAAAATTTCCAAATTACAATAATCCCATCTTCATCCGACCAACCCAACTCGCCAACATCACTGACATCTTCATCACTCTCCAAATGACAAGACAGAAATGACCACTGACTTTTGAAATATGATGGCATCAATGTATTTTTAAACAAATGTGACTTGTTGCTTACTTGACTTGAGATACTATAAACATGCAACGTATTCTTATCACTCAAAACAGCCAATTTGGATCCATTAGGAGAAAACTTCATAGAAGTGATGATCAGCTTATCCAAACCTCTTCTGAATTCATATATTAAAGAGCAATTAGTTATCGAGTGAATTCTGATTATGGTGCCGGTTTCACTTGCAGATGCAATCATCGTTGCAGCTTTATTTATGGCCAAGGCCTTGATCATAGATTTATGTGCCTTTATAATCGAAACCAGATTTCTCTCCTGTCCAGAGGTAGAGATATCCACTATTTGAATTTGTCCCACTGATCTTCCTGGGAATGCTAATATTTGATATGATTTGCTATCGTTATTGGTCACACTTGTGCTTAATTCACCAATCCCTTCCTGGTTATCAATAGTCTCATAACTTGCTATCAATTTAGGAGGTGAATTGAATCCATAAACCATCACTTGGTTTTTCAAAATTATTACAATTCTAGTCCTGCTAAGTAAAATATTCAATACGCTTGTGGTAAAATTGAGTTCCAATGACTTCTTTTTCTTCAAATCATCCCATATTACAACCTTATTGACCGCAAAATATGGATTCTTTCCGCCTCCAATCAACGCTAAATAGTTCGTTCTATGTAACATCGTCACTGATCCAATACCTCTGTCAAAATTTCTATCGACCCTTAGTTCCAATGGATCCGTATTGTAAACTTTAAACCCAGTCTCAGTACAGATGGCAAAACATCCATAATCTTGATTGAATTTGGCATTTAAGAGTAGAGGAGACTTCACCTTAGGAGCGTTCTGAATGGATTTGTATGTGTTCATCACTTCCTCAACAACAGCGTAGAAACAAAGTCAGCAAGCAGTGTTATAACTTTTGCTATCTTTATATGATATGATGCTGTTGTTTCAAATATTCTTTTGATTTGTTTTTGTTTTGTTTTGTGTGATTCATAGTTCTTTTTGTTTTCTTTTTTGGATTTTGCCCTCTCTGCGTCGTTTAAAGAGAAGGAGATGATGATGCATCATCAATTTAAGCGAGAAAGAACAATTATTACCAACAAAAGGAGAAGAAGAAGCTAGTAGTAACAACAACAGAATGGCTACACGAACCACCACTCAAGTATCTAGGTTCATAAATCAAGCCAACCAGAACTTAAGTTCCGCTGATGCAGCCACTATGGAGCAATTGCTTCCTCGAAAAGTCATTTGCGCCGTGCATATGTCCAAATCCTTGTCTCCCGTTGTTGGGATATCGTTTGCCATCTTAGATAACGCCATGATCATATCATCTGAGATCAATGACTCATTGACGTTGGCACGTACCATGAATAAGATGGAGATTTTCAATCCTACAGAGATCATTGTTGATGCAACCTGTCCTCAAAAATTGTTGAGTATTTTAGAATCAAATTTCAACTCTAAAGTATCCTTGATCAATAAGAAACATTTCAAAAATGATTCAGATATTTTAAAACTATTCTCTGTGGAGTCTGAACTTTCAGGAGAATTTTTTCAAAAAGGGTTGGCAACCTGTACGGCAAATGCAGTGTTATCCTACATATCGGAAAAACATCCAAAGATAAAAAGGTTCAGATTCAAATACGAACCATGTGAAGCGGCAATGTTTATTGATATGAAAACTGTCAAGAGTTTGGAATTGATAGAGAATCTAATAGACAACAAAAATGGGAACTCACTTCTCAAACATTTGGATACAACGAAAACCAAAATGGGGAGAAGGATACTCAAAAATAACATTTTACAACCTTTGACAGATGTAAATAGCTTGCAATTAAGGGTAGAATCTGTGCAAGAATTTCTGGAAAATGCAACCTTGGTGAAAGAAATTAGAGATCTTTTGAAATCTTATGAAGATTTGGATCGCATTTTTAATTTGGTTTTAATTGGGAAAACCCATACAACGGTCGATGAACAAAATATCAATAATATAATGTTAATTAAACAAACCATTGAAACTACAGGTAAAATTTCCATATTGTTACAAAATGCACAGTCTACATTACTTCATGAAATAAAATTGTTATTCAACCATACTGCAATAAAAGAAGTGGAACAATCCATTGAAGGTTACATTAATGAAGATTGTACTTGGGCAAGCTCAACGTTGGAATTGAAGAATCAGAAATGTTATGCAGTCAAGAGTGGGACAAATGGTTTGCTTGATGTGAGTAGGCAATTGTATCATCATGTCATCAATGAGATTATGGTGTTAGTTGAATCACTTGCTAAGGAGCATGATTTATTTTTAGAAACTCAATTTGATTCTAGTAGAGGTTTCACAATCAAGATTAGAAATTTTGAAGGAGGGTTGGATGAATTACCAGCAGTTTTCATCAATAGAGTTGTGAAAAGAAAATTTATAGAATGTTCGACATTGAATTTGATGAAACTCAATTCAAGAATGCATAATACTTTGAATGAAATAATTTTGATGAGTGACCAGATTGTGGAAGAATTACTTGAAGAAGTGAGAGGTAATATCTCTGTGTTTTTCATGATATCTGAAGCTATTTCCATTTTGGATTTAATAGCCTGTTTTGCTTACAATTTCATCAACAGTTCAAATTATACCTTTCCTGAATTGAATTTAGGTGATAAATTAGTCATTAAGGAGAGTAGACATCCAATATTGGAATCAATAATGCTGGAAGAATTCATCACTAATGATATCATCTCTCTCCATGAAACTTCAAGAGTCCAACTAGTAACTGGACCAAATATGAGTGGTAAATCTGTTTATTTGAGACAAGTACTGCTACTTGTCATCATGGCACAAATTGGTTCTTCATTACCGGCAGATTATGCAATGTTACCCATCTTCAATGGTCTTCATGCTCGGATCACAAGTGACAATATAGAATTGAACGCATCGACATTCAGTTCAGAGATGACTGAGATGTCAAATATCATGAGAGAGATCACTGATAAGACTTTGGTGATTATAGATGAATTGGGTAGAGGTTCCTCATTGCATGATGGGTTTGCAATATCTTTAGCCATAACAGAATCACTTGCCGAGACTGGTTGCACTGCGTTTGTCTCAACTCATTTCAATGATATCCCTAAGATATTGAGTTCGAAACAAGCTTTTGCCCATTTACAGATGAGAACTGAGATATCCTCGGATGATATATTGATACAAAAACACAAGATCAATAAACCTTCAAGTAATCAAAATGGTATCACTGAAGGTTATGGGATCTTAATGGCTAGAAAATACTTGAAAGATTCCATCGTCGAAGATGCCAAGACTATTTCCAAGATGTTGTCTTTGAAGAGAGCCAGTAGAGACTCAGCATCAACAGAAGACGAGAACATATTAGCAAAGAGGAAATTAATTTTAAATTTGGTACAAAATTTGAAGATTATGAGCGAAAGGGATGAAGCAAATGTAGAAAATTTGAGAAAATTGCAGAATTTCTTCATCGACAGTTTTCAAAAATTGAATTCTTCAACTGGAATTTGATGCTTATGCTAAATATAGCTTTCTGAATTATATCATACCTAACCCCCAAAGATGAGTATGCATACATAGATTTACATAAAAATGATCTACAAGCTAAAACAGAAAAAGAAAAAAAAAAAAAAAAAAAAAAAAAAAAAAAAAAAAAAAAAAAAAAAAAAAAAAAAAAAAAAAAAAAAAAAAAAAAAAAAAAAAACAGAAGATACAGCTTTTAATATTAAATTTATTCACCAACTAATCACTGGTCACCTCCATAATATCCGCATCACTATCACTACCATTGACCAAACCTTCCACCATATCATCTATTGTTTTCATCATATTTTTATATTTTTGTTTCTTCTTACTACCATCAATACCAAGATCGATGTTATTACTTGTCAAGAGTTGAGGTATCTGTTGTTGCAGTTCATTTGAAGTACTTATATCAAATGAATTAATCAGGTTTTCTTCCAACAGTTTTTTCAAAAGGTCCGACAGTACTGGATCTGTAGATTGTAATGATAATGCGACATGTAATATGTCAATCAGTTTGGAAATTTCCCCTTGTTTTAAATAGATGAGCCCTATTGCACTATAAATGTTGGAATCCTTTGAAGATATTCTTAAAACTTGGTTAAAACATTGTAATGATTTTTCATACATCCTCAATCTTCTATAAACGTGACCCAAATTGGCATGTATCGACAACCAACTTCTTGAATCCGAATTCAAATTAGCTGCATTTTGTAACAGTTTTGAAAAGAAATATTGAGCCTTGTTCAAATCACCTCTATGATAATGTGTTACACCGATCTCATTCAATAGCAATGGATCTGTTGGACAAATTGAAAAACTATAATTGAGGTATTCATATGCTAAGGATAAGTTATTCATTTGTAAATATTGCATACCTAAAAACAAGTTAGGTAAATGAGTTCCAGGAAATAATCTTGCCAGTGTAGCGTATGCACTGATGGCTTGTTCATGTTCACCTTCCAGGGCAAATGTATGAGCAAAACCTATCCATGCCTGTCCAAAATTCGGATTCAAGATAGACAGTTTGCTAAAGAATTTTCGCAGTTCGGTGATCTTATTTATAGTGAGATAATAAATCCCCACTGCCAACCAGGTGATATGATTATTAGGATGGAATTCTACCAATTTATGTGCAATCAAGAATAACTTATTTTTGCCCCCTAATTCGTGTAAACAACTTAAATAGTTGGGTAAGATGTTAAAATTGAATTGATCATTTTGTAACACAGATTCACAAATGTCCAAGCATTGTTGAAATTTGCATTGTACAAACAACAAGTCAGCTCTACTCAACAATATATCATTATTATTCTGCAAGTTATATTCTTCCTTCAATCTGGACTCGGCTTCTTCAAAATTGTTAATATTCAAATATTTATTCAATTTCGTTGTGTACAACAATTTAACCAATTCATTATTGTTGTCAGCATCATCGAAATTTAAGGTTGCTAAAAATTCCCACTCCTCCTTTGGTGTCATCAAATTCTTGGATACTAATTCATCAAATGCTTCAAAACATTTAACATCGATCAACACAGCTTCTTTGAAATTTTCTTTCAGTTTATCAAAATTGTTAAAATTAGAATAGATTAATCCACGCAAATAGCACATACTAGATTCCAATTTAATTCCACCATCCTGATTCTTGACATGATTCTCATTTTTAAAAGGATTGGATTCACCAATGACATCCAATGCCTCATCCCATTTTTCCAACTTTATCAAACATAGACATGTCAAATATCTACAACTAACACTTTCATCAAACTCCTTCCCACTCAACAAGTCTCTCAGACGCTGGTAATTCCCACTGTTGTAGTGAACCTGCAGTAACCAAAATGCATCATTAGGATCCTTTGTTAAAGCTAATACTTTGTCACCAATATATTCTGCGGTCTTATAATGATGTTGCATTAAGGAATCATGTCTCCAAAGTCTTAGTTTATCAGCCTGGGTTAAAGGATCAGCCAGTAACGAGATCATATCGTCTTCATTGTTGTATTGGACTTCATTTAATTTAGATGACGAAGCAGGGGTAGATGAGCCAAATAATTTTGATTTGTGATGTGGTTGAGGCTGTTGCGATTGTAATGGATTGGGAGGAGTTGTGTAGAAGATATCCTTTCTTCTATTTGTGATGAGGGGAGATATGGTGAGAGTCGAGTTGTGTTGTGAACTCGGACTGTTAGACGTCATCTCACTTGATAGGTTGAGCTTGTCTTTTGTTTTGTAATTTTGATTTGTTTTGTTTTGTTTTGTTTTGTTTTTCATTCCCAATATTTTTTTCTGACCCTTTTGTGTGTGAATTTTTTCCTTTTGGTTCTGCGTTTCATATGTATTGATAACATCCATCTTGTAGTAACATCATAAGAAGCTAAGTTTAGATCAGGTCAGGTCAAGATAGGACGAATTTACAGAGGGATGAAACCTACAGATTCAGATTATATGTATTGAATCATCCATCAAATATTACAACGAAATAATTTAAAAGTTTGAGTTTTGTTTAAGGGGGGATAGAGACTACTCCCCTTGGTATCTTTAAAAGAATCTTTGGGCAATCTCTTACCAGCTATTGAAATATATATGATCCCATCCATCTACATATCCATCATTAGTTCCATTTAAAGCTATTCTTTTTCAATCTATGTTAGAACTGTTGACTGATTCCGTGTTTGTCTCTTCATTATGACTATTGCATTCAGGTATCTTGAAGAATTATCTACATCTTAGAGAAGATGACTGAACCTCTTTTCATATTAAGTGAAAGAGTCATAATAGCCAGTCAGTCTGATTACTCTGAGATGATATACTTCTGTATATAGTCCATCTGTTATACATCTTGTGACATAATGTATATATGTATGTACAAGATGTGCGCCACCGGGCATCAAACCGGGCCTATAACAGGGGCTGGCTTTTGTTATCGCTGGATAACTGCCTTTGTTAATTACCGCAGCTGACTGGGGACTGAGTGAAGGTGAGTCAAAAAAAAAAAAAAAAAAACTATTCTAGAAAGATGTGAAATATTTTTGTTATAAATATATTTTAGTCAACCATCATTTTTAGGATAACAAGCTATTTCAATTAGAATCAACTTATACTCATTAATCCACCATGGCTCCTAAAACAATTTTACATTTAAGAGCAGAGACCAAACCAATGGAGGCCAGAGCTGCCTTGACTCCAAACTCCGTTGCCAAATTATTAAAAACTGGCAAATTTGAAATCTATGTTGAGAAATCATCTCAATCAACTTTTGACATTGATGAATATGCTAAAGCTGGTGCTAAAATCGTTCCAGAAGGTTCATGGGTAAGTGCTCCAAAAGATCGTATTATTATTGGATTAAAAGAAATGCCTGAAGAAGATACTTTCCCATTGATCCATGAACATGTTCAATTTGCCCATTGTTATAAGAATCAAGATGGTTGGGAAAAAGTTCTTTCTAGATATGCACTGGGAAATGGTGTTCTTTATGATTTAGAATTTTTAGAAGATGATAAGGGAAGAAGAGTAGCTCTGTTTGGATTTTATGCTGGATTTGCCGGTGCTGCTTTAGGTTTAAAAGATTGGTGTCAAAAACAGATTGATGAAGATGAATCTTTGGGTAGTGTTAAACCATATCCAAATGAAACTGAATTGATTAAGGATGTTAAAGCTGATCTTTCCAAACTGGTTTCCAAATCTGGTAGAAAACCAACAGTTTTAATCATTGGTGCATTGGGTAGATGTGGTACCGGTGCCATTACTCTGTTGAAGAAAAGTGGTATACCTAACGAAAATATAATTAAATGGGATATGAAAGAGACTGCTAAAGGTGGTCCATTCAAAGAGATTGTGGAACTGGATATATTTATCAATTGTATTTATTTATCCAAACCTATTGCACCTTTTATAAATAAAGAATTGTTGAACGATGAAAATAGAAAATTGAGAACTATAGTGGATGTTTCAGCAGATACTACAAACCCATATAATCCAATCCCAGTATATACTGTGGCCACGACATTTAAAGAACCAACAGTACCAGTAGTTGGATTACAAGGACCAAGTTTAAGTGTTATCAGTATTGATCATTTACCTTCATTATTACCAAGAGAGAGTTCGGAATTTTTTACAAATGATTTGATGCCAAGTTTGTTACAATTACCAAATAGATATGAAGCTCCTGTTTGGACAAGACTGAAAGCTTTGTATGATAAACATTGTGCAAGATTGAACAAATCAAAATTATAAATTCTCATGTTTTTTTTTTTTGTGTGTCTTTTGAAATCTATGTGTATGTGTGTGTTTTTTTTTATCATATATATAATATATATATTATAAAATTGAGACATTCCTTTGATATTTATTAAAATTCTATATAATTTAGAAATGAAAAGACTGGTACAGTAAAATTCTTTATTAGAATGTGATGATGTTTAAATGATAAAAATGATAATTGAATCCATATATTTATATAAAAAGATGATAAAATATACAGTACAATTTATTTTTCATTCCAATTCAACGGTAATCTTCTTAACTTTTGATTTTCCCTTCTTCTTCTTATTCTGTTTTTTCAATCCATCTTGTTGTTGTTTTTTCAATTCAATAAATTCTTCTTCATTATCAGTTTCAAATTCACTATAATTTTCTTCAACACCACCACTTCCTGTATATGATGTCTCCAGTCTTTGCATGGTGGAATATTTCTCCACATCTTCATCACAACATGTCAAACAAGTCAATCTCTCTCCAGTTTCATAAACGGCAACTTGATCATTTGTCAATAGACTCCATATCACAATCTTACCATCTGAACTTATCGAAATTAAATATTTCCCAGCATAAATGTGGAAATCTTTGATTCTGTTTGTATGCCCTTGTAATTTGATATAGTCGATATCGTCCAACGATTCGGCATTATTCAGATTCTTGATCAAAAAATCGAAATCATAGATCCTTATCGTACCATCATTATGACCTGTAATCAATTTTTCAGAATCACCAATCTTGAAAATGGAAATTTTCATCAATGTTGATTTAAATTTCAAATTTTGTAAAATTTTACAATCAGATGTATTATAAATGAAAATCTTATTGTTAAAACCAACAATGAAAAAATCACCTTGTAAATTCCAATGAACAAAAATTGGTATTGAACCTAATGTATCTCTTCCCTTTAATTTCAAAACTGACAGTTTCTTAGCCGTCATCAAATTCCACAACACTATCGTATTATCATTACTACAACTGATGGCAATCTTACCACTTGGATGAATATCTAAATCATTTATCTGACTCTTATGATTTTTTAACCTACTAAAAATTTCCCAATCTTTAACCCTCCATATTATGATCTGACCATCTTCTGCACCACTCAAAAGCCATTTCCCATTCTTACTGAATTTCAAAGTAGTGATAGATCCATTATGGGATAACAAGTCACCTAATTCTTTCCTCTTTTGTAAATCATAAATCTTGATATGTTCATCATTGGATCCTGTGACTAGATATCTTTTAACTGTATCAATACATCTTATAGTCAAGGAATGGGCTTGGAAATGGAAAATTGGATGGAAGACAGGTGTTGATGGGGTAGATAGGTCTACTGAGAGACATAACAAGTTATGCTCATAAGAACCAACAATGACTCTGAACTGATCCATTTGGTCTTTTGTTATATTTTTCTTGATATTATGTTTCTTTCCTCTTGATGTTTTTCTATTTTTTTATAAAAAAAAAAAAATTTTAATTTTTTTTTTATTTTTTTATTTTGCGCCTGAAAAATTATTTTTTTATTATTTGAAGTGTGTGTGTGTGTGTGGAAGCGAAGCGAAGATGAGGGAACTAGTTGATTGATATCTAGAAAATTGTAAAACTAACAAATATTCTAATTAATATACAAAAGCTATGGAGTTTTGAATCTAGGTTGTTTACTGATAAAATCATATCATATCATACAAGAATACAAGATTATTAATTTCATAAAATACAAAGAATTGATAATAAATCAAATAATAAAATACATACATAACTCATATTTCACATTAACAAAGAACAAAATTTTAATGTTTTGCTTTCTACTTAGTAAATTTATTCACTAATATGAGGGGGAAGTTTAAAAATTCAAGCATTGGAAATTTTGGATTCTAATAATTTAATCTGTTCTGCTTGTTTATGTATTGTTTCATTGGCAATTTTCAATTCTTGTTGTAATCTGATGATCTCTTCAGACAGAACTTCTAATTCTTCAGCTTTTTTGGAATATTTCTCTTCATCCATTCTGTCTAATTGGGTGACCCATTTTTCGAAATTGATCTTCTCTTCAGCAGTTGGACTAGATACTTTTTGTGACATTTTATTTGTGTGTGTAATGAATGTGTTTGGTTTATGTATTTTTTTATCTATAATATTGATATATCGGGGTGTATAAATCTATATATATTTATATATATGTAAAAGAAGAAGAAGAATAATTTTTTTTGCTTTGCTTTGCTTTGCTTTTGTTTCTTTTGTTTGTTTGTTTTGTCGCAACATGATCCAATTTTTTTTTGATTTGGAAAGACAGACAGACAGACAGACAGCCACACCACACACCAACTACTACAATCAATGCATAAATACAGATACATACATAAATACATACAAAGAATATCATAGTGATAAACTAATTAATAGATAAATAAATAAATTAAATTAAAATAAAAATAAAAATAAAATATTAAAACTAAAACTAAATATCAAACAAGAACATAAGAACAACAACCATCTCCCACCCAATAAAACCTTACTGAAATAAAAAATAAAAAATAAAAAAAAAGAAAAACACACACACACAACAATTCAATATTCATCCTACCCAAATTATTTGATTGATTAGACTCCATTTAACCCACTTTAAACATCCAATCTGGTACCAAGACGGGTAAAAGCTTCTTCAAGTATTTTCAAGTTTTTAACAGTTGGTTTAAAGTCAGTCTTTTCAATAACAAGAACATGACGTCTTAAAAATTCCTTGAGTCTTGTTAAACATCTGTTTTGATCAATCAGTGATGGCATATTTTCGATAACTTCTAATCTTCTTCTAATAAAATTACCAACCAATTCATGATGTTTATAATTATTATCCAGAGAAACAATCCTTAATTCATTAGATTCTGCTATAATTGAATCCTTTTCCGTAACTCTAATTAAAAATTCACCCCAACTCATCAGAAAATCAAAATCATCTCGATTAATGAGCAGATCCAAATATACACCATTGAGACATAATAATGCCAGTCTTGTCCATTCTTTATATGGAACTCCAAAAATCATCAATGATTCTTGAATTGATCCTAATTTTCTAAAAATACTACTTGAAAACCGATCAATCTGAAGAAAATTCTTATGATGTAAAATATTCCTAACATTAGATGCAAAATCAGCAAATCCAGTTTCCCTCTCGGATAAATTTGATGGACGTTCAAATTTCAAATAAGATGCAACTGAAAGTATTTCATCTCTTCTTGATTGAATAGGGTCTAAAACCTTGACAAATTCCTCCACCAGTTTAAAAGGTTTCTCATTTTCATCTTCATCTTTTTCAGATTTGATCTCTTCATGATTAGAAGAATCAACTTGACTCATTTCAACTTTTGCAACCCTTATAGGAGGAAATTGATCTGGCAAAGTTTCAATAATAGATTTTAAAAGACCAGCATAACTTGAATGAGGAGGAAAAAGCTTGCCCAATCTAGCCAGTTCCAGAAATGCAATATCCAATACAGATAATGGATTCGATTCTAAAGAATCATCCAGATCCTTGTATTCTTCTGTATCAATTGGTGTTTCAGGAGTGGTGGCAACAACAGACAACTTTCTCAAACTTGCATCATCTCCTCCATCATCTGAAGAGACTTCATCATAAGACGAAATAAAACCATCATCCTCAACATTAATATCATCTGGACACATTTTTGTAATATATTTATACTATGTCAATTGGGGTGGATTTAATTGAGGATAAAAAGGAAGTTGGATGAATTGGAATTGATTTTGATTTTGATTTTGATTGATCAATTAAATGAACATATAAAGCAAAAAATAAAAAATAAAATAAAAAATTCAGATTTGCCTTCCTATACGTTATTTATATAAAGAAAGGTTACTGGCGCATAAAGGGAAAGTGCAATATTTAATTATATATATATATATATATATATTTGATTACTTTATTGTAGTTTGAGGGGGTTGTAAAAACTGTTTGATGAAGAGATAGATAGATATCTTCTCAAATATCAACAACTATATAAATATTACTTTCTTATAATTCTATAATTTATATTTATATATACAACAAACTTCTATCTACCCTTATCTTATCTTATCTCTCTCTTTCTCTCTATTTCTTTAAATGCGCCAGATTTTTATCTTCTCTCTCTCTCTCTAATAAGTTATAACAAGAGAGAATAAATGAAATTTGTAAAATGTTGTTGTGTGTACAAGTTTGATTGCTCAATTGTTATCCATTTATTTATCATCCATTTATTATCTCAATGTTGTTAATATTATATATTTGGGAAAGTAATTTACTTGTCGTCAAACTTGTTGTTAACAAAATTGGGTTGAGAGTAGATGTACAAAAAGTCGTGTTTAAATAGCTCTTTTTTTATGATTTTTATTAAAATTAAATGTAAATTTGCCATCAAAAAACCCATCACATCAAAAAGAATACATAGTTAGATCAAAAGATCCATAAGATTTATTCATTTTGGAAAATGCCGCCACGTCAAAGAAATGATCACTCTGTGCGTGGTCCAAATAGTGCCTTAACTGCGTTCTTGAGAGAACAAGGTATCAACGCCAATGAAATCAGAGAGCGTCACATGCGAAGAATTAACACTCTGGATGGAGATAATAATGTTGAAGTTGTTGAATTTGAGGAGATTGTTGAGGTGCCGTCAGGTGAAGGTGAAGATGATGAAGAAGAAGATGAAGAAGAAGAAGTGTTGAGAGTACTGGCCAGAGAGAAAAGACGTCGTTTAAATAATGAATCAGATTCAGATACAGATATAACTGGGCAACCTAGAAGTAAATTACCGGGAGAATTTATTAACTGTGCTGAATGTTCCAAAAAATTCAAAGTGACTGTTTATACCAAGACTTATTTCAAAAATGGTATAAAAGGATATTTGTGTGATGATTGTAATGAGTTGAATAAGATGAAATTGAAAAAGATGAAAAGTACACAGTTAAAACTGAGGAAAAAAAGACAATTAATAGCTAAATCTTTGTTGGATAAAAAGGATTTTAATATTCCAACTTTACAAGATTTATGTATCAAATTGATATCGGCAAATATCGATCATGTTGATAATTTAGGTGATATTGGTTCAGTCAATTATAACAAGTTGAGTCGAATCTTGTCCAAAAATAGATCATTGAACAATAAAACGGTTTCATTATTTTTGATTTCCAATTTAAAATCTATAGAATTTTGGGATTGTTCAAATATCGATCCTGATAGTTATAACATGATGATTGCCTTTTGTCCCAATTTGGAAAAGGTGAATTTATCCATGTGTGGACAATTTAACAATCAAAATTTATTAAATTTGGCCACTTTACCACAACTTCAAGAAGTGGATTTAGATGGTGCATTTTTGATCAATGAACCAACATGGCAAGAATGTTTCATCAAAATGCTGGATAAGTTGTCTGGATTTCAAGTTAATAATACTCATCGATTCAATGATGAATGTATGCAAGCATTATTATCGAATTGTCCCAATTTGGAAAAACTTTCTTTAAAGAGATTAGATGCCTTGATAAATTCATTATCATATGAATTGATTCCACATTATTTGAAACATTTGAAATTATTAGAAATCTCTTATCCTAATGCCGAAGTACTTGATGATACAATTTTGAATATCTTGCAAGAAAATGAATTGGAAAATTTGATTTTGGATAATTGTGTATTTTTAACTGACGCTTGGTTAGATGGATTATTAACCCATGGTGGTAAGATTCAAAATTTAACAATTACAAATTCTAACATCACCGAAGCTGGATTTCACCATGTTTTCTCTAATTGGCAAATAAATAATGGATTAATGGAGTTGAATTTATACAATAATATCAACATTGAAGATTCTTCTTTACTTTCCATCTTGGATCATTCGAAAAACTCTTTGATCAAGTTGAATATCAATTCATGTAAATCTTTGACATTGAAATTTTGGTCAAAATTCCCAAAGATGCCATTGTTGACAATTTTGGATTGTGGATTTGTTAGAAGTTTTGATAATGTTGGTTTACAAAAAATTATCAAAAAATGTGAAAATTTGACAATTTTAGAAATTTATGGGGATAATAAATGTAATGATGTAGAGATTGGTAAAAAAGGTTTGAAAATTATAGGAAGAGAAAGTGATGTTATATAAATTTTTATATCAAATTGCTACTATACTGTATATAAGTTTTTTTTTTTTTTGATATGATTGTTCAAAATATTATGGGTAGGGCTGGAGCTATTTTATGAAAGGATATTCCCAATAAAAGTATTGAATTTTTTTTTTTTTATTTCTATCGCATTATTCCTGTATATGAAAGAGATATTCTATGAGATTTGCAGATTCACTAACTTTTTCTAGTTCAATTTTTGTAATAACCTTCCTTTTTTTGTTCATAAGTTGATATATATTCTTAAGGTTTGGTTTATCCTTCACCAACTCCTTTGATCTTTATAATATGAGAAAAATTGAAAAAAAAAAAATCCATCGCTTGGAAAATTGCTGAAAAACCATCACATCAAATACCAAAAGATGCCACAACTTCACTTCCCATATGAGATCAAATCGATAATTCTTGACATCGAAGGAACTATATGTCCCATATCATTTGTCCATGATTCTTTATTCCCATTTTTTCTCTCTAAGTTAGACCCCATAGTATCCAATTACCCATACCCTATCACCACCATCACAGATGACATATCACAAGTACTTTCAGAATTCCCCAAATTTACAACCAGTGAGGAATTATCCCTGCATATTCGTCAATTGGTCAATAATGATATCAAGGATCCAATTTTGAAGAAATTTCAAGGATTGGTATGGCTTCAAGGTTATGAATCTGGAGAATTATCATGTCCTATATACGATGATGCTGTGGAACTGATTCAAAATTGGCAAAAAAATGGCAAATCAGTTTACATATATTCATCAGGAAGTGTTAAGGCACAAAAGTTGTTGTTGGGTCATAATAAATCAAAGATTGATTTGAATAAATTTGTTGTGGATTATTTCGATACAGTTAATGTTGGATCAAAATTGCAAGAGTCAAGTTACTCCAAGATTGCCAATATAGTTAAAGGTAAATCGTTGTTCTTGAGTGATAATGTCAATGAGTTGAAACTGGCTGAAAATTTGATCGACTGTTGTTTGGTAAGTAGACCAGGTAATAAGGAAGCTGAATATTATCCAAAAATTACCACATTTGATGATCTCTTTTAGTTTCATCATGAATGAAAAAAGCTCTTTGTTCAGGGGGAAAATTATACAATATTTAAAAAAACAAAAATTGACATAAAACCAAATCATATTATAATATAAAACTTTCAATCTTCCATTTGTTCACTAAATAAAATATCAGCAGCCATTTCCTCGTTTTTATCACATGCAAAATAAACTTGTATAACCATATTACGGTCGAATCCCAATTCACATAATCTATTTATAGCACCTTCCTCTTCAGGTGTTATAGCAATTCTAACACTTCCATCATCTTCATCATCTCCCTCAGCCCCACCGGCAAACACACCACTCAACAAGTCATCATCACCATTACCCATCAACATACTAACGAATTGTTCAGGATTTTCTTGGATCAATTGAGCCAATTGTGGATTCTGTTGCAGTATCTGTTGTAATAAAGTCTCAATCATTTCTGGATGTTCAGATAAAACCAGTCTCAATTGTTGTAACTGTTCTTGAGTAACACCACCAGAAGCGGCACCAGATGGTTCTGCAGTTTCACCAGCGGCTGCTAATGCTGCTTGTTCAAACAAATTCCCAGATGTTTGCAGATCTGATGTACTTGTCAGAGATTGTCTTTGTTGTTGCTCAGTGGTTTGTTGTGACAGTTGCAGTGGCTGTTGTTGTTGGTCTTGATCTTGTTGTTGTTGTTGTTGTTGTGGTGCTGGTGCTGGTGGTTGTTGATGATGTTCTGGAATACCCGTCAATAAATATTCAACAGCCCTATCAGGATTATTGAATGCAGCTATCAATGCCCTTTCAACTTGAGGCCTTTCATATCCCATCTCCATTATATTACTGATCGCAGCTTCTCTAGAAGCCCCTGTGGCAAATGTTGAGGCGTCAAATGATTGACCTTCAACTGCAGCTGCTGTTGCAGCTTCAGTAGCAACAGCAGTGGTAGATTCAGCAGCAGCAGAAGCAGATGATGATGATGATGGCTCCCTTTGCAGCAGTGGTTCTTCTACAACTGGAGTGGAAGTTTCAACTGGTGCAATCGGCTTCTTAGGTTTAGAGATCATAAATATAATCTGATCATTCTCCTTTATTTTGAAAGATTCAACTGTCTTATCATCTTGTAACACTTTACCTGAATAAACAAACTTTAACTGTGAAACATCGCACTCCTTTATCAGGGCTAATTTTTCCTTCACTGATGCGATTGTATCTTGTAACTCCACTTCGATTGGGATCCTCTCCTTCTTGAAATCTTTGAATACGATCTGCATTTGTTTTGAGAATTTACACTTTATCAACAAGATTTGATTGATGATGGATGAAATGCAATTTGAAACACACACACACACTCACTACTTTGGTTTGCCACTTTTTCAGAACTGTAGACTAAAATTCAAAGAGAACACAACAAAAAAAAAAATTGCAAGAAAAAAAAAAATCAAAAAAAAGATCGTGCGTGAGATGAAAATTTTTTGTTCTATCTTGGATTTTGAACTAAGTTAGGGCCTCTTGATAGTGGTGAGAAAGTCAGTTGTGTCTTGTTTGGGGAATCTTTATTATCATTTCCTTGGAAAAGAATAAGGGAGGTGTTGCGACTATTTATTGTTCAGGTAATAAGAGAGATGAGCGGTCTTACTTTTGAAAACGATCTGAAAATAGAGCTGGACTCTGAACTTGCAAAGAAGTATCCTGAATATAACAATTTGATAACGATTGTCAATGTGGATCTATTGAATTTGTCTAGTTGGGACAAGCTCTTCAATTATCTTGATCATTTGATCGAGTTGGACCAGTCTGTCTCGATCAAAAGTGCAATCAATTCGCATTATATGTCCTTACTTTTGAAATTTCCCTATCTTGTGGATTACTGGAAAAGTTTTGTTACTGTTGAATATCAATTACAAGGGTTAAACAAATCTGTGAAAGTTTTACAAAGGTCATTAGAGTTATTCCCCAACTGTATGGATTTATGGATAGACTATTTGAATGTCATTATCTCTAATAATTTGCATAACGGTAATGATGAATTCATCCGTAACTCGTTTAAAAAAAGTTTAGATCATTGTGGTCGTCAATTTTTATCACATCCAATTTGGGATCAATACTTGGAATGGGAACTGTCCAAAAGTGGTGAAAATTCTATTGAATATTTGTCCATATTGTTGAAAGTGATAGAATTGCCCTTGCATCAGTATGCTAAATATTCGACAAAATTTTTGGAATTGAAAAACAATTTCCCTCTTAATGAGGTTATGGATGAAACAACTCTATCAAAATGTTTAGATGGTAGAGAATTTGAATCCTTAACATTAGAAGATCAAATTCAAATCTCGGATCAATATTTCAGTGAAATTATCAAAAGAACAAGTGAAATGACAAATCTGCGATGGAATTTCGAACAGAATATACACACTACCCAATTTCAACTACTGCCAGTACCCGTTGAAGAGTTGGAAAATTGGGAAAAATATTTGATATTCGAAGAAGGTGAAAATAATCATGATCAAATTGTCTCATTGTATGAGAGATGTTTGATACCTTGTTCCATGTATGAAAAGTTTTGGATCATGTATTTGAAATATTTGATAAAGTATGGCGAAGAAGAGCAAGAGATAAAACAAGTTTTTGCAAAAAGTCTGAGACATGTTCCCAAAGAGTTACCAAATTTGAAAATGATGCATGCCAGATACTTTCTTGATCAAGATATTGATAAATCATTTGATATTTTTTTAAATTTGTTAAGTGACGATTTCTTAATTGAATCAAAAATTTTACGCCATTTGATGGTCATCTTGAAAAAAGATGAAAATTTTGACACGGATTCAGATATATTTTTGAAATTTGCATTCGGTGATTACGATGATCTGGAAAAAGATGAAGAACCTGCTTCAAAGAAACGGAGAACTAATTCTGAGAAGCCAATCATCATCAAGGATTTTGTTGATGTGCAATCCAAATTATTGACCGCTCTTGTTGGTGATAAATTTAAAAAAATTGTCTCCAAATTGTCAAGTTTTCAAAATCTGATATCTATTATATTGAATGACAAATTAGTTCATGCTGTAGATGTCAAGCTGAAAAGAGATTTGTTTTTGAAATACATCAGCAAACTGTCAATATCTAAGGATATCCCATTTTGGACTTCTTTCGTTGAATTTGAGATCGAACAACGGAATACTAAGAATTTGTCAAATATACTCAGCTATTTGTTGAATTACTCTCAATTACCACCACATATTCAACGTGACCTAATCAAGGTAATATTGAAATATTTATACAAAAATGTTGATGTCGCATCCTCCACTTACTCATCGTTGGAAATACCCAAAATACTCTTAGAAATCGATGAAAATTCATCATTCAACTACAAGAAGTTTTCCAAATTGAAGAATCAAATCTCAGACTCAACTCTTTTGAAACAACTGGGTCATCCGGGGATAGAAACAGAACCAAAGCCCACAATTGTAAACAGATTGAATTTCTTTGAATTACAAGATGATAAGGCCCCTCCTGCCTTACCAATTTACAAAAATGTCGAGAAACTGAATGCTGCTATAAAGTATCCAAAACTTGAAGGAGATGTTGTATAAGAGAGAATTTGGGATCAAACAGCTTTCATTTATTTTGTAGTAGTAAGTACATAATCCAACTGGTACGGAAAAACATGTGATTTTCATGGAAAAAGATTGATAAATAAAAACGATAGCAACTTTATTGATTCAAACCGTTTGTTCGCATTAAAAAAAAAAAAAAAAAAAATTAGTGAGATAGATATAAAATAGCCTAAATTGCTTCATCTTGACTATCAAACTCACCATAACTGCCACAGATATATTAAAATAATAAAGATGTCAACGAATACCACAATTGAACAACAACCAGAAATTATATTATACTGGTTAAACCATTCCCGTTCTCAACGTATTTTATGGTTATTGGAGGAATTAGGTTTAAAGTATGACTTGGAAATCTTTAAACGTGATGCAAATTTTAGGGCTCCAAAAGAATTATTTGAAGTTCACCCATTAGGTAAATCACCAATGGTAAGAGTCAATGGCAAATTAATTTGTGAAACTGGATTAATCACTCAATATTTGATTGCCAATTTTGATAAGGAAAAAAAATTAGCCCCAACCAATGCTGATGATCAGATCGATCATGATTACTATTTGCATTACTCAGAGGGAACTTTTCAACCTAACTTGGTTGCATTGTTGATTCTTCAAGTTGCCAAGAGTAAGATTCCATGGGGTTTGAAGACGATTGGTGGCAAGATCATTGAAGGGATCCTTGATTCATATTACTATCCAGAGATTTATTCAAATTTGGATTTCTTGGAGGGTCAATTAGCCAACAAGACATATTTTGTCGGGGATAAGTTGACTGGAGCTGATATCATATTATCATTTCCTCTCTTTAGTTGCTTCAAGAGCGACAGAATCCATTTGAAGAAAAAATATCCAAATTTGCAGAAATGGGTTGCCTTGATGAGTAATAATGCAGTTTTGAAGAAATGTGATGCGATGATAAAGCAATATGACTGAGACCCATATTAGACCAAATATTTGAGCCAATGATGTTGCTTTGGTGGGTTTTTTTTATGCATGCTATTCAACAAGGAATTGAACTCAATTACATCATTGGCAACGTAAAACTCATATGTTCGCCGTGGGGTTCTGAATTTTGCCTTTATATTGATTGGTGTTGCAAAATATGGATCCAAGTTGAAATACATACGTATTAGCCTTCTGGGTAATTTGATATTTTCGAAATCCATTCCCTGATTACTATTAGTTATATCTAATGTTTTTATGCACGTTTCAGAAAAATCTGGTAATCTGATGATATTGCCAGTTTTTTGTAATTGTCGTAGTTCCAAATATTCTAAAGCGGGGAAATCTATGAGCCAGTCGAGCTCTTGCTTTATCTGGCAATTTTCCAATTGAAGTTGTTGTAAATGCTTGCATTTGGGTATTGGGTTACCCTTTAATTCACATTTTACAAGCCTCACTCTCTTTATATCCTGTAATTTTGATAACAGATCAGTGAGACATACTCCGTGTAAGGTTAAAGTTTGTAATTTGAGAAAATTATGAAGTGCTAAGTCACTTATAGGAAGTAAAGGATGTTGGTTGATCGGGAAGACAATTTCCAAATCTCTTAAATTCTTGAAAGGTTTTAATCCGTGAGCCTCGTCCATATCATATATGAAGTCTTTGTCGGTCTTTAATTGCCTCAACTGCGCAAATGCTACTTCTTCATTAAATTTAACGTAGCTATTATTAAGAACTATCAATTTTTGCAACTTTAATGGTTTGGTGTAAAATAGAACGCTATTTTGATTCACATCCAAATTCAACTCCATTAAATTCTCCATCCGATAAAAATCCAAAAATCTTACTGAATCTTCTTGAATATCACCTACAAACCATAATTTTTTCAAAAAAGGTAATCTGTAATCTTCTCCCTGCACTTGAATCGTTATGGAATCTTCAATTTTCGACTTGACAATCAACGACTCCAAGTAGGGAAAATTTGAACCAATCATATCCAAATTCAATATGTAAGATCGGGAAGTCATGAAAATCGTTAAATATCGAACTTTCGCAAAACGGTATCTAACGTTATCGATTCCACATCTCAAGGTTAGTCTTTCCACTGTCAAAAAATTTTCATTTTCTTCCCTCCAGACTATTAACCGCAGTAGCGGGTCTGGAACTAGTACAGTCAAATTTTTAACGATGTTTTCAATAGATTTTGGGCACTTCCTATAGTGTGGTCTATGCCAAAATGACAGATACTGATCAGTGATGATCATTGATTGTTCTAAATATTCAAGTATCATGTATGATATACATTGATCGTGAGACAAGAGATATAACCCAGCTATTTTCATTAAAGTGGCGTCCGATAAATGACTGAAAATTCTTAGCTTCAACTCCCATGGTAAATTCGGGAACATTTTAATCTTATTCGTGTTTGCTGTAAGCATTTCCGATGTTGTCAAAATGAATCAATGGTATTATTTTGATAGGAAGAGTTTTTTAAAAAAGCCGCCCTCCCCTTCTTTTGTGTAATTGATTTTTTTCCCCATTTTTAAATATAGAAAAAACGGTTTCCCGTCATCAGCTCTAATTAATTCTCTCAATCTTTATAGAACAGCAGTGCGTTACAAAATAATGGTTTTTGCTAAAATATTGAACAAGAATATCGCTATCTTCTTTGACGCCATTTTAGCATAACCCCCCTTTGGTTATTCTCTTTGATGAAGAAGATTCTTTAACTTTTGAAAAAGAAATATATAAATTATTTACTTAACCACCTTCTTTTGAAAAAGGTATTAAACTGTACGATCATTTTTAATTTTCAAACCCTGCAATAAACCCTAAAGCCTGCCACCATCACTGAGGAGAATTTGAATTATCTCATCAATAGATTTTTCTATACCGATATTCAATATAAACAGTGATTGTAGCCAATAGTTTAGTAGCGCAGCAGAAATTTTTCTCTAAATCGGCATGGCATGACAATGAATGATAGTTACTTTATTACATCTATAGATGCATTCCGAGATTCGGCGGTATTAAGATGCTATAAATTCGGCCTAGTTCTATGAGCGTCAATTAGAGAACGAAATGAAGATGTGTAATGAGAAGCTCGCTAGATAACGTTACATACCATTATTTGGTTTGCCTGTAGTTCTTCGTTCTCTAATTGACGCTCATAGAACTAGGCCGAATTTACCGGTCGATCACCAGTCTTGTTGGACTTTGCAAGGAGAAAAAAGTCTTCCCGAACAGCGGGTTCAGACCAAAAGCTTTTTCCATTTACTTCATATATGATTCAAGGTATTGTTGGTTATTACGCAATTGCGTAGGGTAGTAGACCGAATTGGTGTAAAAGGGCGACCCGTTACACGGCTCATTTCTTCTGCGAGATCATCAAACGATCGCGCCAGACCGACCGACCGACCCCCAAGATCTATTTAGAGGTTTTAGACTGATACAAGAGAGTTCACTAGGAAAGAACTACGAATTATTGGTAAGCAGTTGATAGATATAAGCTATAATGAATATCCAAAGACATATATTACATCTCATTATACAATTGAGGCTGGGTAGGAAGCATTGCCATTAATTAAGCCTCCCTCCGACAATACATAAAATATTATTTTGGTGGTTGGAAAACCCGAAAAATGGAAACAAACAAAGAAAACAATTTTTTTTTAATTTTTGTGCTACACTACCACACTCATACTTTTTTGAATCAACACACGGAGTAATTATTAATTGCCTTTAACTTTATTAGATAGATAAATCGATAGATAGAGAGGTTGATGGATCGTTAAATAAGGATGTCTAATAAGAAGAGAAGCTCGTTCATAGTGAGACGATTTGTACGAATACCCAGAAGGTCACGTTGTCTCGTCATTATACTGTTGGTAGTTTTTTTCCAGCTCTGCTCTCTATTGATTTACTCTATAACATCATCAGCGGACAATGAACACCTAATTTTGAGTCAGTTGGATAACTTTGACTTTGCCAAGGCAAGAACTTTTGTCAACAGTTGGTTCAAGAAGAATCAAGCCGGATTCGATGCCAGACTGGCCAAGTTGATGAAATCCATTCCACTTACTGATAAGAAGTACTGGACATTTCAAAATGAATTAACTGATATACTGATTGAAATACCCTTGGAACAGTTGAAAGTGGAACAAAAATCGTTGAGTTTTGACCCTAGATTCACTTACAGTGTTTATCTCAACTATATCAAGAGTCAGTTTGAATTGAAAAATCCTAACAATGAACCAACTTTACTAGACGATTCTAAGAAAGTGTACGTTCCTTTCCAATGGTCAGATTGGGTCGATTTATCAATGTTGAACCAATATATTGCCTTACCGGAGCTGGAGAAGCCTAATTGTGACTTCCTATACCCACCAAAGACTAGAAATGCTAAACAAAATCCAAATAGAAGGACAGGATCTCGAAGGAATAGAGGAAATGCAAATCTGAAAGCCGAGGTTGTCAAGGATATCTCTGAATATTGTGTCGTCAACTCCAAACTTGATAAGGAGTACTTAGCTGCAAACAATTTGAAAGACACCTCTTTACTCCCGGGTTTTAATGTTATCGATTCAGGTCCAAAAGGAGCAGTAGAGAAGAAAAGGTTACAAGCTAAATCTTTTTTGTACTCAACTTTTGAGAATCCTAGTTCCATATTGTTCATGGTGGATGATGGTATATATGAGGTCTTTACAAAAGAGAAACAGAAGATACGTTCTAGTGATTTACTCTCAACATATATCAAGGATCATGGTTACACTGATTCAGCTCAAAATGTTGTCTTTAATCCAGTGAAAGAGCTCAACGATTTGTCAAAGGTCATCCCAGCACAAAATTTTGCAGGAAAACAAACATTTGACGATCTGATATTACTGGATGATAAGTTACGGTTGCATTTAAACGATTCCTTATTTATTTATGATCCAGAAAGTATAGTTCAAAACTATGAGGAGATTATGTCAACCCCAAATAAATTGACATCGAAACAAAAAGCTCATTATGATAGCTTGAAGTATTCAACATCAATTCCGCCATTGAAATTGACAAAACATTTCAAAGAAGCAGCTATTGTTGCTGGTTCTAGTAAGAAAGAGAGTGGTACCCATTATGATTGGAGATTTTATAACGGATTTGTTTCCTTATCTGCCATCAACGATAAGGATGACGTTACTGAGAAGAAGAGAATTATATTGCATAGATTATTGAAGAATTGGTTACAATTCACTTATAAGACTAATATCATCACATGGATTGCACATGGGTCATTGTTATCATGGTATTGGGATGGAATTTCGTTTCCTTGGGATGTTGATATCGATGTCCAGATGCCCATGATAGAATTGGATAGGTTTGCCTTGATGTTCAACAACAGTTTGATAGTGGAAAATCTCAATGAAGGGTTTGCAAAGTTTTATATAGATTGCTCTTCGAACATGTCACATAGGACAAAGGGTAATGGACATAACAATATTGATGCCAGATTCATAGATGTTGATAGTGGGTTTTATATCGATATCACTGGCTTGACTTTGACCAATACAAAAGTCAGCAAAAGATATGAGGAGAGAATTAACACTAAGAAAGTAGATGCCATAGTGGCAGAGATGAAGGCTGGCGCTGTTGGTTGGGAGAATAAAGGACGTAAGGCTAGAGAAGAAGCTGAGAAATCTGTATCGATACGATACCTGGAAAACCAAGCTTTACAGGCATATAATTGCAGAAACAATCATTTCTATTTATTGGAAGAACTTTCACCATTGAGGATTTCGTTGATCGAAGGAACAAAGACTTTTATTCCAAACAATTACAAGGACATTTTAAAACTGGAATATACCAGAGGTTTGACCGTGACGACTTATAATAAACATGTTTATATACCACAACTTCGATTATGGTTACCCTTTGAGAAAGTTTATGAGATATTAAAAGAGGAAGTTGAGGCTATCAACTCAAAGACATCCAAGAGACCATCTAGAAATAAAAGAATAACTGCTACCAAGATCATGAAGTTGATGAGAGAGATTGATGAAGAAATGCTCTTTAAATTATTACAAGATGACTATGTCTTAAAAGAGTACTACTTGACTTCTGAGATAACCAAATTACACGAGCAAGAGATGGAAAAGATTAACAGCAATACAATGACGCGCGAGTTTATGATCAATAACATTATAAATAACAAATTCAAACCATTGAGAAAGGATATGTTTATTTATACCGAACAAGTAAAACATTATGGAGAATCAAAAGGGCTGAAAATGCCGAAAGTTACAACAAATGACCGCAAAGAAACGATCAGGGAAAAATTTGCTGCATCTGAGTAAGAAAGGGGTAGAGGGGAGACTTCTATTTAGTTTTTTTTTTTTTTTTTTACTGCAAATAGGACATTGAAAAGACATTCAAGCAAGTTAAGTTTTCAGAATTAGATGAGATATATGGAAAACCTATGCATTCCATGTGAAGAAGTAAAAGAGTGATTTGAAACCCTACCGGTGATGGTTAAAGTTTCATATAGCATTTTTTGAAAACGGCTTTTTTTTTTTTGGAACTTTATTTTTTTTTGATAGAAGTAAAAGAATAATCAAACGCTATATCAATTCTGATTAGGTTAATCTATGTTGACCAAGAGACAACACATACCTGAATCAAAACAGTAATGAAGATCAAAATTGCATGTGTACAACTAAACCCTAAGATAGGTTGTCTTAAGGAGAATACCGAGAGAGCTTTAAAACTTCTTGAATTGACATTTCCTAATGGAGTGAAACCAGCAGACTTGATAATATTCCCAGAATTATCACTCACAGGTTACAATTTTCCAAGCAAAGAAGCGATAAACCCATTTCTAGAACAGGCAATGACTGGTCACTCGTCGTTGATTGCATCACGGATATCTCAGAAGTATAATTGTTACACGGTGATGGGGTATCCTGAACTTGACCAGGGTAAAATTTTCAATTCGGTGATTGTATCGTCACCTATTGGCAAATTTGTGCATAATTATCGCAAAAATTTCTTATACGAGACTGATGAGACATGGGGTTGCGAGGAGGGGAACGGATTTGATTCTTTCAAGTTGAAGTTTGGTGATCGAGAACTCATAAGTGCCATTGGGATATGTATGGATTTGAATCCTTATAAATTTGAGGCACCTTTTTACAAATTTGAATTTGCCAATCATTGCTTACACAGTGGGGCAGAGTTGATCTTGTGTCCCATGCTGTGGTTGCAACATGATTCTCCTTCTTTGAAGCAAGACTTGTCTAAACAGGAGAAGGAAAAGCTTATATCAAATATCAAGCAGAGATTTGATACGATAACGGATTCGTTTGAGATCAATCTCGATCTGCATCCATTGGATGTCATCAAAAATAGGATCAAGCCACTGGAAGAAGATGCTAAACAAATAAAGTCCCAAGAATCGCAAGAACTCGATTTGTACCAACCGGACATCTCTAACTTGAATTATTGGATTCTTAGGTTCTTCCCATTTTTAAATTACAGTACTTTGCCCCAATCACGTTTGAAACCAACAGTTGTTATTTGTAACAGATCTGGACTAGAAAGTGATGTGATGTATGCTGGATCTTCGGGGATTTTCCAATTCAACCATAAGCAGACCAATTTAGATTACCACGATTCAAGAAACGATAGTGTTGAATACTTGGGTTATTTAGGACAAGGAGTTGAAGGTGTCATCGTTCGTGAAGTTGAGATCTAAACTCAATTGAATCATTGATCAAAATATAGTACGTTGCATATTCAAAGTCATTAAAAAAAAGAAAATGAAATATAAATAACCCCTCCAACCATCGCCCCCCCCTCATCTCATCTCTCAACAAATAACAACATCTATTTACTACTAGCAATTTTCTTCCAATGTTCAATTTCCCTATACAGTTTTTCCAATTCTTCTTTCAATTTTTCATTAGAAGAAGCCAATTCACTAACAGCTTGATCTGTCAACAATTTTTCTAAAGTCCACTTTTCAATGTTATTATTTTCATTCTCTTTCAATCTCTTGATGTATTCAACCGCATTACGCAATGTCTGCAGTTTATTCGAATCCTGGTTGGGTAATAAAGTAGCTAATTCCTTGATACCAATATTGATGTTCTCTCTTCTACGTCTCTCCACTTCCTTATGGTTATTTTTTCGAACACGATGCCATTCATCTGTGCCAACAGAAGGTTTGTTATCCAGTGATGTGCTACTTGCGGTTCCAGATGCATTAGGAGATGGAGAAGAATGGTATTGATGTTGATGTTGTACATTCTGCAGATTTTGCACAGGCAGAGATTGCCCTTGTTGCAGTTGCAGTTGCAGTTGTTGCAGTTGCAGTTGTTGTTGTTGTTGTTGCTTCTCTTGCATTACATTTTGCTGCTGTCTTAGAATTTGCTGATATAATGGGTGCAGTTGTTGTTGTTGTTGCTGTTGTCCTGAATTCGAGTGATTGTTATCATCTGTGGATGACTCAGTTGTTTTAGATGTGGATCGATTTGAGTGGTCTCCATTTGGAGCAATTGAATCGATTTTCAGTTGTTCCACCGGCAACGGCAGAGATTGTTGTGCTGTCGGTTGTTGTTGTTGTGAGCTGACAGGCTTGTCCTTGTCATCATCATTGGTAGTTGACATATTGTATAAGTTTGATCTGATGATTAGTTCACTCTCTCTCTCTTTAATCTTGGATTTGTTTATCAGGGAGGGAAGGTCAGGTGAATATCATGCTTTTCTCACGTTTTTTTTTTTCCTTTATCGACACAGGAAAAGAACAACACGTGACAGTCTGTACAATGCTATCACGTGTCATTAAAAGAAGAAACCAAACATTTGGGGGCTGTTTGAGATTACCCAATTCTAGAATGTTCTGCAGAATCCGAAAGCCCCTAAAGTAAAAACAAAAAAAAAAAATGCAAGATGGATAAAACGAGGCAAGAAGAAGAAAGATTGATGGATGTGATGTGGATTGAATTTGATTTATAACAACACATTAGCACAAAGAATATCACATAACACACAAAGATGGAAAAATTATTACAATGGTCTATAGCGCAGACAACGGGAGATGAGGAGGCCAAGAAAAGAGTTGGTGAATTAGATCCAGAATTGGTGGCACAACTATTTGGTAAGATGCAAGATGATCCAACACTGATGAAACAAAACATGTTTATCATTGACTCTGATGAACTGACATTGGAAAATAAGATTGTTGCATGTGAGAATTTCGAAATGCTCATTGAGAATTTGGATAATGCCATGAACATTGAAAATATGAAGATGTGGCCAAATTTGATCAAACAGTTGAAACATGTAGAAGATGAAGAGAAAAAAGACTTGACTAAATATATCGCATCTATTATTGGTACCCTGTTACAGAACAATGATAAATCACAACTGGATTTTTTAAAATATGATGATGGTATGTCCAAATTGGTGGATATTGCCAAATCAGAAAAAACCGATACCGAAACGAGGTTGAAGGCTATATATGCATTATCATGTTTATTAAGGCATAACGTGGCGCTGAGTGATAAGTTTAATGCGGACATTTCAAATTACGAAATCATAACGAAGAATCTATCGAAGGATCAACAACAATCGAGCAAAGGTAATGTCAAATTATTGTTACGTTCATTGTCGTTGTTGTCTGCTGTGTTGTCATCAGGTTTGGATGATACCAAAGTTGAGATCTTGCATGAGAATGGCTTGGTGTTGGAGTTGATCCAGTTGTTGCAAGATGAGGAGAGTATTAATGTCAAGGATAAAGTGTTGAACATTTTGGCTCATGATTTGATCTCACATGGGTTCAAGTTTAGTGATTTGGAGAAGACAAAATTAAAAGAATCATTTGAAAAATTGGATAAGAGTCAATTAAATGAAGATGATTATGATATTATAAAGCAAGTATTAATTTGAATGAGTTATAAATATTAAATATAAATTTAAAAAATTACGAAATTAACTAACTAACTAAATAATAATATACAGAACTTTTAACAAAGTTGAACTGATAAAACAACTAAGAAAACAATAATTCATCAGCGTTATCAGAATTGAAAAACTTGTATAGTGAATTATCAACACTTTCTCTAACGTATTGTTTACCGATCCTATTAAATCTCATGAAATGATCATTTAATTGATTTAAATTATGATATTCTGAATAAATCTTTTCAGAAACCAATGGCGTTAAAAATTTTAAATGTTGTAACGATTTCAAAAAACAATCTTTATTGTTGGACCCCTTTCTTATAGTACCAATGTTGGCATACTCCGATAATCTTTCAAACTTGTCATATCTCAACGATGCAATGGTGTAAGCGAACAGTTTGATCCAATTGACCGTGTCATGTGCAGTTTTCGTGGGGAATATATGAAGTTTATATTTGATCTGTAGATCTAATAATAACAGTTCATAATCCATTCGTGAAAAGATAATTTCCGTTGTTGGTTGTTTTCTTCGATTCTTTGAACTAGATGATGATGACGGTTCTGATGAGTTTAACTGTTGTCGTATTTGAGTGGTATAATTTCTATTCTCCCGTGTCTTCAATTTTTGTAAAAAAGAATCCTGACCCTCAATGACGAGAATTAAACAATGAGATCTATGCAATTTTCTAATCTCTTCAATTTTTGTCAGTAATGACCCCTTTTGCAATGAATCGACAAATTCATCATTAGCTTTGTAGTACAAGAGCAAAAACTGCTCGTCAAGAGTTTTAGGTTTGGTTGGAATAAACACATCTTCATCTTTGTAATACAATGAGGTGATATTTCTTTGAAACTTGATCAATGGGTCACAGAATGTTTCATATTTGATCATGATAGGGGATAACAGGTCCTTTAATTCATCAATTACCAGTTTCAAATCTTGATTAAAAATGATAATCATCTCTTGAAGTAATTCATCTTTTGTCCTATTAACTTTATTAACATTGTTCAATTCTCGATGATCATTTTGCTTATAATATTGGAGTAATTCTAAAAGATTATCTTCATCACAAGTTGATATGGGCCGTTCTTGAAATGTCTTTGATCTCTTTGATCTCTTGGCAACTTTTGGTTCATTTGGACAGGTTACCGATCTATGTGGGGTAGATTTGATAGGCAGTGGTGGTGGTGGTAATGGAAATAATTTGTCATCTATGTATTCAAATTTATTGTTCTTTACTAACAAGTGTTCATCCTTATATAAATTGAGTAACCTTTTAAAAACACCTGAAGATGGTGGGTCTTGAATTGTTACTGATCTCTTTCCCATCTCTATTTCCTCTGTTTCCTTCGGACATGTTTTGGATCCAAGTGAACTAGATTTCGCAAGCAGCGGTGGTAGCACTGACATATGTGAAGTATTAGCCTGAACAGAAAGTGGTAACAGTGGTGGTAATGGGTCCAAAATGTTTGTGATTTTAGTTTTCTTGCAACGTGGTGGTGAAACGTTTAATTCGTCATCATCAGAATCAAAGAATATACTGCTCTTTCTCTTCGGGTTTTCCGTCATTGTCAGTGTTATATCAATCTCTGATAAATCCGATATGAAAGACGAATTCAGTTTCCCCTTGATTAATGTATCTGTTAATTCTGTGGGAAATTCAGGGTATAATTTATCAAATGGATCCAAGAAACTCTTTCTGACATCAAGATGTTGTTTGTTTGTGGTGTTATTTTTCTTCTTATTGATAGTGGTTTTCAAATTTGATGTCGAGGATGAAGATTGACTGATGAATAATTTTGAAGGACTACTACTATTTGTGCCGATACTAGTCAGTGGTAATGAACTGACTAGAAATTCATGACGTTTTGTGTGATGTCTCAGATTGGGTATTGTTGTTAATTTAGTGTGTAACTGTTGAGATGAGAAGGTAATTTCCAATTCATCATCATCATCATCATTATCATCACTGGAAAGCTCAACTATGCTATTGTCGATAATTTTGTCTACAGGTCTGATGGGGGATGATACGACTATAAGATTTTTTGAATTCTTGACTACTGGGGAGCTTTCTAGTATTATGACATCGTCACTCATGTTTATTTGTATGTTACTTGTTTGATGTGAATATATATGTACCTAATTAGATTTTTTTCAGATTAGACGCGCTTCAAATGTTTTTTTTTTTTTTTTAGATAGATCTCAGAAAGATTGATTGAGACAGCCCCTGATTACTTTTTTATAGAAAAAGATAAAATAGATTTCTTATAGAGCGATCTGATTTGAAGAGAGAGAGAAAGAGAGATAGATATCGATATATTCAAAAAAAACTGAGCAAGATTGAAAGTTGACAATTACCAAATCATTTTAACGGAGATGGATGAGTAGAAGAGGAACAATGCATCAGATAAAAAATTGATATCTTATAAACAACACATTTTCCAAAAGTCGTGCGTGGACAATACTACTTGGCGGCAATTAAAAGAAAGAGAGAACACGATTGTTTAAAAATTTGTTTGTTTATTTGTTTATTTGTTTTATTTGTTTATTGTTTCAAAATCTTTGTTTACACTTGTTGTTGTTGTTGTTATTCACAACCAACTAAACCAAGGAGGTAAAGAAAGAGAAGATTAAAAAGTTGGTGTAATTGATATATATAAATATATATATGGCGATATAAAAAACACAAACCATCTATCTATCTCTCTACATGTCATCTCTCTTTCAATCTCTCTATCTCTTTCTCTCAATATCTGTGCATGGAACATATGAACATACACATTCTATATGTCAAGTGAAAAGTTTTCTTTCTCAATTCCTCATATTTTATCTGCTCTTATTTCTATGTATATGTATGTATGTATGTATATCTACAATAGAACTCTGTACACTACTTGTGCAGGGCAAGGGGCCCCGCCCACATGACAACAAACTCTAAACTCTAGATTCGTGGTTGTTTCAGACACGGACCAATACAATAATTTCCAACCCATCACTGCGCGACCCTTGTCTCATAAACCAAAAAAATAAAAAAATTGGTAAAAATTAGTAGAGAAAATAGAGAGAGGGTCGTGCAGTGCAGTTTGATAATGGTGGTTGTGTTCATGATTCCTAAAGAAGAAGTACAGTATATATATATGGGTATGGCCAAGTGAAGGGCAGGACCTGGGACGGGGGCACAGACTTATGTATGTATGCACAACATACAGCAAATAACAAATTGCCCCCACTGGGTAATTGTTTAAATCTTTTTTTCCATACAATTTTTTTGTTTATTATTTTTGTTTATTGTTGTTGTTGTTGTTGTTTGGTTAAAAAATTTTACATCTCGATTTCGTTCAATTCGATTTCAATCATTTTCAATTTTTTAATTTTTAATTTTGCTTTTTAATCATCTTCTCATTTAGCTTTTATAATCTTTTTCTTATCATCAACTGACATTGAGTGTTAATATCGTCCATTCCTTTACAAAACCGACTTTCAAGATATTCTCATCATCTTCAGCTATTTTAATCAGTCACTCTTTTTATATTCAAAGTTTTTTCCATTATAACCCAACTACATTCATTTTTTAATCAAAGTTTTCCACAAATTTTTTAGATTGATCATGCAATTAAACTCATTTTTAACCACCTTGGTTGCATCCAGCTTATTGGGAAGTGCCATCGCTTCCCCAATTCAACATGCTCATCATCAACATGCTAAGAGAGATTACGTTGTCATCACTCAAACCACTTTGGTTACCGTTGTTGGTGTTGATCTGGCCCCACCAACTACAACTACTTCAATTAACGTTGATGCCTTGACCGCTGCAGCTGTTGCCAACCCTGATACCACCACCATCGTTTCACTTCCACCAACTACAACCTCATCTTATTCATATTCAGCAACCACCTCAGTTGCTGCTGCTCCAACTGATGATTCTTCCTCATCATCATCCACTTTAAGTGGAGGTGCTAAGGGTATCACTTATTCTCCTTACTCTGCTTCAGGTGCTTGTAAATCTTTATCCGAAGTTCAATCTGATTTGTCTGCTCTTACCGGTTTTGAGATCATCAGATTATACGGTGTTGATTGTGATCAAGTTGCCAATGTTTTACAAGCCAAACAATCCAATCAAAAAGTCTTTTTAGGTATCTATTACGTTGATCAAATCCAAGCTGGAGTTGATTCCATCTCTAGTGCCATTTCATCATACGGTTCATGGGATGATGTTTATACCGTCTCCATCGGTAATGAATTGGTCAACAATGGTCTGGCCACCGTTGATCAAATTGCCGGTTACGTCAGCACTGGTAGATCAGCTTTGTCTGCTGCAGGTTACTCAGGTCCAGTTGTCAGTGTTGATACTTTCATTGCCGTCATCAACAACCCAGGTTTATGTTCAATTTCAGATTACATTGCTTGTAACGCTCATGCTTACTTTGATGGTGGTATCACTTATGATAACGCTGGTGATTGGGTTTTACAACAAATCCAAAGAGTTTGGACCGCATGTAATGGTGAAAAGGATGTTTTCATCACCGAGACCGGATGGCCTTCACAAGGTGTCACCAATGGTGTCGCTGTTCCAAGTGAATCAAACCAACAAGATGCCATTAATAGTATTAAGGCTTCTGCTGGTAGTGATGTTATCTTATATAACGCTTACAACGATTACTGGAAGCTGGATGGTCCATACGGTTGTGAGAAATACTGGGGTATCTTCTCTAACTAGAGAATTTGAGAACTTTTATTTCCTTCTTCAAATGGTATTTCAATCTATTTTTTTTTTCATATGATTGAATGTCGTTTAACCAAAAAAATGACCAAGATCAAATCTTAGATCTTTTCATTATGAAGAAGAAGAAGAAAAAAAAAAAACCAAAAAAACCCCAAAAAAAAAAAGAAGAAGAAGATGCTTTTATTCGTTTGCTTGTTTGTTTGTGTTTTTTTCTTTAACTCTCTTAATTCTATCTATATCCAATGTGTTTTGTCTTACAACAAAATTCAATTTTATTCTTCTATATTTTATATCTATGTTGCAATTGTTCAGGGATTTACTGTTTTTTTTTTTTTTATTTGAAATGTGTGTTTTTATGTGTGCATCATAAAGTTGATGTTTCATATTGGAAATTTGTCTGATCAAATTGTCTCCGAATGTTTTGTTCTAATGAGATTCCTTATTCATTCATTCATTCATGACATGCACAATCTTTTATTTTCTCATATAGTTTATCCTACACTAGTATACCTATTTCTTTGTCTTTCTTAAACAATATATTTGTATTTGTATTGATCTTAATATCTTTGCCATCTGTTTTGCCTCACCTGATTAACTAACAGATTTTACTTTCCCTCCCATTCTCGTTTTAATTTTACCTTATGGGGAACTTTTACTTAGTTTGTTTGCTTTTGGTAAATGTTATGCATATTGTGTTGTCTCCGCTTCCAATTCTTTATTTTCTTTTTTTTTTTTTCTTTTTGGCTAGTGAGTGGTTCATGCTAGAAGATGAAACAGAGAGAAATATTTTACAATTAATCTTAATCAAAGCTTTTGGATCTATCTGTATATCTCTCATACTATTCCCTAACTAATCAACTAATTGTTTAATTGATTGAACAATTTTATTCACTCTTATATAGAAATATAAAAGTCCAGACCCCTGATAAAGAAACTTACTTGTTTCATTTAGTTTAAAAAATAAAAAAAATAAAAAAAAGAAATTGATGAATTTGTTGTCACTTCACTCACTCACTGACTAAAGATATCTTGTCAATTAATCAACTACTTTACCAAACCGTTTCAAATGAATCTCTCCCCAATTACCCTCCTCAGTTGATTTGCCCGGTAAAGTTCGTCGTTCGCCCAAGCCCATGGTTGGTTAGACATACATACACACTCCCCACTGGTTGTTACCTGATCCAAGTAGTAACTACCATACCCTACATAATTCCGCCTAGTTTTTACAACGTTGTTGTTGTTAGGTGCCCTGAAAAGAAGAAGAAAAAAAAAGAAGGACGCCCCCTTTTTCATTTTGTTGGTCATCCATCCATTTCCCGGGCTTGTTACCCAACTAAACCTTACTGATGAACAACGGGGGACCGCCGTGTGCTTGATATAAATTAAACGGGGAAATAGGACCAAGTAATTATCGGTTGTTGCCTTTTTCTTTTTTTATTTTTTGAATTTGTATTGAATTTGAGTTTGACTAAAGTCTAAAGTATGTATATATGTATGTACGTATTGCAGCATCAACATACTCTCACACAAAAAAAAAAAAAACCTAATTTTTCCCTCTTTCCTTGGGCCTCTGATGTTAGATTTCCCAAAAGATTCACATTTTATCTCTCATTTGCCTTGCCTAGGCCAACTGTCTGGAATTTTTTTTGCTTGTACTATTCAAATTCTCAATTCAACTCACACAAAGGTTTGTGAATGAAAGTTGAGTCTTGGATGCAAGACTAGTTTCTGTGCTTAGACCTTTTTTTGTTCTTTCCGATTTTGTGTTGGTTTAACTGTCATCTAACTGGGACTTGAGAAAAAAAAAAAAGAAGAAAGGTTATCTGTTACCATATATATACTTTACAAGCATTTACTTTTAAGCAAAATTGATTCATTTCCTGTTCTTTTCAATAACTACACTAACTCTAATTTACATGTCATCATATTCCTTCATCTTTTCAAAAACCTTTTGTCCTTTTGTTACTAGAACCATCATCTCTAGATTGGCTTGAAATAGATCTGGATCTGGATCTGGATCTTTTTCTAACTATGGAGACCCTTCTGGAATGTGATCTGCTTCTGGATACTGATCTGCTTCTGGAGTATGATCTACTTCTGGAATATGATTGACTTCTAGAAAATGATCGACTTCTAGAAAATGATCGACTTCTAGAAAATGATCGACTTCTCGAATATGATCTGCTTCTTGAATATGAACCACTAACCGAACGTGAACGAGATCTACCCCTTGAAACGGTTCTTGATCTGCTCGAATAACTCCTCGATCTGGAATACGACACTGGTCCCGGTGATCTCGAATAACTTTTCGATCTCGATCTACCTCTTTGTTCTTCCTCCTCTTCTTCATCAGAGGGAAGATCAATCAAAGTTTGTCTCATATTTTCCGTCAAGACACCTAATCCAATCGCTGTGAAAAAATTGATTGCAAATGTCAAATTTTCCGCATTTGTGGTGGGGAACATACCGTCGATATAGGGTTGGATATAAGGTTCCGATAGCCGTTCTTTCAAAACCGCCACTGTCATCTCTTCCACCATCTCTTGAAACATAAATTTGATAAAGATTCTCGAAGCAGCAGTGGTATCAGTTTCGGTGATTTTCACCAGAGAAAATGATTCCCAACCCAACTTGTCTGAGGCAAACAAATGACCCCAGAATTTGGCAATGTTACGGATCTGATTTGTCTCGAATTTATCAATATCCTTGTAATAGAGGACAAATTGTTCTTGGAATGAATTCCCCCATTTCTTGCTCAAAGAGGATAATCTCTCACCAATTTTCCCATAGTATTTCGAATAAGTTTTCTCTTGAGAACAACACCGTATAATCATATCAATCAATTTGTCATCCTTGTTCTGGTTCACAAGTTCCAATTTCAACAATCGATGAACTGCTTCGTCAGAGTTCATACTTGACATGATATTCAAATATACGGCTTTTTGAAAATTCGTCACATTGGTATCGGTAAGGTCTATAATTTTGGAACTTTGTACTTCTTCCTCTTCCACTTCATCATCTTCATCACTTTCGTCATCTTCATCCCCCAATATCTCCACTTTAATCTCATTATAATTTGCTTCATTTATTGCATAATTTTCATCAAATTGAAACTCATCCAAAGATTTTTCCTGTGTCTCTAAAGATTCATCATCAAAACTTATCATATGTGTCACTTGCTCATCTTCCTCTATCAAATCCAAATCTTCATCAACTCGAGGATAATCTTTGAAATCACCTCGTCTTATTTCAAACAACTCCTCAATCATGAACTGAGTTTTCTTGTTGATCACACCTTCTTGTAAAATAGACCGAAGTCTTTCAAAAACAGTATTATTGGCTGACTTGCTAACTTCTTGCAAATGAATCCCAACCTGTTTCATAAATCCAACGGCAATCTCAACATCATCATCATTGGGTGTTTCTAATAACATGTGAACGATTTGTAAAATTAATATCTCATGTGCCATATACTGGTTACAAAGATGGGCAATAAATTCAGTTGTGCTTTGACACAATTGCTTGTTCTTCTTTTCATGGGCGATTCGGAATTGAATGATCAACCGTGTTATTAACAATTCTCCAATTTCTGGAATCTTGGAATTTATCACCGCCACTAATGCTGCAAACACGGGCGTATAGGATATCGATAAAGACTGTGACCGCATAACATATTTCACAAACAAGCCTTTTCCCCTAATCAAGTTCAATTTGAAGAACTCAATGATCATCTCTTTCAAGTTTGCTCTGTTGACCCTGTTCACGAGTCCGATAATAGATTTTTTCAATTTCTCCCATTCAAGCTTTTGGAACTCCTCAGAATTTTCCAGAAGTTGCTTTTCCAGCATCATCTGCTTCAACCTGGCAGGCGGAATGTATTTCCCTGAACTTAACCCATTCGATCGCAGTGTATTTGACTTGTCCATCTCTCACGAAATGTAACTGAGAAAACCAATTAGATTAACCAAAATTCACATTATCTTTTTTTTTTTTTTTTTTATTTATTTTTCATTTGCATTTTTTTGCATTTTATAAAAACAGCAGATGGATTTGAAAGTTTTTTTTTTGATTAGTACATCTCCACAAAATATCTATCTAATCTACAGTCGACCAACAAGCAATACAATAACAGAAAATTTTCTTGATGTCGAGACCCCATACCCTTCTCATACTTGATCCTAGTGATACTGGGGTCCACAGCTTGATCAATGAACTGTTGGCTGAGACATCATTGACCTTGGATGTCATGTCCACTCAAAAATTTGAAAAATTGAACGATTTACAAGCATATTTGATTAAAATCTATGATACTATCAGATACCAAGCCGAATTGACCAACAGAACTGAAGTGTTTAGTAGAGTGTTATATAATGACAGTTATAAGGATAAAAAACACTATTGGGATGCCATCTTTATCAATAACAAACAGATGGAGAATAAACTGGCATTACAGATCATTGACCATTTACAATTCAGTGAAAAACCAATAATCTACCTATTTCCCACTTCTAACTCCAAATTCATCCTCACACCCACATCTGAAGATGATACAAGCAGATCATACTACAACACCACCGCGGTAGGTGGCACTTTTGATCATTTGCATGATGGCCATAAGATCTTGCTATCGATAGCCAGTTTTATCACTTCCTCATTTATGATCATTGGCGTCACTGGGGCACTGTTATTACAGAATAAAAAATTCAAAGAGTTCTTACAAGATTATAACCATCGACTGACAGCTGTGTCTGATTTCGTACACTTCATAGATCCGGAATTAGTTTTCAAGACATACGAGATTGATGATGTGTGCGGTCCAACAGCAACTATCGAGGACATTGATGCCTTGATATTGAGTGCAGAGACACATAGTGGTGGTGAGTACGTCAATAAAGTGAGATCAGATAAAGGGTGGCCTCCGTTGGAAATTCATCAGATTGATGTCATTGGTGGTGGCAGTAGCGAAGATAATTGGGCAGATAAGTTGAGTAGTACGAAATTGAGGGAGTTGGAATATATAAGGTCTATTCAACCAGAAAGATAGTGAAAGTCTTCCTCGAAATCAAATCTGTGGTTTAATTTTCATATGATTTATCGTTAATAACTTCATTGAAACCAAAGAATAAGATATAATCTTCACCATCATGATTTCAACCCCCATCAGTAACAAAGTGCATTTGAAGTATTCAAATATATGGCACAGAAAGCGTCAAAATCTAGTTACCTACATTTTGAAATCATGAAATCTCCCACTAAGTGACGCTTTTTTGGAAAATCTTATGCGGGAAAGGAACCCACCCACATACTCATATGTGAATATATATATATCCCTTGACTTTATGTATATACCAATTTTTATTCTTTTTAGTATAAAGCTTTTCTCGAAATTTTGAAAATAATACTTCAACATATATTAATATACCCATTTTCATCTCTAAAGGCTCACTTTCAAGCTATTTACGTCGATAAAGTTAATGATCTCATCAAACCGCCTCACATAAATCTTATTGATGATAAAAAAAATACACAAATCAAAAGGAGAAATAACAAAAAATTCCAACCACATTTTAACCAAAACAAATGAACATCATTGACTATTCATGCATCTCTCTTTACTTGCAATACATTCGCATAAATATAGGAAAGAGAAAGTTCAATCTTTGATGAAAATCGCCCTTTCGAAATTAGAAGTACGTCTAATTGACCTATCAGGGTGATCGAGCGCTAAATGATCTTCTGTATCTAACTCATCGAATATCTCACATTCATCATCCAAGATATAACGAGGTTTCCATTCACCATATGCTGGAGAAACAGCAACTTTCACCTTAGTGAACTCTTTAGCACCTAAACCTATTTTCTGTTGTAGTCTCAATTTGGTATACTTAAATTTCTCACCTTTGATCAAGATGAAAACAAATGGAATTCCATGACGATTGTTGAAATCTTTCGAGAATTGAAATGTATAAGTTGTACGTATGTCATTCAAAGATGTTGGAAATGGAATATTCGATACTATGCTTGGATCAATCGAGTCTTTTATCGTCTTCAACCTCTCCTCTTCTGAATCACGAGTGGTTCCTAATGCAGCATGCAATTCTGGATAGCAACCACCATAAATGATATAACGTGACGATTCAATTGGTGATATAGAGTGTTCTGGTGCCAATACATGACTGATTCTGTTACTCATCGTCGTGTAAATGAAAACTCCTTCTTTTGCTTTGTTATCCAACCTGAGTTTCGACTGAATCTTGTCAATCAAATCTCTAACTGTTCCATTCTTTGGAATCAATAATTCGTGTTTTTGGTAATGAACAACACCAGATGCTAACCAGTATACTTTCAACGATTTCATGTTTTCTAATTCTTGTACGGTAATATTCAAGATTTCATATTCGAAATTGAACAAGTTAGATTGTGGGACATTCTTGGTCAACAATTGCAGAAGATGTGTGTGACTCGTAATAGGCAATCTATTATCGTTCGAATAAACTCCAAATATTCTAATGTAGTTTGGGTCGACATTGATCGCCTTACCAACTTTTGCTGCTAATTCTTTGAATGTAATCGATGAAATGACCCAAAAGTCTAATTCTTTCTGGTCCTCTTTGACCACATAATTCAGTCCAGGGGATATCTCCTTTTGCCCATTATTTGTAAACTCTTCTGTCTCTTCATCAACCTTTTGGAGCGCTTTTATTGAAAGATGCACTCTATTTCTGAGAAATTTGTAATAACTTGGTATAGAAGGAAACTCAAAGTCGGTCGATTTCTCATAAGCCGCTTTGGCAAAACATATTATATCTCCACTCTGCAATTCGCTGTTAGCAAATGACATGGAACCATCGATTACTTCAATTGAAGTTGGCTGTACTTCCTCATACAAAGCAACCTCGGTATCGAAAGACCAATTCATCAACACCTGAATATATTTGGATAGTGATCCTGTATAAGAATCCCTGTTGACAATTGCATGTGTTACACCCATCAATTTAGAATGCTCTGGGTCATAATATTTCAACAATATGAACATTTCTTGCGAATCAGCATCGATTTGGAGAGATGGTGGAAACCTCTCTTTAGAGATGGAACAGGTAACAGCGGTAAAATGATCAATCAAGGTTGTGGAGTCGATATCGTCTTCCTTTGATAAAACGCCGACATCAAATTTTGGATCATCACCCTTTGCATCTTCAATGATGCACTTAGACACAAATCTGAGTCCTTTGTTTAACTCCTCAGCAAATAACATTAAAGTTCCCACTTTTCTCATTCCTTTCTGTTCCACCATATCTTCAATTGTGATTCCATCCAAGTTGTCAACACTGATATTAATAGGCATATCGGGTCTCAAGGTTGAATTTTTACGACCAATGACGGTCCACAACCTGAAAGTGTGTATGTCAACTCCCCCCAAGGCTTCAGCAACAACATCAAACAACTCCTTAGCCGGCAGTGACTTCAATAGCTTTAATGTGATGGGATATGAATTGTCGTCATAAATATCGTTAGCATAATATAATTTAGAACTCTCATCGGGAGCCAAATCAAATCCTTGAAAATGCATAAAAGTTTTGTTCGTAATCAATTTGAAACTGGCATAAAAATGCATCTCTTCTCTCTCTTTGATCATTCTCAGTTCCTCTTCTTCTTCTTTGATCACTTGTGCAGGTATATGTTGAGGGATATCGGAATCAACCACCTCAGCTAATATCTCAGGAATTTTTGACCTTCTAATGTAAACCAACATATAAGCTGAAGTATGTCTACGATTCTGATATGCAAACTGTTCAACTCTAGTCATGGATCTGATCTCCAGATCAGACTTTCTATCACAACCAAAGTTTTCTTCAAAAACATCATGAGGAGTCACCCTCCAAACACGATCGTCATCAAATCTAAACCATTCATCTTTATCGGAAGGTTTTATAAGAGCGTAGTAGTGACCTGTAGATATATCACCAGTATGAACCAAAACACCATGCAAATCATATGTCCAGTCCTCACTCGTTAAAGGAGAAGAAGGGTCCATATAAGGCTTCAAGTCAATCGATTGAGTGAATTCGTGTCTATCATTAACTTTTACCAATTGATCGTAATTGAAATCATACTCAAATCTCTTCAATTGCAAATGTAAGACAGGTGGGAAGCTTTCAAAGACTACCCCCTTTTCCGCATCCTGGTGTCCATATCCAGATGCATCATATTGGTTCTCTCCACTTAACATTTCCAACTCGATATAATTTGCAAAAGATTGTTGTAAATCCTTCATTCCCTTCACATTTAACTGGATATCCCAGAAATCTTCTGTTCTACTACTTTCGTAGTCAACATTTATACATCTAATGAAACTTTTCATTTTTCCGACAAATATATCAGACAAACAACCTTCAATAGCAGTTCCTTTCATCTTATTCTCGAGTCTATCCATCAAAATTCTGTTCATCTCTTGAACATCATGTTGTGTGAATGCCTCAGAACTGTCCCACCCAAATGACAGCGTTAACTCATTGGTATCTATTGCTTGGCTTGATGTTTGCAATCTGTAGAAAAGTCTTTGTAAAGCCAAAGACACACTCTTAGTCAAAGGTGCAGAATCTGCACCTTCATCAAACTTGACGACTTCATCCTGAGTTGGAATTTGATAGACTTTTTTTCTAAACAATTTTGTGAAAAAGTATGACTGCAACAATGAATTCAAGTAGCAAGTGGCACCTTGATTATTTATGCCCACAAATCCTGTCTCCTTTTTAGAGTCATAGTTCATAAAGTTGTGCCACAATACACCAGTATGATCTTTGATAATTCTGATATATACGCTAAAATTGACCTTGTTATCATTAATAAAAGGATGTTTATGCAATCTGCTAGTTGAGTACAAATTACTCAATTCGACAAAGCTTCCAAAGCCCCAATCTGTCTCCTCGGCTGTGAAACGATGTTGAGATACACTATGTTTGTGAGTATCGGGATATTTGGGATTCCAAATGTCTATGACAAATTGACAGCAAACGTGCCACAGTGGATCCAATGGAACTTCTTTTGTAGTTTTTTCGTTCTCCTTCTCCACTTTATTTTCCTTATCGTCATTTTCATCCAAGGGTGCAGGGGAATCATCATCTGTTATATCAATCAAGTTTGAATCATTTTCCATATCTACCGTGGTTGAAGGAGGGTGTGGTTCCAAGTAAACCGACAAGTAATTGGCACCATTTCCTTTTGGAAATAGAAGTAGATTCCACTCATAATCCCCCACTTTAAATCTTGGTCCTGCAACTTTATGTTCTTTCAAGTCCTTCCAATTTTCAATCTCCCATGTATAATTACCCTCGCATTCGATTTCGTGATCATCAGGAATCGTAGGCATATATCGAGATTTCATCAACTCGGCATTAGATGAATCATCAGGTGAGCTTCCAGAGCCCACTGATGAGTCGGAAGATGACAACGGAGATATTGAGTCAACATTAGGTTTGTCTGTATTATCCTGTATAGTGGGATCTTTTGCTTCTAACTGATGATCGATTATAAATTCAGATTGCATGATTAAATTCTTGTACTGTAAATCAAATAACAATGATCTTATAGTGAGTCTATTTCAACAAAAAGTTATAATACCGATATCTAACAAAACTCCAAAAGAAACTCGACACTGAAAATCAAGTAGTCTCAATTGATTAGCCAAAACTTGTATTGAGAGGAGCTCAATTGATTATAGTATGTTAAACAAACTGTTGTTATAATTGCGACTGTCCTGTACTACCTGCCGCAGATAAAAGCCTCTGTGTGAATTAAGGGCAAAAAAATCTGATAAACTATAGAAGCCTCAATATGATTGAATTGATCTTGTTTCCAAACAACTCAAATAAAAGTATTTACGTAATGCTATTTGTCCTCTTCTTGTGGTTCCAGCAGTACCTACTAATTGGTAAAGAAAACCAAATTAGATCTAAAAATTGGGATCGATCCAAGAGTAGTGCAAATTCACCGATTACCCGGCAGGGAGGTCATCGGTACATATACATTCAAAAACATCAATGTTCATCACCATCATCATTATTTGCATGCACATTCATTTCAGTTCAGTATATAACTATCTATATATATCTATATGTATATATATATAACTGCTACCTAGACACCCAACAACAACAAATTCCAAACTATAGCTTCAATTACCACGGTCCGTTTGCGGTTAATTTGGCTTCCCATTTGCAGATTTAAAGTCTAATTTTTTCAAATTTTCAGTCAACTCATTTGCACTTAGCAGACCTTTTGTTGCAGCTTTATTGGCCCTAATTTGATCTAAAAGAGGTAACTCAGCCTCGAATTTTGGGGTGTGGATTTCATCCTCTGGATCTGGTTTATAATTGTTACCGGGAAAATAGTCCAGAGTATCATCTATCTCCAAAGTAGAATCACTTTCAGTATGGCCTTTTGGTGAATTATAAACTGTTTTTGACTTTGGGGATCCATTGGCTACTTTAACATTTTCCGCCTCGCTATCACTGTAGTCTATATCATAATCTGCTTCGTTAGTTTGCTCTTCATCTTGACAATTGTAGTTCTCATTATCGTCAAAGTACGCTTGATGATAGTCCAACGAATTTGTAGAGCAGGTTTCATCTTCTTCATCTGATATAAAATCGCTCTCTTCATCTTCCACTTCGCAGTCATAATCCTTGGTATCACCATCACAGGGGGTAACTTCAAACACCAGTTTGCGTCCCCGATGAGGTATCTTTTGGTTTTTCTCGTTATTGTGTTTGGCAAGCAGTCTTCTATTCTTGTCACTTAACAAATGCACAAATGATTTTTGTTCTTCTCTTACATTCCAATTCAAAATCCTACTGACAGAGTCAATGAATTCAGTCTTTGAAGATCTCACAGTTGGGAATGGGAAAGGTGAGGCAACTACATTGACATAATCACCTTTTTGAAGTTCGATTCTAGATCTTCCATCAAATGAGCACCATGCATTTGATCTGCTTCTATAGGGTACCTTGACGGTCAAAGTCATAGAATCCGGTAATAAGATTGGTCTAAATGATAATGTGTGGGGACAAATTGGTGTGACACTAATTGCGCTAACTCCAGGGTGAACTAAGGATCCGTTAGCGGACAACGAATAAGCTGTCGAACCAGTAGGTGTTGCCAAGATCAATCCATCGGCTTGAGCCACTGTTAAAAGAGAACCATCACCATACAATTCCAACATGGAAACCCAAGGTGAAGGGCCTCTATCAATAACAATCTCATTCAAAACTTGTTGTTCACAAACAAGAGTTCCATTCAGTTTATGAACCCTGCACGTAAACCTCATTCTCAAATTTGTCTTGACACCTCTTTTCAAAACCTGCTCTAAAAGAAGTCTAAAGTCTTCAAACTTGAAATTGGTTAAAAACCCCAATGAACCTAAAGAAAATGACATGACTGGAGGCACAACTCGTTGGAACAATGTAGATACATACAAAACTGTACCATCACCTCCCAACGTTAAAACCAAGTCAAACAAATCAGGATTCTTGCGAACCAAATCTTTTGTCCAATACTTCAACCTATTTTCACTTGAGGGATACTCTTTTATCAAACCCAGGGCATTAAACCTCTTGGAATCTTGTAAATGATTATCAACGAAAACATCAATTTTGTTCCTTGAAATCAACCATTCTGCTAATTCTCTAGTGAGATAAATCAAACTATTATCTCGGGCTTTTGTGACAATCATAACTGACTTCAATTGTAATCTTATAGTTGCTTTACTTAAGTTTTTAGCAAGTGTTCTCACTCCCTGGGCTGTCTTGGCCAATTGTGCGTGTGATTTGACTGATTTCAAATTGTTGCTCGATAAATTTTTCAAGAGTTCAGAGTCGTCATTGTTCTTGGCATGGCTATAGTGTTGTTGTTTCTTACTACTATCCAATCTCTGCAATAAGTAACTTTTGAAATCATCATTTGGTATCAGTTTATTTGAACGATCCAGTTGTGTAGGGGCTGCAATACTTCCAGATGTTTTCAGATAAGTATTATCAATCAAACCATTTTTCATTGCACCACCGTATTCAATACCAGGTGAACATGTTCCGGAACTAGAAATACTGCCGGTATCATATGAGTTTTGCATTAAACTGCTGTGTATGACAGGTTGCTGTTGCTGTTGCTCGGAACGACTGTCTGGACCAGCTGATGATGACCTGCTATATGGCATAGGGTTAGTGAGAGAATTAGACATCTCCATTGTAGATTAGAGGTCGTTTAGATCCGAGTGATAAATTGAATTGAGATGATTGTATCTGGACTGTGTCAATGAATTATATTTGAACGATTGTAATATACATAAATCCACCTCGATGACCTTTTCTGTGTGGAATCGATTAGTTTTTTTTTTTATTTTTTTTATTTTTTTTATTTTATTTTATTTTTTTAGATGTTTGATTTGTGATAGAATTTTTATCGGTCTTGTTTGGTGAAAAAGAAAAACGAAACCGAAGGGGTGCATCATCATAGCTTAATGACTGATTACTAATTTTTATTTTCTGTGAAATTTATTCATTCTACACTTGATACTTAAACACGAAATGCAAGAGTGGAAAAGTCCCGAGAATGGAGATAAAGATGATCCTGCTTACTACACTGGATGCACAAACTTACAAATATCAAAAACAAATCAATTTCAAATCAATGATCGAAAAAAAAAAAAATAGTCCAACAAATGATAAAAGCAACCTGGCAAATATTGCAAGATTAAAACGTTCATGGAGATCCAACCTTGGCAGGAACCTCTTTCACTTTACATTTCCATCCAGCTGTATCTTTATCTAACAATGGCAATGAAGCACCAAGGCACCATCCCAACTCATTTCCATTGATCTTTTTGGCTGTCTTTAACTCTCTAGCCAATGGGATATCATAACCTGTGTGTAACAAACTACTCATGAAGGACAAGTCCAAACACCATTGTGGTTCTTCTTTCAACTCACTAACACTTGTTTCTTGGATGAAGTATTGAGACCAGAATTTCGAGCCTGAACAGACCAATTTGGTAACTTCCTTGATCTCATCCAACGTGAAAGAATTTGGCATTCCCAATGGATTTAATCTATCATAAAAATATGAAAAGATAAACATATCATTCGTAGATGCAAATTGGTGTAACAACGATGGTTGATATATACCGTTGAAAGAACAAGAGTCAGTCTTACACTCCAAATCTTTATTCAAGACACTTTCTGCTAAGAAACGACATTGGGTTCCAGCACTCAGAGCCAAAGGATCATCCTCACTAGTAGCGACTGATTTGAAGTTAACCAAATAGGTTGAGTCTTCAATTTTAACTTTGACATTGTTGGCAGAGATTCCTGGAGGAATACATGGATGAGTAATTGTTGTTGAAGCCTTAGTTTCCTTATTGGCAAGTTGTTCAGCAGTGAGTGGTTTCAATTCAGAATCCTCTTTCAACTGGGTTTTCAAGACTAAAGAGTTGATCTTATTTCTTCCCTCCATCAAACCATAACCTAAATGTGAGTATTGATACAAGACGAAGTCTCTTCCAGCAAAACTAATGTTATATTTATGTTCACCTTCGATCATCTTCTCACCTTCCTTTGGCTCAAAAACAATTTGAGTTGATCCACCACCCAAATCGAAAACAGCAGCTGTTGGAAGTTCTTCCGCGGAACCAATGTTTCCCAATAAGTAGTTGGTAGTAATCCAAGCGTAAACACCTTCATCACTTCCCTGCATTATGGAAATTCCATCACCATCGACAACGGCAAATGGATAATCTTCTTCAAGGTGTCTTCTTACTTCAGCCAATATTTTGTCTGATTTTTCAACACCCAACAATCTCAAGCCTGCCGTAGCTTTTACAGCAACTGGAGTACATGATCTTTGTTTCTCTGGAACGGTTTCTAATGCCAACTCTAATAATGGATCTAAAGATTTAGCTGCTCCAGCAGCATCGGTATCAAATGAGGATAATCCAGGTTTTAACATCTTAAATTTTTCATCCAATAATGTAGGGGGAGATGAACACAAATCGAATGAATAAATATGGACTCTTGAACCTGTAGAACCTGCATCGATCATAACAACATATTCAATCTTATCTTTACATGTATCTAACTGTGAATTAACAGCAGATGAAGCTGGTTTCTCTGTAGGAACCTTCAGCTGTTCAACATCTGACTTCAGCGACGAAGAATCAGTGATTAATTCCGAGTCTTCAGCAAAAGATGAAGATCCAGTTGGTACATCCATATCTTTGTTATTTGTGTCTAATCCAGCCAGCTTCTCTTCTTCAACAGATTCGGATTTGTCCTTGTTGGCTTGAATCTTGTTTGCCAGTGGAGGCTTTGGTTTGGAGTCGGTGGCTTCTTTGATAGGAGCTACATCGTCTGCATCAGCTTCGGTATCAGTCTTATCCGTAATTTTTTTGTCACCTGTCTTGGAATAAGGAGCCTTATCCGAGATTGGTACGGTATTTGGGGTATTGATATCTGGAGCAGTGTCCAATCTTGAAGGCTTAGTTATCGACTTGCTGACCCCTGAAGGTTGTGTCACCAAAAAGATAAAGATGACAAAGATGACGAGCGAGCTCACAATCACCTTGTAGTGACGGTTGGATATGAGTGACATCTGCTGCAGTTGGCGTTTCTTTGACTGTGTGTCTGTCTGTTTGTTTTTGTTTGACGGTCTACTGTCTGCTGTTTAACACAATCACCAACTTACTTTACTTACACAGAATAAGGAATAGAATTAATTTGGAAAAGAAAAGAAGAAAGAAAAATATTTTTACTTCATCCTGACGCTTAACTTAATGCGTTGGAAAATATTAAATAAGCTTACGTGTATCTTTTTTCTCTTATTCCAACTTTGGCGCCCATGGCGCGACTTTTTTTTTTTTCTTAGTTAGTAAGCCCTTATATTTTACTATACATTGTCTGTCACCATTCTCTTGATCTCATACAGGTAGTCTCTGTTATCTGCCTCGCCGGGCTGGAACCAGTTCCTCACCTTCTTATTCCATTTCTGTTCCTCGTGTTTGAATTTGGAAATCATCTCTCTGGACAAGTTGAATGGGTCATCATTATCGGTTTCTTCTTCATCTATGTCATGTAATCTGTTACTCTCAGCCATTGAAGATGCGGTCATCACCGTGGAAGCACTGGCTCCTCTGCTGCTTTGTGGTCTCTTATTTGATACTGATCTTCTATTATTGTTATCATTATTATCTGCTTCTTCTTCTTGTAAATCATCCAAGCCCTTGAAAGGGTCTTCTTCATCTTGCTCATCCTTATCACTTCCCATCTTGGTCCAACACATCTTTTCCGGATTGAAAACCATATTCCCCACAATCTGGTACTGCTGGCCCAGTTTCTTCTTCGTAATTGTATGAAGAGAGCTTGTATTATTGATCAACGAAGGTCGCTGTGGCATATTATCAAATTTACCTAGATCAACTTCGTTTCCCTCCCAACGATATGTTCGAGGATTATATTTCATATCCCCTGTTTGATTATTGTGGTATACTCTCTCTGTATCGGCATTGTTGAGTTGTTTGATCAACCCCATCTTTCTGGAACTTCTCTTAGATGGACTCTTATTAGATCGGCTACTGATTGACTTCCTTGCTCCATTCTTGTCATTATAAACTTCCATATAATTTGCCAAATCAATCAACTTCCTTATCGATTTTTTATCCCGGTTCGTCAACGTCTCATCTGGAATCTCGGTTAAATCATCGATATCATCCAACTCATGACCCTTTCCGTATCGTGATGATATGGCGTATCCATTACCGAGTCTACTCAACGGGTCTTGATAATTATTTGATGAAGAAGAAGATCCTGTATGAACATCAAAATAATTTGACGCACTATGTTTCAACCTTCGCGTCGGTACATCATTCATACCCCCTATTCCGGGTAATGATGGTCTTGTTCGAAGAGTATAACTCGATTGAGAATGTTTAACTTTGTTTCGAGTTGGTTGCTGTAGTGGTCTCTTGGGCCTTTGGAAATTCGCCGTTGTTATCCCATCAAATCCATCCATAAAATCCTCATCCTCTTCAAAAGGTCCATTACGTAATCTCGCTATATTACCGGTACTATGAAGTTTCTTGTTTAATAATGAATTATACTTCATCAGATTGTCATATTCAATCTGTGCCTGATGTAAAGCCCGCTCTTTTCTCATTTGATACTGTTTTAATAAACTGATATTATTATTCAATTCAAACCCTTCAATAAATTCTTCATCATCTGTATAATCTGTCTCACTAAAACTTGACAAAGAGACACTTGAAGAATTACTTCTACTTGGAGACGAGGCTAGATGAATAGTATCTGGATTGTTGTTCATTCTCTTGGGGGTATAAAATTGCTGAGTTCTTTTCGATGGTGAGATCTCGAAATTGAAATCTTTCAGAATTTCAAAATCTTCCTCAACATCACTCTTCTCGTCAAATGCATTCAAGAATCTTAATGACTTCTTCTTCATTGGAGCCTGGAGACGAAAATCCCCAGGCTTGATAGTCAGCTGATCTATATCATCAAATCCGTCCACGTAATTGTCCTTCGACAAAGTCCTTTGCTCGTCAATTTTGTCTATTTCATTGTCACCTTCTTGTCTCTTCATATTGTTGAAATCTTCAAGTGTTATAAACGTCTTTTTGGCATCCTTCGAATTGAGGTTCACGCTCTTCTTAAATTTATCATCTAAACGATCTTGTAGTGTCTCCTTCACTGGACTTTTACTAAAAAACCTATTTGTCGAAGATGAGACGCTGGCTTTAAGCACTGCGTCAAAGTTCTCATCGAAATCATTGTTCCAATCTGAGTCGTCCATAGATGTCTAGTGCAGATGTTATAATCTATATACTAAGTACTTGAATATATATGTAACTTTTTGATCTTTTTTGTTTACACAATTCTGTTTTGAATTTTTTTTTTTTAGTTTTTTTTTTTTTTATGTTGAGATATTCTTCATTTTACTAAAAACTACAGTCAACCATATAGGCAGAAAAGATGTATGTTTTTAATTGAATAGTGAATCTAACATTGAAATCAGGGATGGATAGAGAACTTATAGTTAAAATGTTGATTTCAACAGTTCCAATTGCTTCAATACAGCCGATTTGGCGGTTCCACCAGTGGCTGTTCTTCTTTCAACACTAACTTCAAAGTTGAATACATCCTTGACATCATCCCCGAATCTGTTATCAATGGCTTGGAATTGTTCCAATGTCAATTGATCAATACCAGACAACTTGAACTCCTCGGCAGCTCTAACACATTCACCGGAAATGTGATGGGTTTCTCTGAATGGAACACCTTTTCTAACTAAGTAATCAGCTAAATCTGTAGCCAACATATCCATAGTTAAAGCACCTTCCATCTTTTCTTTGTTAATGTTCAAAGTGGAAATGACACCAGTGGCAATTAACATAGAATGTTCAACTGTTAGCAAACAATCGAACAATGGCTCTTTATCCTCTTGCATATCCTTGTTGTATGTAGATGGGATAGATTTGATTGACATCATGAACCCCGCCATTGAACCGAAGACTCTACCGGATTTACCTCTCAATAATTCCAAGGAGTCAGGATTTTTCTTTTGAGGCATCAAAGAAGAACCTGTAGAGTATGCATCGGCTAATTGGATGAAACCAAACTCACCCGTGGAGTAAATGATCAAATCTTCAGAAAATCTGGAGATGTGATTCATGAACAAAGAAGACCAAAACATGGTCTCCACAACAAAATCACGATCTGAGACTGCAGTCAATGAGTTACCAATAACACCATCAAAACCCAATCCTTGTGCGAGAAATTCTCTATCGATACCATAAGGATGACCAGCTAGGGCTCCTGCTCCTAATGGAGACTTGTTAACTCTGACAATGATTTCTTGCAATCTTTTATAATCTTCGGTGAAATAAGTTGCGTACATACTCAACCAATGAGACCATCTAATAGGTTGAGCTCTTTGTAAATGGGTATAACCTGGCATTAATACATCGATTTCATTCTCAGCTCTCTTGATAATAGTTTCGATGAAATCTTTCAAAATTTTTGAAAGTTTTCTTAACTCATCACGGACATAGATCCTCATATCTGTGGCAACTTGATCGTTTCTTGATCTTCCCGTATGAACTTTACCAGCAATGTGCTTACCGATAATTTCACCCAATCTACGTTCATTTGCAGTATGGATATCTTCATCCCCAGCTTTCTCCACAAACTTGTTATTAGCCCACTCATCCATGATTATATCCAAACCATGATGAATCTCTGATAACTCTTTTTCGGTTATCAAGGATAATTTAGCCAAACCTTCGGTGTACACCTTGGTACCGACCAAATCAGCCTCATACATTTTCTTATCGTAAGGTAATGAAGCATTATACAAGTCCATCAAGGGATCACTTGCACCGGTGAATCTTCCACCCCAAAGCCTCTGTTCAGCAGGTTTATTCTCTGTCATTGTCTGATGTTATAGAAATCGTTAGTTACTTCTTAAAAATCAGAATTGTCTTCTTAATTGTTATCTATCTACCTTTTGAAAAGTTTTTGTGTGTCCATTCAAATAACTGACTCAAAAACTTTTTTTGTCGTTGCGCCGAAATAGGAAAATTTGAATTTTTTAGCGCGCTGTAAGCATTTTTGTATTTCATTGAACGATATGTATGACTCAGAGAGAGAATTGACATTATCCATCAATCAATCTTTCTCTTACTATTATGCCACTAAAAATTTTATCTAAATCAAAAAACAGAGAAAGAAGTACCGGTTTTTTTACATATAAATGTGATGTAGAAAATTGGATTGGTTTAAATATAATTTTAGACAAGGATAATACTATGAATGAAAAACAAAAAGCCTATGGTTTACATCTACCTGAGAATCTTGGATACAACGAACAATCTCTGACAGTAAATCTACCACACATCCAGGCCAAAATACGTTCAGTACCCAATCCATAACCACCATGAGGACATGTACCGTATTTACGTTGATCAACAAACCAGTAATAAGGTTTTGGATCGATACCTTCTCTCTTGAATCCGGCAAGTAATTCTTCTTCGGTCTCAATTCTCATAGAACCACCGGTAATTTCACCTACTGTTGGCATCAATACATCAACAGATTCGGTGACTCTTTCGTCATCTGCACATTTCTTCATGTAAAATGATTTGATTTCAACTGGGAATCTTGTCAACAAAATTGGACAACCGATAGTATCTGTCATCTTTCTCTCAGCCGCTTCAGCAATATCGTCACCAAATTTGAAAGGTTCACCTTCCTCATTTGGTACACCATGTTCGTTTAACCAGTCCAAAGCATGGATATATTCCATTCTCTTGAAAGGAAGTGCTGGGGCAACAAAGTCTGGGTTTAATTGTTTAACTAAAGGTCCAGCAATTGGGTCTTCCAAGACGTACTTAACACTATGAGTGATAAGTTTCTCAATATGATCCAATAATTCATCGAATGATAAGAACAGCAATTCGGCTTCTATGTGAGTGTACTCTGATAAATGTCTTCTTGTGTGAGATTTTTCAGCTCTGAAAGACTCTTGTATACAGTAAACATCTCCTAAACCGGCAAGACATGTTTCCAAATAAAGTTGAGAACTTTGGGTCAAAAATGCCTCTTCTCCATAATAATCCAATTTGAATAATGTCGAACCACCCTCTACTTGAGTTTGAACCATACATGGTGGTGTAACTTCGGTAATTCCCTCTTCAACATAGACTTTTCTAACAGCGTTTAAGAAGGCTGCTCTTACTTTCATGACAGCTGACAAAGTCTCACCACGCAACATCAAATGACGTTGATCTAACAAAATTGATGGATCGGCATCTTCTTGAACCTTGTGTGTAAATGAATCTGCTCCACCTGGGGCAAGACCAATAACTTCATAGTAATCGGCGATGAACTCAACTCCACCAGGCGCGGTCTTACCTTCAGGAACTTTTTGAATAGTACCCTTCACCAGCAATGTGGACTCGATTGTCAATTGAGTAGTTTGGTATGCACTAGCTAAATCACCACTGAAAACACATTGGATGAATCCAGTACCATCTCTCAACACGATAAAGGCCAAACCTTTTTGTAAACGCAAACGATGAACCCAACCTCTAATCAAGACTCTTTCACCTACATGTTCCCCAACTTTACGAATCTTGATCAGCTTAGCTTTTGGTAAAGTTTCATCATCAACAATCTTTATTTTCAATGAAGCCATTTTCTTCTCGGCCTCTTCCAACTCTTTTTGTTTCAGTTTCTCCAGAGCAACCTTTTCTTTCTCCAGCTTCTTCTTCAAAGATTCAGCTCCCTTTTTGGCCTTCTTCAAAGCAGAAGCAGAAATTTCATAAAAATCAGGAGTCTCTTCATCCTCCTTGTATACGAATATTGTGCTTTCTGGGTAGGTGTATAATGCAAACGCTGCTGTTTGGAATGGGGCTTCCTTAGTACCCTTGACCTCAGAACCGTCCACACCAGTCGTTTCCTTAACGTAATATGTTGACATCTTCTATGTAATAACTATCTGATCTAAATGGTTTGATCAATATGTTCTTAACTCTTCTATATATATAACAATTAGTTAGTTAGTTATATGACTGATTGTCTATGTATGTCCAAACTACTTCAAATTGACTCACCAAACGGAAAAAAGAATAAAAAAAATTTTTTTTTTGTTCTTTGCGTTGAACGAAACGCTCAAATTTAGAGAGAGCTGAGTAGGAAAAAAAAGCATATCAAAGAGAAGAAGTCTGTGTAAGGAACAACAACAATAACAAACATCCTGCCGTGATTTTTCCATCTCATAGAATTTAATTCGAACGACCATGGCTTTAGAAGCTTCACTTGCCCAATTGTCGTTAGCTACTGTCTCAGACGCTGACTGTGTCCCAGTCAAGACTTTGGTATTCAAACCAAAGACGGCCAAGACTGCTACCCCAATACCAATCGTCGTTATTGCTTTAGCCTCAACTCAAACTCCAGGAGGTGTTATCGCTAAAGCTGCTGGGCTGAAAGAGCCAAGATTGGCTAAAGAAGATTTGGTCGCTGAGTTTTTCAACACCACTCCAAAGGAGTTCTCTGTCGCTAATTTATCCAAGGATCATCAAGGCAAGATCAAGATATTGTTGGACTCTAAAATTGAACTGGATCCAGCTTTAAAATTAACCTTGTCCACAGAATCATCCAAGCTCTCTATTATATCGGAGACATTGGTTGGATTCTTACTGGCTACCGGTATTGAAACCATAAATGTTGACTTTGAGGTTGAACTGTCAGCTGTCGTATCAGCTCCAGCTGCCGCTGTTGCATCCAAGAAGAAAGATGTCAAGTTGGATGATGCTAAATTGATTGGTATAACAGTTGATAAGGAATTAGACTTCCCAGGTTGGTACTCTCAGGTCTTGACCAAAGGTGAGATGTTAGATTACTACGATGTCTCTGGTTGTTATATTTTGAGACCTCCATCATATGCTGTTTGGGAGCAAATTCAAAAATGGTTTGATGCTAAGATCAAGAAATTGGGTGTCAAAAATGCTTACTTCCCAATGTTTGTCTCATCAAAAGTTTTAGAAAAGGAAAAAGACCACATAGAAGGTTTTGCACCAGAAGTTGCTTGGGTTACCAAGGCGGGTTCAAGTGATTTGGAAGAACCTGTTGCCATCAGACCAACCTCTGAAACTGTTATGTATCCATACTATGCAAAATGGATTAGATCTCATAGAGATCTTCCATTAAAATTGAACCAGTGGAACAGTGTTGTAAGATGGGAATTCAAACATCCTCAACCATTCTTAAGAACCAGAGAATTTTTATGGCAAGAAGGTCATACAGCTCACTTGACATCGGAAGGTGCACAAGAAGAAGTTTTGCAAATATTGGACTTGTACGCTCAAATTTACGAAGAATTGTTGGCTGTTCCTGTCATCAAAGGTAAGAAAACCGAAAACGAAAAATTCGCTGGTGCTACCTTCACCACCACGGTTGAAGGTTATATCCCTGCTACTGGAAGAGGTATTCAAGGTGCCACATCTCATTTCTTGGGTCAAAACTTCTCCAAGATGTTCAAAATCTCTGTTGAAAACCCAGAAGGTGCTGATAAGCCTAAATTATTCGCATGGCAAAATTCTTGGGGTTTTTCCACAAGGTCAATTGGTGTTATGGTGATGACCCACTCTGACAATAAGGGTTTGGTTTTCCCACCAAGAATTGCCTTGGATCAAGTTGTTATCATTCCTGTCGGCGTAACTGCAAAGACAACAAAGGATGAGAAAGATTCTCTTTATGAGAACTGTAGACAGATCGAAGCTAGATTGACTGCAGCTGATATTAGAGTCATTGGCGATTATCGTGATACTTATTCTCCAGGATGGAAATTCTCAGATTCTGAATTGAAAGGTATTCCAATCCGTTTAGAGCTTGGTCCAAAAGATTTAGCAAAGAAGCAAGTCATTGCTGTTCGTCGTGATAATGGACAAAAATATGAGATTCTGTGGGAAGATTTGGAGACAAAAATTCCAGCTGTTATGGAGGAAATGCAAAAGGAAATGCTCAAATCTGCCAAGGATAAATTTGACCAACATAGAGTCACAGTTCATGAATGGAAAGATTTTGTTCCTACATTGAACCTGAAAAATGTAATTTTGGCACCATGGTGTGGTGATGCTGACTGTGAAGACGATATCAAGGACTCTTCTGCTAAGAAAGACGATGGTGAAGAAGAAGAAGAAGTGGATGAGAAGGCTCCAAGTATGGGTGCTAAATCTTTATGTATCCCATTCGAACAACCAGAGTTAAAACAAGGACAGAAGTGTGTTAAGTGTGATAGACCTGCTGTAACCTACTGTATGTTCGGTAGATCATACTGATCATTTAGCTTGTATTAGTTATTCATCTTCTTTTACAGTTGGGAGTTTAATTGTGTATTTAATTTAAATCTATAATGTTTATAGCTTTTGCTCTTTTTAATTGTTCAATCAAAACTTGAAAAAAAAAATCAGTCTTAAAAAAAGAATTTTAGAGATCGCTATGAAGTAAGGAGTCATCAAGGTCAATCACTTACAATGCTTAAGATATACGGTATACTACCCAGACGACTTGGAAAATGCTACTCCAGTATGGCTCTACCAACATGCATAAGCCAGATCTATAGAACACCTCCTAGGTTTCAATCGGACATTCTAGTTCAAGGTTGGGTGAGATCTGTCAGAATTCAGAAAAAAATAGCATTCGTGGATGTATCCGATGGTACAACCCACGAGTCGTTAAGTTGTGTTGTTCCACCAGAGTTTGCTGAGGGATTACAGACAGGATCTTCGGTTAAGATTACTGGGATCTTTACTGAGTCTAGAGGAAAACAAGATTTCGAGGTCAAGATTCCTCTAGGAAACAACGAAAATAGATACTCAGTTGAAATCATTGGGGATGTTCCTCTGGACTACCCATTACAAAAGAAATCTCATACCAACCAATTTTTGAGAACAATTCCACATTTACGTTGGAGAACACTGACGCTTTCTTCTATCTTGAGATTCAGATCTCACGTCGAGAGTTTTTTGATTGATTTCTTTGAGCAAAACGACTTTGTGAGAACTTCTCCACCTCTCATTACTGGATCAGATAGTGAAGGTGCTGGTGAACTTTTCAGGTTGGAATCTGATTCAAAAGTTGGTAGTGGGGAAAAATTTTTTGGTAAAAATTCATATCTAACTGTGAGTACTCAACTACATTTGGAGGTGCTATGTACTGCTTTGAGTCGAGTTTGGACGTTGTCACCATGTTTCAGAGCTGAAGAGAGTGATACAAATCGCCACCTTAGTGAATTTTGGATGTTAGAGGCGGAGATTGCTTTCATTGATGATGTACATCAATTGACTAGATTTTGTGAGAGAATGATAAAGCATGTAGTAAAACAACTTCTAGATTCATCTAAATTTGAAAATGTGACTTCTCCTAGAAGAGAAAAAGAAGAAGTAGATGAAATGATGAGGAGATGGGAGAACTTGTTGGCAAAACCAGAATGGGACAATGTTACCTATACCGAGGCAATTGAGATTCTTCAAAAATCTGAAAGGGAAAACATCGTGACATTCAAGTTTAAACCAACCTGGGGAGAATCATTACAATCAGAACATGAGAAATGGCTTGCAGGAGAATATTTCAAAGGACCAGTTGCCGTTACCGATTATCCAAAGGATTTAAAGCCTTTTTACATGAAGGCGAACCCTGACGGGAAGACTGTGTCATGTTTTGATTTACTAGTGCCTGAAATGGGTGAGTTGATAGGTGGTTCCATCAGGGAGCATGATTTAGAGTTATTGAAACGAGTATTAGCTTCCAGAGATATGAGTACTACTGATATTGAGTGGTATCTTGCGTTGAGAGAGAATGGAACAGTGCCACATGGTGGTTTTGGTATGGGATTTGAAAGATTGATATGCTATTTAGCTCATGTCGATAACATTAAAGAAGTCATCCCATTTCCAAGATATGCTAACAATTGTCCTTGTTAATGATACCATTCTTTAAACAATTTTGCTTGTATATAAAAATAAGAGCTAAAATTAACATTATATATAACTACTTTAGTCATCCTTTCCGTTACTATGATCACCATACAAAATATTATCGTTAACATCTGCCTTTGCATCAATACTCTCTTTAGCTTCCTCAATTCAATCGTCAACATCATCATTTTTATCACTATGTTGAATGCCATCTAAAGCGTCCTCAATTGAATCGGTAACATCATCTATTGCGTCGTTTATGTCATCCATAATATCTTCAAAGATCTCTTTAAAGCGGTGTTTACCATCTTGGTGGTCTTCATTATCACCTTGTGGATTATCAGTTTTACTATCCTCGTCATGAGTTTCCTCGATGGGAGGTCCACTGTCTTTTCCGTCCTGTTGATCATGATTATTATCCTCGCTTGGGTTCCTCGTTGGCTGCGCCTTATGAGATTCATGAGAACTGTTGCTCTTAGTAGGTCTGCTATCATTGGTTGTACTTGGGGTTTTCAGATGGGCGATCACATCTGTAGAACTGATTGCAATACTGGATTTCTGCGATGATGTCGAGATTTCATGGCGTATAGCTGACGAACTTTCTTTGTTGGCTTGGTTCAGAGCATGCTGTCTAAACATTGTATCATAAGTTGCATTTTCTCTCATTATATTGACATCATGAGCAAATGAAACATTAGGATAATCGTACTCATCTGACCACAGTTCTGGAAGAATGTTCAATTGGTTTATATACGATGATACTCGAAATTTGCCCAGGAAATTTGAGCCATTATTTGGTGAGGGAGTCACCCCGAGAGTATCACATATAATATTGTAGACTTCAGTGTTATCAAAGGGTTTTACCTTTAAGGATTTTCCCCCCAAAGCTTCTTCGAAAAAAGGACCTGTAGCCAAAAATATAGCTCTCATGAGTACATCTGTGTTATTGTATCCATGGACACCTTTTGGAGTGTAATTATGATTTTTCTTCTCCCAATCAGATTTTTTGATAATTGAGTACCCAACTTTCGGCACAATCCATATTGGTGCAAGTCTTCCTGAGTACTTATTCTCAATTGATCCGCCAAATTTCCACTCCTCTGGCAATGTTTCATTCGTGTAAATATTATAATGATCTTTATTAATATCTTCCGCAAAGTTAGCTTTCATCTCTCTAAACACTTCCTCCACCGAATACTCAGAGAAAGGTCTCAAGGCAAACAAAGGCCAGCCATCAATGTGCTCAATCTTTGTGATATTCACAATATCATCAAGAAGTATTACTCTTTCATTCGAAGTCGGTGCCATTCCATGATCAGAAACAATAACCAAGTTCACAATATCGTTTAAATTTCTCAGTTTGAGGTTTTCGGATAAGCTTTCAACAAATCTATCAATTGAGTTCAAGCCTTCATCAATCTCATCACCTATGCCAAATTTGTGTCCAAGAGAATCTATGGTGGGTACATATGATAAAATCAACTCTGGTCTGTCTTTTATGTCCCGATCTAACCATTCTACTATTTTTTCAACCTTTGTTGATAGCGGCTCACTAGCATTATAAGCAGTGATCTCCATGGGCCTGAAGTTAGGGTCAGTAAATGGAACTTCACTTCCTGGCCACATGTGAACAGCTGAAGAAACACCTTGTAATGCTGCTGTCAGCCAAAGTGGCTCGCCACCCCACCATTGTTCTTTCAAGCTTAATTTTGAATTTGTGTTGACAAATTGACTATCTGTCAGTGGATCAAAAAATGAGTTTCCTATTATACCATGTTCACTTGGATAAAGTCCTGTGACAAGTGTCCAGTGATTAGGGAATGTTGATGAAGGAAATGAAGGTACCATATATGGCGCACCAAGTCCATTTTGAAGCCATTGATGCATAAATGGTGTAGTCTCAGAAGAGATATAATGTGGATGAAAGCCATCCAATGATAACAAGATTGTGGTTGGATAGAACAAATGAGTACCATTGGAAAGTTGATGCTTTTCAACGGCTGCTATTGATGGACTGGAACCCTTGTGTTTCGTTTTTACCGCTAATACGACAATAAAAGCCGTGAAAAACAGGAACAGCATGATAAGTAAAAGGTAGAATTGATACCTCTTGAGTGTAACTGTTGTAGACTTTTGGATTCTATCGATCCCTAAATCGGTAAAATCTTTGAAATTCAAGATAACGCTGTCATCATCCAAGAATATGTCACTTTGCCGAGACAGATTTCTGTCATCTAGCTCTATGGTGTTGGAATCAGCAAAACTTCTATACCTGTTTTTACGGCCAAATATCCTTGTGACAGTTGTTTTGAGTTTTGATGTCAAAGATTCTTCGGTTTCATTGTTGTCTATATGAAGGCTATTGTTATCCAACTCGTAATCTAAGTTCAAGACATCTGAGGCATCTGATCTGTCGAAGACAATATCATCTTCTATGTCATCTAGGTCTGTTACTGGAATATCTATCTGGTGTCCGGACATCTTTCACAGTGTCTTCTATTCCGGAAAGATAGAAAATCCTAGATCTTTTACCTTCAACTTACCTTTAGTTTTTTTGGCCCCAGGTCAAAAAAAAAAAAAAAAAATTAAAAGAATCAATATTTAGTCTTAACGTACGATATTAGAAACAACAGTCATGTCACAAGAGGGAAATGTAGAACATTCTTCTGCTTCTTTAGAGCTTCCGAAGTATTATCCTCTTCATTCTTCATTGGCAAGAGAGTTGAACTTTTTAACATTGAAGAACTCATCAAAGGAGTTCAAAGAATTGGAGCTAGATTTAAGAAGGACATATGAAAAGTATATTGATATAAATTTGGATATGAAAAGTACTGATCTAGCAAATTCCAAGGTTGAATTATCGCAAGATAAATTTTTTGAAGATGTGGAGCAAATTGTGAGGGAGATCAACAACTCTAAAAATCATAATAGCACTGTGACGTCACTGATAACGAAGACTAAACTGGAAATAAGTCAGAGATACAGGAATGAGGAGGAGCTAAGCATTGAAACATTAAAGCACTACCAAGACATTTCAGATCCCCCCCTGGAGATATATGACTTATTAATTTTAGAAAACCACCAAATCCCTTCCCTGTCTAGGGCACATGAAGAGTTGAAGCGTGTTAAGGATCTGATCTCAGTGTACATTGATCCGTTTATGGTGATAAAAGATAACGACGATAATGAAGATGAGTTAGAAATTTCTGGTGGTAAAGTGGAATTGAAATGTCCACTATCTCAGGCGATAATGGAAGTTCCAATGATCACGCAATGCTCTCATACTTTCGATAAACATTCTTTGGAGCAGTATAAAAGAGAAACTCACTCCAATGAGTGCCCGGTTTGTGGTAAGAACATGGGCAATGTCAAAAAAGATGAAATGATGGAGATACGTTTGAGAGGTTATGCTAGGGATCTTCGTTTCAAATAGATATATTTCCTTCTCGCATACATTATTATTGAAAACTTTTATTCGACTATATAAAACTATAAAAAACTGTGCGTATTGAAAGATTTGTTGAAGGATAACAAATCTAAATGAGCTTGGGTTGGAGCTGTGATGAATAGATTTCTCATATATATTTCAAAAAGATATAGGCAGTTATATTAAGCAAACACCCATTTACCTAATATGTTATTCGACAACAAAACATTTATATATGACAAAAATAATATTTTATAACCACTAAATGGTAACTGCTAAGTATGTAGTATACCATTACTATTAAACTAAACCTGGCTGTTTGATTTTATCTCTTAGCCATATTTTCATTAGATCTTAAGAAATTGTCGAAAAGTTGAACTATCTATGAAATTAAAAAGGGATATTTTTTTTATTTTATACTATATATTCTCATGTTTAATTCAGACCAAGAATATAAATCTCAGAATCTTCCTTCCAACTTAGAATATGATAAATCTAGTCGAATAGTGTAGTTAGTTAGTCCAATAATCGAATCGTTTGTATGGTTATAATTTAAAAAAATTTGTCAAATATCTTTTACAAATCGTTCTAATAAAAAAGTCTTGTAAAATAAAATAAACTATGATCTCAATTGCAAATTGTGTAAAAATAAAGAGGGAAGCTGGATGAGAAAATTAAATGGATAATGAAAGGTATTATGAATGTACCTTAGTGTAATTGATATTTTGAAAGCTCCATAAACCTCTTCTTACTCGTATAACAAAATTACCCTTTTAACTAGTCAAAAATAATAATAATAAAACTTTGGGATATGTTAAATGACAAAAATGTGAACACTTGATGCTTGATCACACTCTAAATGAGAATAGAATGCAATATTGACCTTCACAGGTGGGTTTAGTTTTCTCAAGAGATAAAGCTTATACATATATATAACAATAAACTCTTTGTAACATCAAATCAAATCAAATATGGATTTATTACCTATATATAACCTCAAATCAAATATGGATTTATTACCTATATATAACCCAGAGGGCCATATAACGACTATATAAAATAGTAAAATATAAATCTTAGCGGTGCTGTGGAAACTAGAAGCTAAGGAAAAAAGCTCAGAAGAGCTTTAACAGTAAAGTATCATCGCTCAAATCAAATCAAATATGGATTTATTACCTATATATAACCCAGAGGGCCATATAACGACTATATAAAATAGTAAAATATAAATCTTAGCGGTGATGTGGCAACTAGAAGCTAAGGAAAAAAGCTCAGAAGAGCTTTAACAGTAAAGTATCATCGCTGAGTTCTCATACTGTCTCCCAGAACAGGAAAAAAACCTTGCC